>CM055276.1:22757363-23100743 GCA_029237695.1 Conchocele bisecta
GTTCATAGTAGTCGTGCATTATTAGATTATCTGGAGCTCTGTTCATAGTAGTCATGCATTATTAGATTATCTGGAGCTCTGTTCATAGTAGTCGTGCATTATTAGATTATCTGGAGCTCTGTTCATAGTAGTCGTAGCATTATTAGATTATCTGGAGCTCTGTTCATAGTAGTCGTGCATTATTAGATTATCTGGAGCTCTGTTCATAGTAGTCGTAGCAGAATGCATTATTAGATTATCTGGAGCTCTGTTCATAGTAGTCGTGCATTATTAGATTATCTGGAGCTCTGTTCATAGTAGTCATGCATTATTAGATTATCTGGAGCTCTGTTCATAGTAGTCGTAGCATTATTAGATTATCTGGAGCTCTGTTCATAGTAGTCGTAGCATTATTAGATTATCTGGAGCTCTGTTCATAGTAGTCGTAGCATTATTAGATTATCTCCCCTGTATAGGTCTACCTATTATTGTAATTTCACTGTTGAACATACATACTTGTCCATATAGGTGGGGACATTCCCGTTTGTACATGACCTTGTTTTGTTGACCGACCTTATTGTTGACCGACATTATTGACCGGTCTTGTTGGTGACCTTGCTGTTGACTTTGCTGTTGATCGACCTTGTCGTTGACAAACCTTTTTGATGACTGACTTTGTTATTGACCTTCTTGTTGACCGACCTTGTTATATTGGTGTGCAGGCGGAGGTGAGCCAGCTTGAGGGGAGCCTGTTGACGACGGACGCGGTGCCGTTCCCGCCGTACCTGATCCCCGACACGTCGAGCCTGTGTAACACCCTGCCGCTGATCCGCCAGCTCACACAGAGCAACCGCAGCATTGTTGTGATACCCCTCGCTGGTACGTCACGATATGTATCTCCCCCTTTTGGGCTTAGAATTTAACAATTTTTGCCTTGATCGTTATGGTGTATAGGTGTGCCGAGTAAATTCGATTTTAGATTTGACACTGGGCCATAGATTCGCTCCCTTTTTAGCGCGCCTTTTGAAGAAATGTGTGCTTATGGCAGACCCATGGCATCGTAGTCAGCGACTGTCCGTCCATCTTCAAAAATTTGAAAACTTAACGTTGGGTGAAATTTGTTATAATTTCTGTTTCCTTTCACCAAACATTTTGATAATTTCTGTTTCCTTTCACACAGCTTCTTGATATTCGTTAATTGAATGCTCTTATGATTACGTCATAATTGGTATGAAGTATAACGACAAATTCATTATTCTTGCGGCGGTTATTTACATGTTTTGTGCACGCATGCATTTTAATTGGAGCGTATTTAGTTAATAAAGCTCCCTTGTCCCCCCCCCCCCACCTTTAAACTAAAGCACCACCCGGCGTGCTTCGTTGTCTTCTGACAACTCTTGTTTTTACTTAGAATATTGCAATTTTGCCTTGGTTGCTATCAAATCCTTGTTTACTATCTGATCAGACTGCATGGATGCGCAGGTTGATCGGGGCCTACGCTGGTCGCCTATGTCATAACGGTAACGTACCTTTTCTCAACTGGCGGCCCATATAGACAAGTTGTAACAGAGCTCACCCTGTGTCTATTTTTATCACAGTTATGCGGTAATACTTGCAACCACAATCACTTTATCTCTGTGCATAGCAAGGTAAACGTAATCCAAGATGGCTGCCAGATTATCTCTCACCTGTGGGGAGATATACAGAGAATTGGGCCTGACAGGTTAATCATTGGGCTAACCATATGATATGTACCACATGACGGCATTTCCAGCTAGTTAACCTGTGAAGTCTTAATTCAGTTTCGGACAGGGTCGTGTGGTGGTTTGTTGGGAGCATGAGAAGGGTATATTTAACAATGGGTTTCATCCTTGAGGCATTACCGATGCCCCTGGTTTGACCCCTCATGTACAGTTTTAGCTGTCGGGTACGTGAGAGTTGAGTCCGGTTATATAAGACCTTATAAAAGTAATAAGATTAGTGCTCATTCTATTACTTTAGGGAAGTGGGACTAAGTGTGGTCAGGACCTGGGGGCCGTTTTTCTAAACTTTGTACGACTAAAATGTTCGTAAGTGCAAAATTATGATAGTCTGTAAATTTCACATTAACATTGTTTTCTTGTTAATAAATATTGGATTTTCATTTATTGAGCATAGGCTGCATATGCAGCCTATGCTCAATAAATGTAAATCCATAACTTGAAATTTACAGACGATCTTAAATTTGCACTTACGAACATTTTAGTCGTAAGACGTTTAGTGAAACGGGGCTCCTGGTGCCAGACCCTGTTAACCCGGCTTAAAATGACCTTAGCTGTTGACAGGCCGTTAAACACCATGAAATCAAATCAAACTGTTTCACTAAACTTCGTAAAATTAGAAGTTTGTAAGTACAAAGTCTAATTTTAGAATAACATTTACACTGACAGCTGATGTTGGCAAATCTTTAGTGGATGTGTTCACATGTAATGATGTGGGCATGTAGGTGCACATTATTATGTATTAACCTTATAACCCTGTTAACCCTTAGTCCGCTACTCACAACAACTGTCGTCTGCTGTTGCTTTTATATCTTGCCTTATTTCTCAATAAAAACATGGTTTGACAGCACTTCAGAATCATTTCCAACGGAAATGATTCTGAAGTGCTGTCAAAGCATGTTGTAAATTATTCTAAAGTCCTGTCGAAGCATGTTTTTGATGATAAAAATGGAAATTAGAAAATGGACAGCAGACGGCAAAAAAAATTAGATAGCGATCTAAGGGTTAACAGTTATTTCATCTTTACCTAGTGTGGTGGGGCGGGGAGCAAATTAATCTGTTTTGGTAAGGTCACCTACATGTAGCGTGAGTTCAGATATTGAGATTTCAGTGAGAAGCAGTGTATATAGTTTTAGTGCAAAGTTAAAGGTACATGCCCACGCAGTAGGTTATAATATAGTGATACAGATACTTTTGTATATTATGTACGTATGACATTTTCTGGCAAAATAAACATTCATTCACCATTACCCCATGTATTGATTGGCATTATTATACATTTCATTTGCGACGAAAATGTTCACACTGCTATCAGGCGCGATAACCGTGTTTCTTTAAAATGTTAACGGACATTACTATTGATTCTCTGTATTTATTTTTTGATGTGCAATGATCATACTTTCATTAGAATAAATAAGTAAAAAATATCATGCCTCATTTGCATATGAAAATAGCCTGATACCAACGCGCGTCACTATCAGTAAAATAAATATTACTAAATGATTATATCTGTTTTCCGGGCACTTGTAATTTTTAGAACTGGTGGAATAGTGACACAATTATACACTTATTTAATTCCTATAGATAAAGAACATTCTGTGCTTACTGAGTGGGCTTGTACCTTTAAGATTAACAATGTTTTCTTGTAAACGATTATTTGATTTCCATTTATTGATGTGCAATGGTCATACTTTATAATCTGTCGAAAATATTATTTTTTCAGGTGACGCATTTAATTATTATAAATAATTAAAAAAAATATCATGCCTCATTTGCATATGTAAATAGCTGGATACCACCGCGAGTCACTATCAAATATATATTATAATTGGTAACACGAGTTGTCAGTATATAATTTTCATGATTTTCAGAAACTGGGTTTGCGGAATGTGACGCGTAATCGTGTATTTATTTTAAGAACTTTTTTGTTTGTTAGAGATGTTCGTCTCTGAATGAATGTTTTCAAGTCGCCAGGGGGCCGTTTCACTAAACTTTGTACACTAAAATGTTCGTAAGTGCAAACTTATGAAAGTTTGTAAATATCACATTAACAATGTATTCTTGTAAACAGTTATTGGATTTACATTTATTGAGCATAGGCTACATATGCAGCCTATGCTCAATAAATGTAAATCCTTCAATTGAAATTCCCAGATGACCCTAAATTTGCACTTACGAACATTTTAGTCGTACGAAGTTTAGTGAAACGGGCCCCAGGTCTGTATATTATACATTTTTGTTGAACAGTCATAAAACTCCATATACAGGCACAAGCACCATTCAATCGAGCAACCTCTTACAAGTTTCAAGCCAGAGTTAGATCACGGTTCGTCCGCATGTACAAGGAGATAATCGATCGTACATGCGGACGAACGTGATCTAACTGTGTTATCACATCCTCATGTCCATACATTGCCCATAAATGAAGAAACAAAACTCAAAAATGTATCACAGATGTGATTAAGTTTTATTTATAAACTGGGCCCGACTGGACATGGGTAGTAACAAGTTAACTATAGACATTAACCCTTTATAGAATGCGGGAAACAAAAATAGTCGTCTGCTGTTCTGTAACATTTGATCGTCTTTCTCAATAAAAGCATGGTTTGACAGCACTTTAGAATCATTTCCAATGGAAATGATTCTAAAGTGTTGTCAAAACATGTTTTTGATAAGTAAAATGGAAATAAAAAATATACAGCAGAAGACAATTTTAATTCAGCACTGTAAGGGTTAAACACATGCCATAACATCTTTTATTTGCCTATCATTTCAGTGATAGACACTTTAGACTTTCAAAAGAAGGAGAGCTCCAGTGCAAGGGAGGCAATTCGCTGGCTGGAGTCGGAGTTCAGAAAGGGAAATAGGTTGGTTGAGTGTGATGAATATTGAACAACAAGGATTCAGGTAGGGGGAAGCCCCCCCCCCCCCACCCCACACCTTAAATTCAGTGAGTAAATATTTTTGCTCTAAAATGCAGGAAATGGAATGTAGATATTGAACATATTCTGGAACCCCTAGCAGTCTGCCGAACTCTCCTCGGTCGATGAATGAGCAATGCTAGTTCGAACATTTGGTAAACTATTTCCCCACCCCCTGAACCGAAATCCTGGATCCGCGCCTGAAATTTATGCCAAATGAACATTTGTAATCAGCTATAATTGTCAATTCAAAAAAATTCATCTTTGTAAAGGATAATGTAATTAATAGTTCGCCCTACTTTCTAAGTCAATCGCTGGCCAGTATCGGGCTACACTAATTTCACATATTGCAAGATCTAACCCCAATAAGTTACATATTACCAGATGTACTCATTAATTATTCGACAGGAAATGGAAAATCAATACTCAGATGGGAGATGCATAGTAAAATGTGGCTGAACTATAAATATGGTATTGTTCACATATTGGACTTTTAAGGAACTAAATGCTGTGGTCGCTAGTGCTCTCTAACATTTAATTCCTTAAAAATCCAATAAGTGAACAATAACTTGTACCTACATTTTACCTGCCACAACAAAAATGTCATATTGAAATTGTCTCCAGTTAATATGCAGCTCCTGATCAGCTAGCTGGACCATGTAGGCCCTAATCAGACTATACAGATATATAGCCCTAATCAGACTACACAGATCTGTTGCCCTAATCAGAATACACAGATATGTAGCCCTAATCAGACTACTACAACTACACATACCTGTAGCCCTAATCAGATTACACAGATATGTAGCCCTAATCAGACAACACAGACATTTAGCCCTAATGAGACTATACATATATGTAGCCCTAATCAGACTACACATATATGTAGCCCTAATCAGACTACACAGATATGTAACCCTAATCAAACTACACATACATGTAGCCCTAATCAGACTACACAGACATGTAGCCCTAATCAGACTACACAGATCGGTAGCCCTACTCAGACTACAACTATACATATATGTAGCCCTAATGAGACTACACAGATATGTAGCCCTAATCAGACTACACAGATCTGTAGCCCGAATCAGATCTACAACTATACATATCTGTAGCCCTAATGAGACTACACAGATATGTAGCCCTAATGAGACTACACAGATATGTAATTGTCTCCAGTTAATATGCAGCTCCTGATCAGCTAGCTGGACCATGTAGGCCCTAATCAGACTATACAGATATATAGCCCTAATCAGACTATACAGATCTGTTGCCCTAATCAGAATACACAGATATGTAGCCCTAATCAGACTACTACAACTACACATACCTGTAGCCCTAATCAGAATACACAGATATGTAGCCCTAATCAGACAACACAGACATTTAGCCCTAATTAGACTATACATATGTGTAGCCCTAATCAGACTACACAGATATGTAGCCCTAATCAGACTACACATATCTGTAGCCCTAATCAGACTACATAGATATGTAGCCCTAATCAGACTACACATACATGTAGCCCTAATCAGACTACATATATATGTAGCCCTAATCAGACTACACAGATATGTAGCCCTAATCAGACTACAACTACACATATCTGTAGCCCTAATAAGACTACACAGATATGTAGCCCTAATGAGACTACACAGATCTGTAACCCTAATCAGACTACACAGATATGTAGCCCTAATCAGACTACAACTACACATATCTGTAGCCCTAATGAGACTACACAGATATGTAGCCCTAATGAGACTACACAGATATGTAGCCCTAATCAGATTACAACTACATATATATCTGTAGCCCTAATGAGACTACACAGATATGTAGCCCTAATGAGACTACACATATATGTAGCCCTAATGAGACTACACAGATATGTAGCCCTAATCAGACTACAACTACATATATATGTAGCCCTAATGAGACTACACAGATATGTAGCCCTAATGAGACTACACAGATATGCAGCCCTAATCAGACTACACAGACATGTAGCCCTAATCAGACTACACATATATGTAGCCCTAATCAGACTACACATATATGTAGCCCTAATCAGACTACACATATATGTAGCCCTAATCAGACTACATATATAATGTATCCCTAATCAACTACGCAGATATGTACCTAATCAGACTACACAGACATGTAGCCCTAATCAGACTACACATATATGTAGCCCTAATGAGACTACACATATATGTAGCCCTAATGAGACTACACAGATGTGTAGCCCTAATGAGACTACACAGATATGTAGCCCTAATCAGACTACACAGATATACAGCCCTAATGAGACTACACAGACATGTAGCCCTAATCAGACTACACAGATATGTAGCCCTAATCAGACTACACAGACCTGTAGCCATAATCAGACTACACATATATGTAGCCCTAATCAGACTACACAGACCTGTAGCCCTAATCAGACTACACATATATGTAGCCCTAATCAGAATACACAGACCTGTAGCCCTAATCAGACTACTACAACTACACAGATCTGTAATCCTAATCAGACTACTGACTGTAGCCCTAATCAGACTACACAGACCTGTAATTTCAGCTCCCTAACACTACACGCTGTCCCTAATCAGACTACAGACCTGTAGCCCTAATCAGACTACACACCTGACCCTGACTAGTCTGTAACCCTAATCAGACTACACAGACCTGTAGCCCTAATCAGACTACACAGACCTGTAGCCCTAATCAGACTACACAGACCTGTAGCCCTAATCAGACTACACAGATCTGTAGCCCTAATCAGACTACTACAACTACACAGATCTGTAACCCTAATCAGACTACACAGACCTGTAGCCCTAATCAGACTACACAGATCTGTAGCCCTAATCAGACTACACAGATATGCGGCCCTAATCAGACTACAACTACACACTGGCACCAGGTCAGGATATTCTAATTTCAGGGCTGAATATATTTGTTCTCGATGTAAATATTCTGTTCTGATTTTGGAATTTCCCCCCAATGCAGCAGGTTAAAATGGGATCGAACCCGTTTGCCTGGCCTTACATAACCTTAGCTGTTGATAGGCCGTTAAACACTAATAAACAAACGAACAAAACAACTACACAGATCTGTAGCCCTAATCAAACTACACAGATCTGCAGCTGGTCGGATATACATTTGAACCTGATTCCTGGTGAATGTTGCTTACTAATTATGCCATCGCAATGATAGTTGTTTGGTGGGTGGGTATGAGATAGCATGTAGTGCTTTGTCAGTCTGTCAGTCCCTCTGCCTGCGTGTTCGCCCGCCCGTCTGTCTCCAAACAATTATTTTGTTTCTGTGCGATAATGCATACATGTTCATCCGATCTTCGTGATACTTCATATGTACATTCATATCAACCATGGGAAGAACCCTATTGAATGTGGGTTTTATCTCTACAATGTCAAGGTCATGTGTGCTAAAAATAGATTGTGTATTGCACATGCACATTTATTTTAAACCCTATTTAAAGATGAAGTAAATAGAAAAAAATAACTTTCAAATATAGTTTGCAATATAATGACATACAAAATTAGAGTTAACATAAATAATTCTAAAAAATAATTGTCATTGATGATGCCATAGTGGAGCCCACATATTTCAGCAAATTTTCAGCATTCATTTCATCTGATCAAGTTCTATGATTTAAAGAAATACAAAAAAAGTTTTACCGGTATGCCACTTTAATTTGGGCTTCATCCCCTGAAGGTCACAGGAGCTTGATTACTGGTTGTAGGAATGAATGGCCTTTTTGTGCAATTTATCGGGGTATAAACTTGGAAAAGTCACGGGAATACTGGACGAAGGCCGGAAGGCCTCGTCCAGTATTCCCGCGACTTTTCCAAGTTTATATCCCCGATAAATTCAACAAAAAGGCCATTCATTCCTTATAATTCCAGCATTTGAAATAAATTCATCAAGAAAATGTTATTATTTTCCGTTTTCTTAAGAATTATTTTAACTGCGCCTCACGGTTACGGAAAGTAGTTGGTGGGAGTTTACTGGGATATAAATTTTGGACAGAGACTTGCTACGGGCCAATCAAATGTTAGGGAATTGTGAAAATATTTTGTGTACTTGTGATTTATTTCCACATCCACAGGTATATACGAGCCCAGAAGAGCAGTGAGAAGTTGAACACGCCTATCCCTAGACAGCTCAAGAAAAAGAACAGGGATACGTGGTATGATTTCTCCCCATCATTTCATTAACTTTTCATGCTGAAGATACGCCATTATGTTTGCGGAAAATCCTAAATATTTTCCTTCTATGTGCTCAGAAGTATATGTTGTGACCACCATTTGAACCATCTCATCGAGACCGTTCAAATGAGTGGTCACAACATACATGTATACTTTCATTGAGAAATAACAAAAATAAAAATAAATTCTTTAATAAATTTCATACCCGTAAAGGTGTATTCCAAAAGGAATGGGTTAACCCTTTCACCCCTAAATAACTGGAATGGATTAATTTTCCTCCCAATCCAATTGTCACAAAATGATTTTCAGATTAGTCCTTTCGTGAAAAGGGGGTGTTTTTAAAAAAAATAAATAAAAATTACAGTCTACACTCGTTACATGAAAGTCTCATTTAAAAGTCAAACTATTGATAAATCAAAGTCAAATTCTTTGTTCCAAGTACATGTTTTCCTATTTAATAACTCTCGTTAACTCAGAAGAAATTTCCTCAGTCCCTTGGACTTTGCGTAAACGAGTGTAGACTGTACTTGCAAACATTGCAGATCCTGATGAGAGCCGGCTCATCTGGATCTACACAGTTTACAATCACCAGTATAGAGGTCTGTAGTCGTTAAAGGGTTAACAAGATCATTCATTCTAATTACATAATTACATTCACTGGCGTAAATTGTTTCCCTGACGAATTACCATTCAGCCACATGCAGTCAAGATACTGCATAAACACATTTTCGTCTCGTAACCGGCGCAAGACACGTGCGCCGGTTACCTGATGAAAAAAGTTGTTTATGTGACAGCTCTAAGTACAGCTGGGTGGTATCTCGTCAGGAAACAGGTGCATTTTCTGAAACATGTTACGCCGGCGCGGAATGCTGCACCAGTGACATTCAGAATACATGCTTAGGTGTGTGCAAATTTGTAAAAAAAAAATACATTTCTTTATTTCTCATACATGTAGTACTAATTGATTTCCCAAAGGAAAAACATGTTAATTAGACAAATTATTAACATCTGAAGAACACCAGTTGGTATGTATCCAGAAGCTAACATGTAATTGAATATTAAATGTGCTCAGCCAATCAAACCATGGCCAGCCAGCCCGGCCCGGCCCGGCCCGGCCCGGCCCGGCCCGGCCCGGCCCAGCCCGGCCCGGCCCAGCCCAGCCCAGCCCAGCCCAGCCCGGCCCAGCCCAGCCCAGCCCAGCCGGGAGTATGATAGCCATTCTCACCACGGCCGACGTCTCTACAATCAACCAATCAATCAATCAATCAATCAATCAATCAACCAATCAACTAATCAAACCCTATATTGGCAGTGTATACTGAGGATATCCTAGAACTGTGCCTTAAACCTGTGGGATGACCTTCGGTGGGCGGAGTATGAATAGCCATTCTCACCACGGCCGACGTCTCTACAATCAACCAATCAATCAATTAATCAACCAATCAACTAATCACCCTATATTGGCAGGTGTATACTGGAGATCCTGAACTGTGCCTTATACCTGTGTCGCCAGGGGGGTGACTTTGGTGGCGGGAGTATGATAGCCATTCTCACCACGGCCGACTTCAGTACAAACAAACATTCGCTCGTCAAACAGGCGCTCGCCAATAGTCAACAGGAGGGTAAATTATCATCTTTTTTTATCCCATTGGGTAGCAACCAACCAACCAATCAACCAACCAACCAAACCAACCAACCAACCAACCAATCATCAACCAACCAATCATCAACCAACCAACCAGCCAGTCATCAACCAGCCAACCAACCAACCAATCATCAACCAACCAACCACTCATCAACCAAATAATCACTAACCAACCAACCAATCATCAACCAACCGAGCATCAACCAACCAAGCATCCAACCAACCAAGCATCAAACAATCATCAACCTACAAATAATTAACCAACCAACCAATCATCAACCAACCAACCAATCATCAACTAACCAATCAATCATCAACCATACCAATCATCAACCAACCAACCAATCATCAACCAACCAATCATCAACCAATCATCAACTAACTAATCATCAACCAACCAAGCATCAACCAACCAAGCATCAACTAACCAATCATCAACCAACCAACCGATCATCAACCAATCAACCAAGCATCTACCAACCAACCAACCAGCCAATCAATCATCAATCAATCAACCAACCATTGATGTATACTCATCATTTTACACTTATCCAACTTCAGCCATACTCCCGAGTTTTGTCTCTGGATTATTAGAAAAACCAGACATGGTACAGGCATGGGGATGGGATATATTACTTAGCGCATGGTTGTCCTCAGACACGATCTGTCAAGCTTGTGGATTATCTATTACAAAATGGATGAACCATGCTCTAAGTATTATTGTGAGAGGTATGGGTTGATCATCCCAATATATGTTTATCTGGGCCCGGTTGCTCAAAACATCCGTTAGCTTAACGGACTGTTAAATCCTTAACTGAATGGTTAAAATCTCTGTTTTAACAGAGATTTTAACCATTCAGTTAAGGATTTAACAGTATTTAACAGTCTGTTAAGCTAACTGGTGTTTTGAACAACTGGGCCCTGATGCACAGTTTATTGTTAATGTACACATTGCTCATAGGTATGAAAGTCATATCTACTTGCATAGTAGGCAAGTAGACACCAGTGACAATACACTCAGATAACTGCTTACATGTCACTGGATTTGATACAGTATGTATGGTAATTCAGGTATATAGCGACAGCACTGTGTATTCATCTTACCGTTACACAGCCATTTCTGGATTCTCAAAAATAAATTAACAACGGGTCAACAAACTCTTTAGAAATCAGACTTTGTATATAAGTGTGATCAAAACAACCCATAGACGTTGTTGTTCAACATCTTTCGAAGATATTGCACCAAATTGTATTTATGTATATGTCATATTATTTGTGGTATGTGTCAAACCCCACAAGAGGTAAAACTGACTGATAGCTTGTACACACTAAGACGGCCGACATAGTAACTCCATGTTGTATAGTATACAGTAACAAGCTAATGTTCACGTATATGTTATACATACATGTATATCCAATCACATTTAGGAACCAATTAGTTTTTAATCGAACGATGATCAGGGGTCCACGGGTCTTTAAGAGGATCCGTCCCAATATTTTGCATTAGAATTGTTGGATTCAATAAGATAAATGATACATACATGTACATGTAATACATACAGTTTCAAACAGGATTCAGTGGCGAATCCAGCATTTCTCCTATTTTCGAGCTCCACGGAGTCTAGGGGGGTCCGGGGGCTTGCCCCCCAGGACAAATTTCGAAATCTAGATGTCCATAATTTATATGCACTTTCCTGTGTATTAGAAGACGAGCTTTTACGCTTAATGTGACTTCTTCTCCTAAGGTGTAGCGGTTTATCACAATAACCGTGTATTTGAATACCATTTGTTTTCCAAAACAAATGGTGTCCGAATATTTAGGGTTATAATAATGGTACTAACAAAAGCATGTCACTGATGATCTTGCAGGTGTATCGGTGGAGAAAGTCAGCGATTTTGTCAACAAATGGAAGGAAAAGCTGAAGAGTAATGGATGAAGACGTGGGAACCAGCCTGATACACAGGCCGAGTACCAGTCCATCAGCTAGAACAACCTCCAGAGAGGAGAGCTCAACAAAGGGAGATAATCCAAGAAGGGCTGAAGATAGAGATAAAATCAACATTGCGAGAAGATTTTCTGGTCTACAGAATGAAATACATGTAACTGAACGAAAACCTACAATTAACACTCCATACAGTTCTACACTCCATAACACAGTTCTACACTCCATAACACAGTTCTAGACTCCATAACACAGTTCTACACTCCATAACACAGTTCTCTCCATAACACAGTTCTACACTCCATAACACAGTTCTACACTCCATAACACAGTTCTACACTCCATAACACAGTTCTAGACTCCATAACACAGTTCTACACTCCATAACACAGTTCTACACTCCATAACACAGTTCTAGACTCCATAACACAGTTCTACACTCCATAACACAGTTCTACACTCCATAACACAGTTCTACACTCCATAACACAGTTCTACACTCCATAACACAGTTCTACACTCCATTCCATAACACAGTTCTACACTCCATAACACAGTTCTGAGGATTTCCTCTTTTAAAAGTTTTTTAGAAAATCAAAAAAAAATAAAAGTGCTGGATTTTGTTGAAACTGCCCAAAAGTGATACTTTTGTAGAGGGTGGTGTTTCCTCTTTTTTTTGTCACATTTTTTACTAATTTCCTCTTTTTTCTCACAATGTGCTCTTCACACTAATGGAGGGGGCATTTAACGTATTACCCAGAATTCAATGTTGATATTTAGACTTCCATTAAGGAATAAAGATTAGTTTTGTCAATAAAAGCAATCAGTTTACAATCAGATGTACATTGCTTATTAGAAGCATGACGAGTGTTCATTGATGGAATGGCGAACAGTGCAGATCCTGATCAGACTGTGCGAATGCACAGGCTGATCTGGATCTACACTGGTCAGAAAACCCATAAGCCACAGCCTTCAGTCACAGCCACAGTTTTCACTGTACATAAATTTTGATATGACGAGTGCCATCTGTAATTAATTTTAATGTGGATATGGATGGGCTGTGGCCTAGGGGATATGGCATTGGACTTCAATACCGCAGGTTGTGAGTTCAATCCAAGGTGTGAAAAATACTCGCGTAGTATTTCCATCCCACTGGACTGTTGGATGAGACTTGAAACCGAATCCCGTCTCTATATGACCTTAGCTGTTGCTGGGACATTAAACCCATTCACTTTCATTTTTTTTTTCTCATGGATTTGGATGGGCTGTAGTCTAGGGGATATGGCATTGGACTGTGAGTTCAATCTTCACCCTAGGCAGGAAAAAATACTTATACAGTATAGTATTTCCATCCCCCTGATCTGTCGGATGAGACTTTAAAAACTGTGGTCCCGTCTCTATATGATCTTAGCTGTTGCTGGGACGTTAAACCCATTCACTCTCACTTTTCTACGTGGATAGTTTTTTGTCGAGCCCATTGTGGAAAGTGAGACATAGTCATTACAATGATATCCATGTGTCTGTCCAGTCTGTCCGTTGGTGTATCTACGCATCCATCTGCATTAACCCATTTCATGCCGAGGCTATGTCCATTATGTTTGCGGAAAATCCTAAATATTTTCCTTCTATGTGCTCAGAAGTATATGTCGCGACCACCATTTGAACCGTCTCATCGAGACGGTTCAAATGAGTGGTGGCCCCGTGCAGGCACCGGGGCGGGATCAACTGATCCTGAGAATAGTGCTGCAGTAGCCATTGCTTGTCGTAAAAGGCGACTAAACTGGCTTAACGATTGGGTTCATACTTTCCGGAACCCACTATACCGGATTTGGCCCTCATGTACATTTTTGGCTTTCTTGTATGTGAGAGTTCAGTCGGGCTATGCCCCATATATAAAAGTAAGATTAGCACTAATCCTATTACTTTTAGGGGATGGGATAAATGATGCTGGTGTGGCGAGGGCCTGGCACCAGATCAGGTTGTTCTAATTTCAGGACTGAATATATATTTTGATTGTAAATATTGAGTTCTGAAGTTGGGATTTACCCCCCTTGGACAGGTGGACACGGGACATGACCCCGTTGACCCGTCTGCGTGTAGACTCCCTGAGGCTTGTACCTCTATGTCAGAAAAGCGGACGTTAAACCCTATTCACTCACTCACTCACTCAAATGAGTGGTCACAACATGTACTTTCATTGAGAAATAACAAAAATAAAAATAAAATATTTAAAAATATTAATTCTCGTAACGGTGTATTCTGCATGTAATGGGTTAAATAAATAAGTACACAGCATCTGTCCAGTATTTCGAAGGCAAATTCCTTAAAAGTCGAGAGAAAAAACATTCTACTTTCGGTTTCAAACTCGGAAGCGAAATTCGACTGTTTCTGGTTTCACAGTAAATTCCTCATCGGCAGTAGCTATTAGCACGGATGTTGGGCAATTAGAATATACACGGTTACTGAGAAGACATTTTCAAAGCATCTCAAACTCATCTTGTACAATATGGGTCAAATTGACATCATGTTGGATTGTTGGCCGAAATTTCCTAGGAGATGAGCAAAAATAAATATACATGTACATGTAGCTTGTTCTGGAAGTGGCCGCGGGATGAAAATAATCGCACTGATCATGCTGATATGGGCCGAAATGTCCACGAGACGAAACTTCCACGGGCCAAAACGTCCGTAGGCGTAAATCTAATCACCATTAATGATTGATGCTGATTTTATATTTAAAACATCTATATTTTTTATTACCGGTATTTTAACCATTTTATCGATTACCATAATGACCAAAAGTGGGCCGAAAGGTCTTTGCCTGAAATGTCCATAAACTGACGGACAGTACAGTCAAGTCCGGTAGATGTTGAGAGTAACGTCCCTTCATTATGTTGTTATGTTTTGTTGAGAAAGTAGAAATAAATTTTATATTTTATTATGTTTTCCCTTCGCTCAATAACACTTGCCTCTATTAAACGCCCACCCAGAGACAGTGGTGATTGTAATAGACGCCGGTTCTATAAGAATCATTACGGTATATCTATGCGACCATAAATCAGATCAACTTGAAACTTGATTACCATACTTTTTACCAACATCCATACTATCATACTATTGACGTTCCATGTGGCCCGCATACCCGAGGTCAAGGTCAATGACCTAGAAATTTGCTTTAAAAGTTTTGCTACATTTGTATAAAGGGTTGTAAGTACTTTTATCTTGATACTATATATTAGTCAAATTGACCTGAAACTTCATATGCTTGTTTATCATCATCCATATTTTAATCTATAGCCCAAGCATGTAATGCACACCCTCCCTCACCCCATATACACTGGAACCTCTCCAAACCGGACGCCCTGGGAGGTCCCCAGGGGATCCGGTTTGGAGATGTTTCACTTTAAATCAGACATGTCCGCATTTCATGACACATTCTAGTGTTTTGCAATCATAAAAGTCATTGTAATCAGAGATACATAACAGCAAAACACATCTAAGGTAATCATCTATATTTTCCCGAGTGTCCGGTTTAGAGGGATTCCACTGTACATGGTTGATGTCGAATGACTATCAAATACCTCAGCAGGCTTGACATGCGGGTCGCCACTATCGGATATTATATCCCATTAGATCATGTTCAATTTCGTTAACCATATCTCATTGTACTCTCGCGTGTTTTATCATAAAATCATTATTATTAACCGTTTCAGATTTTATTTTGGTCCTATTTTAGGGGAAGGGGCCAAGTGACGTTGGTGTGGTATGGACCTGACATCACGTCCGGTTATTCTAATTTCAGGGCTGAAAATAGTTGTTTCGATGTAAATATTCCGTTTTGAATTTGGCATGTTCCCTCCAATGCAGCAGGTTATATACGGGATCGAACCGGCCTTAAATGACCTTAGCTATTGATAGGCCGTTAAACACCAATAAATAAACATTCCGTACATTCTGGCCGCGGTTTTACAGCTAATGCATATTTCTTTCATACACCCGGTGGGAGAATAAGTGATCTGGTGCACAGGTGGAAGACTCGGACCAAATATTTTCAATACCACAGTAAACACAACAGCCTATGTTTTTTATTTCTCAACCATTTCAACCCTACAGACCTCCATAGCAACGTATGCAAACAGTGTAGATCCAGATGAGCCGGCTCGTTACGAGCCGTCGCATCAGGATCTGCACAGTTTGTAGAGTGACGGAAGCCCATGAATACTTAACACACTGAAGTTTTCTAGATGTCTGGACGCATTCTATTTTACTTGAATCGCACGTTGAATATCAAATACATTGACAGTCTCTGACAGCAGATCAAGCTCCATGATTTACGCTACAAAGTTTGAGTATATGCTCGCAAATGTTTTGTAACCATGAGCACCGACACATCCAATCAAATGAAAAAATTTCATGTCTAAAGCATATAAGCTGAAAATCACCTGTGAGGAAAAATGAACACCTAGACCGGTCTGGAAGAAAAAATGTATTTCCAACCAATCAGAGCAAAGCATTTAGAATAACCATTACGAAAAACCAAACAACTATATAACTTCATAAAAACTTAATTTCAATATAAGGTAATAATTATTATTGGAATAAACTATAATAATATAGAATTTCATAAAAAGAACAAATAACTAATTAAATGAAACATAAATTTGACTGGTTAATAATTAAACAACTCAAGTATTCAAATACTAAATTTAAATCGTAAACCAGACTACGGAAATGAGACCGGAAACAGTATGGACGAAAGGAAAAGTTTATTTTAAATATTCGAAGTAATTAACATTTTTAGAGCTAAAAATTCCCCATTATCACAGCCATTTATGGTTGTGATAATGTAATAAATTCAGTATAATAATGCTGCATACTTTTAATCATCAAATATATGCAGTGGTTAGTTCTATAAGAATGATTACTCCCTCAAAGTATACTTTGCTAGAAAAGTATACTTTGCAATGTTGGTGAAATAGGCTACAGGTGAGTGGGGTAATTGGATTTTTTTGATGGTCATTTTTGTGTCACATGTCCGAGTCTTGCACCTGTGATGTGATGTAACACCAGTAGCCTATTTCATCAACATTGCAAAGTATACTTTAGTAGCAAAGTATACTTTGAGGGAGAAATTTTCAATTTTATGATAAATTTATTAATTTTTATTATACTGAATTTATTACATTATCACAGCCAATTTGGCTGTGATAATGTAATAAATTCAGTATAATAATTCTGCATACTTTTAATCATGAAATATATGCATTTTTTAGTTCTATATGAAATAATGCATTTCAGGAAAAATAAATGATTACTCCCTCAAAGTATACTTTGCTAGTAAAGTATACTTTGCAATGTTGGTGAAATCGGCTGATGGACACCTGATTGCAGATGAGGTTGTTACTATTTCTGTCCTCGATTTGCTTCCTACGTATGAAACAAGCCATGTGATTTTGTACCTAAAAAGATGTGCAATTTTTCATGAAAACTTTTCACAGAAACTGTGATATTTTCTTTAAATGACCCCAAAAGTTAACAAATATTTAAGGAAATGTGGAATTCATTTGCTCTGAAAAATCAACTTTCGACATCATTTACCCAATGCAGCAGGTTACATACGGGATCGAACCCGTTGGCCCGGCTTTAAATGTCCTTAGCTGTTGATAGGTCATTAACACCAATCAATCAATCGACATCATTTACAGAAAATATTGTAAATATTTTTCAGTAGATATCGCAATCTTTTAAGGTGCAAGATCACATGGCTTGTCTCATGAAGACATCATTGTTTGTAGTTGCTATGGAAACATTTTAATAAACAGACTTAAATACTATGATCGACTATCTATTATTGCCCAGTGGTCAGTTGGTTGAGAGCATGCGAAGGGTACTTTGTGGCTGTGACTGGAGAAATGGGGCTGATGGGATTTGTGTCCAATGTAGCTCCTATTCAAATAGCACACTTCTGTAACCTGATAACGATCTATATTGCTTGTTAGAAGCATGCCAGGGGTTTCATTGATGGAATGGCGAACTGTAGATCTTGATCAGACTGTGCAGATGCACAGGCTGATCTTGATCTACACTGGTCGCAAAACCCATAAGCCCAATTTCTCCAGTCACAGCCACATTTAACGATGGGGTTCATCCTTAGCAGAATGCTGATATCCCCAGTTAGCCCTCACATATATTATTATTATATTATACCATTATAAAAGTAGTAAGAATAGTACTGATCATGTTACTAGCACCAGATCAGGTTATTCTAATTTCAGGGCTGAATTTTTTGTTTCATGTAAATATTCAGTTCCTATTTTTGGATTCCAACCCTCCTCGCTCCATCCCCCCCCCCCCCCACCCCCTCTCTCATTTGTACAGATGAAATATGGTTATACCCGGGTAAGAAATTTATTAAATATTTTGTTTTTGTTATTTCTCAATGAATGTATATGTTGTGACCACTCATTTGAACCGTCTTGACGCGACGGTTTCAATGGTGGTCACATCATATACTTCTGAGCGCAGGATTTTCCACAAACATAATGGCGTATCACCAGCATGAAAATGGTGAACCCAGGCCATGTGATGCTGTATAGTAAAGGCTCCTGGCTCCAGATCAGGATACTGTATTTCAGTGCTGAAAGTGTTTATACCCACAGCCTCAGTATCGCCGGGAGGCATATAGTGTTTGGACAGTGTGTCCGTCGGGGTTAACGTTTTTGGTTAAAGTTTTTCTGTGTACTATCAAATCCTAGGCGGGCGCGACATGCGGACCGCGGCCATCTATAGTCTGTTTCACGAAGGCTGCCCAAATTTTACGGCTATATAGACAATTCAAAAACAATATTATTTTCGATAATATTAAATTAAAGGAAAATTTAAGAATGGCCTTTTTATTTCGTGAAATTCGGTCAAATATTGATTTTATTACGAAAAATTGATTTGTCTATGGGAATTTAAAAAGTGGTAAGGAAGTGTGGGAGGAGTCCAAAAACGAAAAATTTTGGAAATTGGCTCGAAACCTAGCTAGATAGCTTGCATATGATCTAACTAAGAAAACAAGTTAAATTTTAAAAATCGGTCCAGTAGAAGATGTGTCGTGAAGATGTCTATGGGGATTTAACATGGGGAAATTTTGTTTTCGCAATAAAATCAATATTTGACCAAATTTCACGAAATAAAAAGAAGGCTCATTCTTAAATTTTCCTTTAATTTAATATTATCGAAAATAATATTGTTTTTGAATTGTCTATATAGCCGTAAAATTTGGGCAGCTTTCGTGAAACAGACTATAGTTATTATTGCTTGCACTGTGTGTCTGCTCAATAAATAGAGTTCTACTTTATGTATCATAACCAAATTTGGTACACATGTTTGTCATGGCAAGAGGAAGAAACCTATTAGTTTTCACTCGGTGAGTTTACTGGCCTTGTTTACTGGCCATGCCTCGACGTGTCTCGATATTGTGACCTTTGACAGGCTTGTTCAATGTGCGTTAAAATTCTAGTTTTAGTTTTTGAGGGAGAAACCCATTAATGTTACTGGTATCTTTTTCCATGGAGTTATCCCCCCTTGTATAATGGCTACACCTCGATGGGCACTCTTGTTATATTTAAATCTTTATATATTTGCAAATTAGCAACAGGCACTAAAACGCTAAATACATACATTCATTATATTAGAGTGAATACCAAAAAAAAAAAAGAATACCAAAAAAAATACATGTACTTACACTTGTGTGCCGATGTATCCCACCCGTCAATATTAAATATTTTGCATTAACCCTTAGACGCTACTCACCACAATTGTCGTCTGCTATTGCTTTTATATATTGCCTTATTTCTCAATAAAAACATGTTTTGACGGCACGTCAGAATCATGATTCTGAAGTGCTGTCAAAGCATGTTGTAAATTATTCTAGTGCTGTCAAAGCATGTTTTTGATGATAAAAATGGAAAATAAACAGCAGACAACAAAACAATTAAGATCGCGGTCTAAGGGTTAACACTGAATTCTCATTGCAGTGTAAACGGCACACAATTAACACTTACAATGCACAGGTGGAATACTCGGACCTGTGACAGAAAGAAAATTACCATTACAAAAAAAATCCATTACCCCACCCACTTGGTATCATCCAGTACTATGTTCTATTAAGAAAGGTGGTAAACAATATGGCTATTATAGAAAGAGCCCTCTCGTTTCCGACTCGCACAAACACAATAAACATCGATTAAATGTATGACTTACAATAAACATCGATTAGTTTTATGACTTGTGTCTCTGGCAATCGAAAAAGGTTTTAGGTGCGTGAATATTCTCGCTTCAAATCGCTGTTTCCAGCCGTTATCAGTTATTCGCATTTTGTATACCCGATCCAAGGCGAAATTTGCGTGTCAGATTATGTCTTCCGGAATCCCGAAATAGGTTGAATGACGTCATCACAGTTTAGATTTTGTCAATCAGAGATGTTCTTGCATAGACGCTTCGGCTCTTGTATTATGGAAGATTGACCCAGTTCCAGATAATGAACGAAATCAGACAAAAAAGTGTTTTTTTGGTGGGAGACATACTGTCTCCACGCTATTGGGATCGTGATTCTGGCCGTTTGCACGGGTCTACTTTCGGAAGTGGCTCTCTGTTCATCGGGGGACGTCTCAATAGGCTCAATTTGCGTTCGCAATTAACAACAGTCAGGTTTCATTTAAAGTCAGCGAGTGAACTGAAAGCAAGTTATTAATAGCAATGCTCAACATTATGTGTAAAATAGTTGGCATGCCCAACTTTACTTTTGAAGAGAACAAATTGCTGTTATTGAGACGCCCCCCGTATCGTGTACCACGCAGTCGCCGCAATGCGACATCGAAGGCCATTTCTTTTTCATATTGTGGTTTACGGGCGATTTTCGAAAAATTACCCTCTGGGTGAGCGAAACAAAATTCATGAAAACATTTTTCCGTTCATGCAGCATACACGTATGTAGGCCTACGCCCAGTCATAATTTTGAAAAGATTTCACATAATACGTCTGCAATATACCTCGTAAAACGGTTTATTAGTCGGACATAAAGCACCTTTGCTTCATCAACCTATTTGTGTTTAGAGCAGGCTGTATTTTACAAACACCAGTAACTGATCAAGTTCTCCAAATTTGCAGATTGTACATCCAATAATCAACATCGAATATATTTCTAACAAGGAATTTCAGAGTATGCAAATTCACAATTTGGCTACTTGTCTCCCGCCAGTCAGTACTTTCAGTACTTTGATTTAGATCGGTGAACGATCACAATTGGACGAACTTTGTATGGTTGGAGTTTCTAATGTATATGGTCATGGTGCACGACATTAGTTTGAGCTGGCCAAATATGACCGATAATCCACGCCGGACGGCCTCCGATTCTGTGCGAGATTCTTTCGTACACGCAAATTTCGCTTTGTATGGGGTATACAAAATGCGAATAACTCGATAACGGCTGGAAACAGCGATTTGAAGTGAGTATATTCACGCACATAAGACCTTTTTCGATAAAACTAATCGATGTTTATTGTGTTTGTGCGAGTCAGAAACAAGAGGGCTTTTTCCATATTAACCGTACTCGTGATATTAATAACCTTCTATTAACGTCATGTACAGTGCGATACCAGGTGGGTGTGGTAATGGGATTTTTTTTTAATAGGTATTATTTTTTGGTGTCATAGGTCCGAGTCTTCCACCTGTGGTGTTACAATGCTGACTTAAAATTTGTCGTCTGATGTTTTTTTTTTTTTTGGTTCATTGTTTTTCTCATCAAAACCATGTTTTGACAACATTTTAGAATCATTTCCAATGAGAAAAAAAATACAAAAAATAAATCGACAGCAGACGTCAATTTACGTTTCCCGCGTTCTAAGGGTTAATAACAAGTATCGTCATATTGTGTGCTCTTTGGTAATCTTTAATAGTTATTAAACAAAACATGTAGGAAATCATGTTAGATAGCTAAATGTACATGTTGTATGTCCCAAGAGTAATATGACTATATTTTATAACAAATTTACATTTTTCGCGCTACAGATTTGATTAGTTTTAGCAAATATATTATAGTTTGAAGCTATATTATCACAATGCCATACATTCATTTACATCAGTCCTCCAGTTATTATAGAGAGTATCACTGTCTATATAGCGGCCATCTTGGACGCCATCTTCACTTACAGAAATTAATGATTGAAGATAATTTGTCCCCTACACGAGTCCATTGGGACATTGTGGGACATAAAATTAAAATAAACATTTTATGTTGGACCACTGACCTATATCCGACCACAGACTGCAGTGCATTACAATCTGACGATCGGTTGCCAAACGATTCGTTATATAGCTGCGGCAAAAGAAACTCGGTATCGGTGGGCGATGCTAGGGGCGGTTCTTGTTGATATTGGGCGTGGTGAGGCGTGGAATTCACGTGACTATCATGCGCACTGAGGTTTTCACTTTACATTTTAATTCTACCGCGTCACAAATCTACACGAACCCGAACCCTGTATTAGAAAATCGTTTCGACTTTTATAGTTTCGTCCTTCATTTCCTGTTGACGCCTGACTGACGTGCGCTGCACCCCGTATCACTGCGAAGCTAACAAAAAGGACACTGAGACGTTTAACACCAGTTTACCTCATTATTATATATTTGTTTTGTCAGTTACACAACCGCATACGTTAATCTTGCCCAGATTATCAACGTTTCTGAACATTAATATGACATTGCTGTTGAACGGACGTTAAACCTCAATTGATCAACTCCACCAATACCATTAATACACAACCGCCTGCGTTAATCTTGCCCATATTATCAACGTTTCTGACCGTCTATTGGCTATGCCAACTCGCAAGTAAGCAATTTGATTGTCTGAGCCCGAGTTGTAGCACAGCTCATGCTCAGCTAATCGAGTTGCTTTATTTCAAGCACAATATTAGAGTATATTGAAATAAATAAGTTGATAAATATTGGCCATATTAACGCAGGCGGTAGTGTACATATTGATGCAAAGTAGTTCCACTGACTACTCGAATGATTCCTAAAGGCGAACAGTGTAGCGCCTGATCCGACTGCGCGGATCGCGCAGTCGTATCTGGAGCTACACTGGTAGCTAACGTCATAGCGTACGTTTTGTCAACGAGTACCAATATCGAAGCTATGCAATCAATCTGCAGCGTCAACAAACCGAACTATTTTCTTGTGTTCCCACATCAAACAATTTCATGCATAACATGATCGGCCATGCATCGTGAGGTTGCATTTTGTTTGCATCCGTCCATCATTCAGTTTTGTATTTATATAAATATTTGTACGTATTACTACTCCGCGAAATTAAAACACAAGATAAATAATGAATTCGCGATGCCAAATGTTACCCCATTCAGGTGTTTACATTTCTGTAGAAATCTACACGTGATATACTCTCTTACATGTGAGAAAATATTTAACTAATCTGGCTTTATCCACAGCCCTTTTCAGCTCTCCCTTAGTTGCGGAAAAGCAGCCCTTCAATTGCATAGCTCAGGCTCAGCCAATCAAGCTGCTTGAATTCGAGCACAATATTCAAGTATTTTGAAATAATGTGGAATACCTAATTTCTGCGAATTTTCCATGTTTACTAATAATACATGGTTGTACAGTGGAACATCGTTAAACCGGACGCCAAGAAAACACCTGTGCGGACCTCCCATGGTGTCCGGTTTAGAGAGGTTTCACTGTACTTCACGTCGATTTTCCGTGTTCTGGATGTGACTTGCCATGTACAACTTATGGTCGTATACAACTGCCGCCTACATCTGTTTGTGCCTGTTGACAAGCTAATTGCTTGTCAGAAAACCGCTACATTTATACCGTACCATGTAGACACGCAATAAAAATGGAAAACTATTAATATTCGCCGATGCAATAGTATGTATGTATGATCGGTTGTCAAAAACGAATACAATACATGGCAGTGACATAAATATAAACCCAAAGTCGATCTCAATTTATTTGCTAAATCAGTATTTATTTTAACTCCGACATTTCGAACTTTATTATAGTGTTCGTCCGTCTGTCGGTGACACATAAACTTAACACATTTGATTTGCGTTAAAGTAATGGTGTAAGGGATATCCTTGTGCCCCTGTTCAGTTGCGCTGGTTTATCTATTATACCCCGCCATCGTAATTCCGTCCGTCCGTTCGTTCGCGTTAAAGTTTTTAGGTACCCATTACCTCTTTAACGGTAAGTCGGTTTGACCTCAAACTTCATATACGTCCTTATCATCATCCATGTGTTCATTCCATACCACACATATGCGGTCTTCGTGTCCAAGGTCAAGGTCAAATTACTTAGAAATGTGCGTTAACGTTTTTTTTAAATATTTGCGTTTAATATTTTATTTGCCGGTCCAAGCGACGGCCAGGGGTATACGTGAGCCCCTGCCCACTTTCTCTGGTTTATTTATAGCATGTATCACTACTCATTTGACAGTCGACGTACCGATTTAATTTCACGGCCAATGCTGGTACATGGTGTAGGAGAAAAACCACCTTGACCCCACGGTATGAAATCAATCGCGGTAATCATAAATGCGGCTGTCACTGGAGACATGGGGCTTATGGGTTTTGCGATCAGTGTAGATCCAGATCAGCCTGTGCATCCGCACAGTCTGATCAGGATCTTCACTGTTCGTCATTCCATCAATGAAACACGCGTCAGGCTTCTAACAAGTAATAGATCGTTTTCATGTTACACGCGTGTGCAATTTGCTACTGAGCTACACTGGTGACAAAGTCCAGAAGCCCCATTTCTCCAGTCACAGCCACAAGTGTATTGGGTGAATGGTGTTAACTGATCTCATGCAGCCTGCGGTATACGCATGCTTGTTGGTACATAATCCCACCGCGAGGCGGGAGTATACGGTAACACACATGAATGAACCAAATAGCGAGGAGGTAATGTAAATTCACATTCCGGCAAAAACC
Organism: Conchocele bisecta; assembly: GCA_029237695.1. Taxonomy (NCBI): domain Eukaryota; kingdom Metazoa; phylum Mollusca; class Bivalvia; order Lucinida; family Thyasiridae; genus Conchocele; species Conchocele bisecta. Next base: position 22,782,842 of record CM055276.1, read on the forward strand.
GCCATGGAATTCCGACGACGCGGCGTTACCAGTTGGCTCAATCGACTTTCCAGATGTCCCCGCCCATTGTGAGTTAACTCCGCCCACATACACGTGATTTCCACGCCCCTCTATCGATCCGTCGCCGAGTAACGCAATCAGACATATAAAGAGATTATGTCTAGAGGCACGGTGCCATAATCCGATTTCGATAATACCACAGTGACTCATGTTCTGCTTTCTTATTAATGTTTTAGGTTCCATGTCCAAAATTGTTTACACCGACCGACTACGCAAAATACAATGGAACCTATCTAAACCGGACAGTGTGTGATCAAATTTTGATGGGTTTCTTGATAACGCATCTCAGATAATAATGCATGTTCATGATTGCAAAATATATAAGTATGTCCCAGAATGGTTATATGTCCGATTTACAGTGGAACATATATAAACCGGACAGCCTGGGTACCTCACAGGGTGTCAGGTATAGAGACGTTTCACTGTATGCAGATGTACAGGCACCTACAGTGGAACCTCTCTAAACCGGACACACAGAAACCCAATGGGTGCCTAATTCTGATGGGTTTCACTGTCATTTATCTCTGATGGCGATGTCTGTTCATGATCGCAAAGCGCGAAAACATGTCTGGGAGGGGTCATATGCCTGATTTACAGTGGAACCTCTCTAAATCATACACCCCGGGGACCTCCCAGGGTGTCCGGTTTGGAGACGTTCCACTGTATTTGTTCAGACATGTGCATTGTGTGCGGCTGTGACTGGAGGTATGGGAGTTGTGACCAGTGTAGCTCCTGGCAGGTGATTCATTATAGGAATGAATGACATTTTTGTGGAATTTATCGGGGTATAAACTTGGAAAAGCCACTTTCGCAATTGCCAATAAAAATAAACAATTGGCGATAAAAAATTACAATTTTCGAAAATTGTAATTTTTTATGCCAATTGTTTATTTTTGTGCTGGAATTATTGATGGAACAGTGCAAATTCTGGCCAGACTGTGCGAATGCACATGCTGATCTGGATCTACACTCGTCGCAAATCCCAGAAGCTCCATTTCTCGAGTCACAACCACATAAATATTATGTCTGATCTACATCAAGGTTATATATGAGACAGTTGAACCTCTCTAAGCCAATCACATATATGTCATCATGGCGGTTGATCTTGATTAGTTTCGCGTTGTTGTTGTTGTTGTTGTTTTATACGTTGATAATGTATGTTGTAAATTATTGCAACGTGCTGTCAATGCATGTTTTTGGTGAAAAAAAAATTAGTTTCGCATTTTACGTTCTTTGTCAAACGTCACAAGAGGTGAAATTGGCTGATGGCTCCAAATATGGCGTATAGGATACAGTAACGAGGCAATGTTCACATACATGTTATACATATGTTCCATCACGGGAGCAATTATGTTTGAATCATATGTTTATCAGGGGCCCCATGTGTCCTTCATATGAGTTGAAAACTAAATCGAGGTCCCTGTTGATTGAGGTCTTTACAACAGCTTTTTTTCTTCAATAGTACGTGTGGTTGACTGTGCAACACCAGTAGCCGATTTCACCAACATTGCAAACTATACTTTTCTAGCAAAGTATACTTTGAGGGAGAAATTTTTAAATTTATTAATTTTTATTATACTGAATTTATTACATTATCTATCTATCTATACATAATGCTTGCACGCCCCTTGCGGGTATTATGAGCATATTGGCTGTGATAATGTAATACATTCAGTATAATAGTTCTGCATACTTTTAATCATCAATTATATGCAATTATAATGCATTTCAGGAAAAATAAATGATTACTCCCTCAAAGTACACTTTGCTAGATAAGTATACTTTGCAATTTTGATGAAATTGGCTACTGGAAACGATCTGCGATTGATGGACTGAATCAAACGATAAATTATTTCTGGTTACCATAATAAGGCCATGCCATTATTTTTCTCCACCCAGATGAACGGATATAAAACATGCACACGTCTCCAATCAGTTTTCATATTACTTCGCCAGTAAATAGTGCCAAATAGCATACAGAGTTTTTTTTGTGTTTTTTTTCACAGAACCACTCTAAAAACCGACCCGCACGCGGAGAAAGAACTTTGTACGGCCTAAACAAAAACTGTAAATGGTGGTCTGAAAGCAAACGGCAAGATTAATCTAATCTAATGGGTGTGTCCGAAGCCGACAACAAATACAATTGATCGTCCGAAGCTGAATCGATGGGCCGAATCGAAGAACAAACTGTATGCTCACGGTAGACGGACGCATATAGGACCGCCTGCGTTAATCTTACCCAGATTATCAACGCTTCTGAACATCTCTTGGCAATGCCAACTCGCAATCAAGCAATTTGATTGTCTAAACCTGAGCTGTGCTACAGCTCAGGCTCAGAAAATCAAGCTGCTTGATTTCAAGCACAATATATTTGAATGTATATGTATTTTGAAAGACATAAATTGGCAACTATTGGCAAGATTAGCGCAGGCGGCAGTGTACTTATAAGTGTACAATACCACTGATGTCTAGTACAGTAGTACCTCAATAGGTGTCCGATTTAGCGAGGTTACACTGTACATGTATGTTGTTTGTCATCCTTACCGAAATCGCGACCAGAGACCTGGGGCCGTTTCACTAAACTTCGTACGACTAAAATGTTCGTAAGTGCAAAATTATGATAGTCTGTAAATTTCACATTAACATTGTTTTCTTGTAAATAATTATTGGATTTACATTTATTGAGCATAGGCTGCATATGCAGCCTATGCTCAATAAATGTAAATCCATAAATTGAAATTTACAGACGATCTTAAATTTGCACTTACGAACATTTTAGTCGCAAGAAGTTTAGTGAAACGGGCCCCTGAGTTGGCCCTCACGTACGTCGTTGGCATTCTTGTATGTGACAGTTGAATCAGTAGCCTATTTCATCAACACTGCAAAGTATACTTTACTAGCAAAGTATACTTTGAGGGAGTAATCATTTATTTTTCCTGAAATGCATTATTTCATATAGAACTAACAAATGCATGTATTTCATGATTAAAAGTATGCAGAATTATTATACAGAATTTATTACATTATCACAGCCATAATGGCTGTGATAATGTAATAAATTCAGTATAATAAAAATTAATAAATTTATCATAAAATTGAAAATTTCTCCCTCAAAGTATACTTTGCTACTAAAGTATACTTTGTAATGTTGATGAAATAGGCTACAGGTCAGTTTCTTGGGTGACACACCTTGAGAATGTCAACGACACAGTATAATGAGTATATTATATTCTTTAGTTACTTGCACTGACACAGTGGACATCATAGTTTTCGAGTATTTATTAAACATGCATATCAACATTATACATGCCTTTATATACTCCGTGTTTCCCACTTGGTCAACAACTGTAGCCTATTTCATCAACATTGCAAAGTATACTTTACTAGCAAAGTATACTTTGAGGGAGTAATCATTTATTTTTCCTGAAATGCATTATTTCATATAGAACTAACAAATGCATATATTTCATGATTAAAAGTATGCATAATTATTATACTGAATTTATTACATTATCACAGCCAAATTGGCTGTGATAATGTAATAAATTCAGTATAATAAAAATTAATAAATTTATCATAAAGTTGAAAATTTCTCCCTCAAAGTATACTTTGCTAGTAAAGTATACTTTGCAATGTTGATGAAATAGGCTACTGGTTATACCCTTTATGTGAGTAAAAATACGTTTATTTGTAATCATATTATAAGGGGCTTTGGTGTGGTATGGATTTGGCACCAGGTCAGTTTATTCTAATTTCAGGGCTGAATATATATATTTAAATATTCCGTTCTGATTTTTGGGATTTCCCCCCCAATGCAACAGGTACCTGGATCGAACCCGTTGGCCCGACCTTAGCTGTTGATCGGCCGTTAAACACCATTAAATCAAATCAGATCCGCAAACTCCAAGTTCCAGTCATTAATTCCTCAGTTAATTTAATTGTTGTCATTCAACACCGACGTCAAACCGCGATTGATCAACAACCTGTTATGCAGCCCGAATCTGTTAGAACGAAATTCAATACTCCCCGCTCAGTGGCACCAACTATCTCAGATAAATGACATTCTGGTAATAAATCGTGGTTATTCAATGTTAGCCATGATCTTGGCTAAATCCAAACGCTTGTAGCCGATTTCATCAAAATTGCAAAGTATACTTATCTAGCAAAGTATAGTTTGAGGGTGTAATCATTTATTTTCCCCAAAATGCATTATTTCAAATAGAACTAACCATTGCATATATTTTATGATTAAAAGTATGCAGACTTATTATACTGAATTTATTACATTATCACAGCCAAAATGGCTGTGATAATGTAATAAATTCAGTATAATAAAAATTAATAAATTTATTCTTCAATTGAAAAGTTCTCCCTCAAAGTTTACTTTGCTAGATAAGTATACTTTGCAATGTTGGGAAATAGGCTACTGGATAACCATGTTGGCGTACATAGGGAAGAAATCCACCCTAATACATATATATAGCGGTAATATTTTTGTTGATAAAAAAAAATACTTCAATGACTGAATAGCGAACAGCGTAGACCCTGATCAGACTGCGCAGATGCGCAGGCTGATCTGGGACTACACTCGTCGCAAACGTACTAAGTTTTTTTTACTCATCCAGTGCCCCAACTACTGTAGCCAGAAACATAGAAATAGAGATTCTCTATCCCGCATTTTCTAGTTTCGCCGAGATTTTGCGTGATTTCATCGAGCACCTGTTGCGCACAATATGGCGTCTAAGTTAATAATCGACTGGTAAGATTGTCGACAAAACATCGACGGTATAATTATTTATGCAGTTATTGTCGCAGCACATATTTTGTGGGGTGAGCTTTTTAAAAACACGGGTCTTACGCCATAAATAAGTTCCAACAGCTTGATGTTTTGTTTGCTTTTTTATTCTAAATTTATATTATTGCAAATGTTTCCATAGTCTAAGGGTGCGACAATTAACCGCTATACTCGGTTATTCGTGATTCGTCACTCTGTGGTTCGGTGCACGAATACAATCTTCGGTTTCGATTTCAATTCTCTTATTATTGTTGCTGTTGTTGTGAAATTCCTGCGCTTTCCGCTCTAGATTAATTATTAGTCTATTGGTCATCCACAAACACACATTTCGAAGAATTTCAGGACGTTCAGTCCTTTGATATTTAGTAGTGCAAGACACAGGCCCGTACCCAGGTGGGGGGGGGGGGGGGGTGGGGGGGGGTGTCGCGTATGCGACGGGTGCGTACGCACCCCCCTAAATTCGCCGAGGTCCGCTATTTTTCAAACAGTAATCTCAACAAATCTTGAAATGCATTAATATACAGGTAATTTGCATTAAAATGTCACAATTTACCACCGTTGAAATCCGAATTTAAATGACATAAAATGCAGGAGAGTGCATTTCAGGCCATCTAGATTTAACAAATTTCAGAGGGGTGCGTCAGGGGCGAGCCCGATGTAGTGTAGGTACCACCCCTAGCGTACTCGCGCCACTACCTAGCGTACTCGCGCCACTACATGGGGCTCGCTCCTGACGCACCCCCCTGACGCACCCCCAATAGAAAATCCTGCGTACGGGCCTGGGACAGGCAGACAAACTATTATATCTATGTTTCTGCTGTAACGCAGTACTTGGATAAGTCTAAAACTCTAATTCAGGCAAATAGCCGCGTAGTACCTGGATATGGGACAAACAATTGATATTATTGGAATGAATGGCCTTTTTGTGGAATTTATCGGAAGGCCTCGTCCAGTATTCCCGCGACTTTTCCAAGTTTATATCGCCGATAAATTCCACAAAAGGCCATTCATTCCTTATAATTCAAGCATTTGAAATAAATTCATCAAGAAAATGTGTTTATTTTCCGTTTTCTTAAGAATTATTTTAACTGCGCCTCACGGTTACGGAAAGTAGTTCGGCGTGGGAGTTTACTGGGATATAAATTTTGGACAGAGACTTGCTACTGACCAATCAAATGTTAGGGAATTATAAACAAATACGGGGCCGTGACTGGAGTAATGGGCCATATGGGTTTTACGACCAGTTTAACTGCAGATCAGCCTGTGTATCAGCACAGTCTATATAAATGGACATGATCTTACATGGATCTTGACACACTGTACGCTAAAACATGTCTTGACTTCATAAGAATCGAGGCTATGCCGAGGATCTTACATGAGTGGTGAGTTTAACATCATGTGTATTAAACGAGCTTACTGATTGCATAAGAAAAGAGGCTGCTTTTAAAAATATTATATTTAATCAACACAAATCTTAAGTTATATGAATATCATCAGGCCAAAAAAAATAATTGTTTGTTTTGGGCTAACACCTGGTAAAAACATAGGGTAGGTAGGTAGGCGAAACTTTTTTTTTTCTCTCGATTTATTTTTCCATTCACGACACACATTTTGTACTGGATATGTTAGCCCTTACTACGCTAAATGTTGTCGTCTGCTGGAAATATTTTATTTTCAATATTTCTCGACAAAAACCAGTTTTTTGTTAAGAATTAAAGCAAAAATGAAAAACAGCAGACGGCAATTTCCGTCAACAGCGTAGGAAGGGTTAACCCACTATGGGTTAGTGAAAATATACTGTTTTTATAAAAAAAAATACCGATATGACGAAAAAAAGTGTAGGGTCGGTCGGGTTATATAGTGGATACAAACATTTTTTTTTGTTTACACCTAAGTGCAACATCATATAGTGTAACTGCACAGTTCATCTAACGTGTTTCTGTAGCAATCTCATTTACACTACACTATTTATTACCCTAGTGTATTATAGCTTTAATACACCGTGTTATTTCACTGCAGATCCAAAATGTATGTAATACATACGTTTACTGCATTAAATGAGCGTTCATAGTCTAATAACACAGTGTAATAAACATCATAATACACTAGTGTAATAAATATGCAAATAAGCCCGCTACAGAAAACATGTTAGGTAATTAGCACAGCTTCCAATTATGATAATGTGCTTATGAAATAAATATAATCTAACATTTGTGTTGATTTAATATAATATTTATTAAACGAGTTTACTGATTTCAAAAGAAACTCGGCATAGCCGAGTTTCTTATGAAATCAGTAAACTCGTTTAATAAATATCATATTAAATCATCACTCGTGTAAGATCCTCTGTGTATTGCATGTACGCAACAAACATATAGTCGCACTTTGAAGAACCCGGATCAATGATGGAAACAGACATGACACAGAGTTAATGAAACGTGGTAAATTAGATCAAATCAGAATTTTGCGTGCTAACAAAAAAAATCGAATATCTTTTACAGCGACTTTATACGATATGCGACCAATAATTTCTTGCGATTAGATCCGGTGATCAATACGATGCCGTGGAGTCAACAGGACGCTTGTTTTCTTGGCATGCAAGCGTATTAGAGACGCCGAGCAGTGCTCATACACATTACAACGGCCTGCGTTAATCTTGCCCATATTATCAACGTTTCTGAACATCTATAAGCAATGCCAACTCGCAATCAAGTTATTTGATTGGCTGAGCCTGAGCTGTAGCTCAGGGTCAGCCAATCAAACTGCTTGATTTCCAGCACAGTATTCAAGTAGTTTAAAATAAAGAAATTGACAACTATTGGTAAGATTAGTGCAGGTTACTAGAGCCACCGAAATCAACTACGTTGGAACGTCTGTAAAGTGGACATCCTGGGAGGTCCCCATGGTGTTCAGTTTAACGAGATTCCACTGTAGTTCGGGGATATGGGCACATCCAAATGTGCGGGCGTCCGTCCGTGCGTGCATTATTTTTAGATTTAAAGGAACATGTCCACTCAGTAGGCACAAAATGTTCTTTATATCAGAGACATTATCTGAGACATATTCTGGCAAAATAAACATTCAGTCACAATTACCTCACGTAGTGATTGGCATTATATACATTTTATATCAGGCGTACATTTCCACACTGATATTAGGGGCGATGACCGTGTTTCTTTAAAATGTTAAAGGACATTAGTATTTATTCTCTGTATTTAATTTTTGATGTGCAGTGAGCATACTTTATAATCTGTCGAAAATATTTGTTTTCAGGTGACGCATTTAATTAATATACATGTAAATGATTACAAAATATCATACCTCATTTACATATGAAAATAGCCTGATACCACCACCGAGTCACTATCAGTAAAATAAATATTACTAAATTATTATATCTGTATAGCGGGCACTCGTAAGTTTTAGAACTGATGAAATAGTGACACGATTTTACGTTATTAAATTTCACACTATTTCATTTACCAGAACTGTGAATCAGATATTTAAATACATGCATACCATGACGTCACATCTGTAATATTTCTGAAAGAGGCGTTATTGTTTTAAAATGCATTTGGGACAGGTTTATTGTGCTGAATGAACGGCTTTATGGCGAAAACTGAGTTCGAAAATAAGCAGATGTCGATATTTTATTGAACGTTATAAGAGTTTACGATTGACTGTACTGTATACTTGCATGATTTTCAAAGATATATACTCGTGCAGCTAGTCATGTGTCTGAAATAGTTTTGTGGTGATAATAAAAATCACACAAAAAGATATAGTAACTTAATAGAGAAGCACGTGAACAAAATCCCGGAAGTACGTGCATCTGACAACGTTGGGAACATAATTGATGTTATATATCGATGGTCTAGTAACATAAGGTCGTAAGTGCTATGAGTAGCTATGCTTTATAGCATAGCAGTTACGACCTTATGTTACGAGACCATCGATATGTTGAAAGGGCCCAAACTTAAATAGCTTTGAATTCTCCACGGGTCGAACACGTATTTGACAAACATGCATGTAAAAAGAATTTCTCAGAATGTCATCTGTTTTATTGATGTTTCGTGTAAATACGTTATATATTGATGTATAAACTAGTTATACATGGAAATTCGTCGCGTAAACGGTCACGGCATTAGTCCATTGCCCGCATGTGTCCGCATTGCCCCGATGCTTTGTATTAATGTAGTATTCTTTACATTGCAACTCGGCGGCGTTTGTGCCATCGACTAGGACATGTTGGTGCATTTATTTCCACAAATGTACAAGTGCAATAAAACCTCACTTACAACCGTGTCGGTCTGTTCGTTTAGCTGTAGGTCTGTCCGGCCATCAACACATTGTGTGTTTATTTTGTAAGTTTATTGATAATTTGCTACATTGCGAACAACTTTTGACACCAGACAATAATCAGCTTATGGTGGAGAAACGGGCTTATGGGTTTTGTGACCGGTGTAGCTTCCTTACCATGCCACAGGACGGTCCTAGTAGAGCCGGAGCTACACTGATCGTTAAGCACACAAGCCCCATTTCTCCAGTGGCTGTGACTGGAGAAATGGGGAGTATGTGTTTTGCTACCAGTGTAGATCCAGATCAGCCTGCGCGTCCGCGCAGTCTGATCAGGATCTGCACTGCAATGAAATATCTGCCATGCTTGTAACAAGCAATACAGATCGTTAGCAGGCTACAGGGGTGTGATATTTGATCAGGAGCTACACTGGTCACAACAACAATAAGCCTCAGCTCCAGTCACAGCCACATATATGTATATGTAAACGGTCACGGCATTGTTTACATTGTAAGTGTATTGATAATTTGCTACAGTGCCAACAACTTGGACAATAATCAGCTTTTGGTGTGACCTTGTTGGCCTACATTTATAATTACAGATGGTGTCCCAATGCACATACGGTATATACTGTTACCCGGATAACATAGTTTCATGCATTGTCTGAAATACATATTCACCATTTGGTTACAAACCCAACCCAGGTCGACAAGTCGTGCTTAAGTTTGTCAACTTTTGACGTCATTTACGGAAAATATTGTAAATTTTGTAAACGTATTTCATGAAATTACTCAGATGTCCGAAGTGTAACATGGTGTCTCATAATTATGTAGGATACGGAAGCCCATTAGGGCCACTTCACTTTTTTTTATTTCCATTTATTCAAGATCTTCGAGATCTTTTCTGAAAATTCAAGGAAAGATCTCGAAAATTCAAAGATCTCGAAAATTCAAGAAAAGAACTTAAAAATTCAAGAAAAGATCTTAAAAATTCGAGAAAAGATCTTGAATAAATGGAAATAAATAAAAGTGAAGTGGCCCTAATGGGCTTCCGTAGTAGGACGGGTTTAATCCTGATTGTCCCACATTTGGTTTTTACAGGTAACTGGATTTTGCAGATTTCAGGCTATAGTCTTTTTCAATAAAGTAACATTGTATGCCAGTTATATTTGTATATATGTAAATATAAATAAAATAAATATATTAATAAAAAATAAAGTGGCATACAATGTTGTTATAAGTTTTAGTTTAAATTAGTGTTTCAAAGTGTGTATTGTTAAATAATTCCAGCACAAAAATATTTGATTGGTCCATAGCAAGTCTCTGTCCAAAATTTATATCCCAGTAAACTCCCACGCCGAACTACTTTCCGTAACCGTGAGGCGCAGTTAAAATAGTTCTTAAGAAAACGGAAAATAAACACATTTTCTTGATGAATTTATTTCAAATGCTGGAATTATAAGGAATGAATGGCATTTTTGTTGAATTTATCGGGGATATAAACTTGGAAAAGTCGCGAGAATACTGGACGAGGCCTTCCGGCCTTCGTCCAGTATTCCCGCGACTTTTCCAAGTTTATACCCCTATAAATTCCACAAAAAGGCCATTCATTCCTATAATAATACAATTATCTACAGTTCTTTGATGATCCATAACGCTAGCAATCACACTCATCCGGCCGACGATACCGATGGAGTATGCTGACGCCGCATCAAACCTGGGGCCCGTTTCACTAAACTTCGTACGACTAAAATGTTCGTAAGTGCAAATTTAGGATCGTCTGTAAATTTCAATTTATGGATTTACATTTATTGAACATAGGCTGCATATGCAGCCTATGCTCAATAAATGTAAATCCAATAATTATTTACAAGAAAGCAATGTTAATGTGAAATTTACAGACTATCATAAATTTGCACTTACGAACATTTCAGTCGTACGAAGTTTAGTGAAACGGCTCCCAGCTCCATATCTAGACGTCATAGACTGATATATATGTATACTATGTACTATATGTGAAACTAGTTTGAAATATAACTGGAATTGGATTCGAGTGGATTCTAATGTACTGATAATGTACTGACAAAACAGGTGTATTTTCTTGTATTTTCTTATATATATAACAAAAGTGGCACAGTGCCATGGATACAAATAGAGTGTGCTGTTAGTGTTCCTGTTCCTAACAAAAAGTTACCGGCATTCATGACTAGATTACATTTATCTGCACATAATTTACGTATTGAAACTGGACGTTTCACTTTGCACAACATGTTATATTAGTATATCCAACTTACATAACACGAAGAGCTAGAGCCGCTCTTATAGAGCTTTCTGAGCACGTACTCGGGACGTGTACGCGGGGTCGAGATGGGTGATTGGTCGTGCCTGAGCATGGCTCAGCATCGGCTGATCTCTCTTCCCGACTTCGGTCGCGGGAACGAGATGCGTGATCGGAAATATTAGAAACTGTATAGTTTACGTCAAATAAAATATTCTTCTTCTTCTTCTATAAATGTAATAGCTTTATTAAAAGTTTCTTATCAACTTCTGTTTTTCATTTTAATCCTGTAACTTGAAAGTGGAAACAGAGCAAACTCCAAATAACCCTAAGGCTATGATATTACATGGACCTGTAACAAAATCCTGATTGTCCCACATGGAACATGACCAGCAGTAGCCTATTTCATCAACATTGCAAAGTATACTTTGGTAGCAAAGTATACTTTGAGGGAGAAATTTTCAATTTTTTTTTTAATTTATTAATTTTTATTATACTGAATTTATTACATTATCACAGCCATTTAATGGCTGTGATAATGTAATAAATTCAGTATAATAATTCTGCATACTTTTAATCATGAAATACATGCATTTGTTAGTTCTATATGAAATAATGCATTTCAGGAAAAATAAATGATTACTCCCTCAAAGTATACTTTGCTAGTAAAGTATACTTTGCAATGTTGATGAAATAGGCTACAGATTTAACAAATGTGGGACAATCAGGACGACACCGTAGGACGTGATGGAGACAGCGAGAGAGATATATAGAGAGGAGAGATAGATAGTTTCACGTCTTCACTGGCTCGATGACTTTGCATGCCGTCTGCAAGAGAGTGAATACGGGAATGATGTTTTTAACTTTGATACTCGGGACCGCCGTTTAAAGTCCACATCCGAGACAACGTATACTTGACTCAGCAAGAAAATCACACTTATTTACACAGACAAACTGGACGAGAATCGAACACGGGTGGTGGCGTAGAAATTTGACGCCATTACTCTCGGCCACCATCTTCTGATTACCGTTAGATCTACTTGAGCTGAGGGAATTGCACCGTGTGTATAGGTGAGTGATTTATTTGAGTGTAAATGCCTTGTATACGCAATTGACCCCCTCATCACCCTCCTTTGTCAGCACAATTACTGTGTTTAACATTCTTGCGAATAAGTCACTAAAGGCGAAATGAACTGTGAATGAAGCGATTCGGTAAAAGCAAATGTCTCGATAAAATATCAGGGGAGATAACGCATTATTTTCATATCGAACTGCAAAGCAAACATCAAATTCCTTTACAAGCGAGATCGCTACTAAAGCGGAAGACATATTTCAATTGCCGGTTGAGAAAACGATAAGAACCACTATCTATTCTAGACTTCTTGCAAATGTCAAATGTTCTTTTTTTTTTCAGCTGGCTACCAATTTATCATAATAACGCATTTTATATAAATGTCGTCCAGATAGTGCCGGTGGTCAGTATGTATGGGAAATAAATTACATTATTATAACTCCAGGTTATATTGATGATGGGTCTTTGTGCGGATCTTGGGTGGGGTGGGTTGTGGGGAGGTTCTCGGGTAACAATGAAAGAATGATCAGCCACATCAATTTGTGAATTTCACCTCTGACATTATATGAATAGCCTACCAGTGCATACTTATGTGTGTTTGCTATGATGGTAACAGAGCGGTAGAGAGACTCGTGCATTATTTCACGATACTCAGTTCACCTTGTTAAATAAACGGTATGTAAGGAACTGTCAAAATGTCAAAAGATCAGTCGGTGTCAAACGGCACAGAATACCATCACGCATTTTAACATCATTTTATCACCGCAGCATGACACTTTCTAAAAATAAATCATTATTTGACATTGTCATCATAGCAGAGTTATGGAATAACTAGACATTATGTTTGTACAACATGGATATGCCCCTATGGCACTGGACTCTAACTAGAGAGTGTGTATAAAACATGGATATGCCCCTATTGCACTGGACTCTAACTAGAGAGTGTGTATAAAACATGGATATGCCCCTATTGCACTGGACTCTAACTAGAGAGTGTGTATAAAACATGGATATGCCCCTATTGCACTGGACTCTAACTAGAGAGTGTGTGTAAAACATGGATATGCCCCTATTGCACTGGACTCTAACTAGAGAGTGTGTATAAAACATGGATATGCCTATTGCACTGGACTCTAACTAGAGAGTGTGTGTAAAACATGGATATGCCCCTATTGCACTGGACTCTAACTAGAGAGTGTGTATAAAACATGGATATGCCCCTATTGCACTGACTCTAACTTAGAGAGTGAGAGTGTATGTATAAACATGGTTATGCCCCTTATTGCACTGGTACTCTATACGAGAGAGTGTGTATAAAACATGGATATGCCCCTATTGCACTGCACTCTAACTAGAGAGTGTGTATAAAACATGGATATGCCTCTTTTGCACTGGACTCTAACTAGAGAGTGTGTATAAAACATGGATATGCCTATTGCACTGCACTCTAACTAGAGAGTGTGTATAAAACATGGATATGCCTCTATTGCACTGGACTCTGAACTAGAAGTGTGTGTATAAATCATGGATTTGCCCTATTGCACTACACTCTATTCTAGAGTGTGTGGATAAAACATTGGATTATGCCTATATTGCACTGGACTCTAACTAGAGAGCTGTGTATTAAAACATGGATATGCCTATTTGCAGTTAGAGGGACTGGATAAGTGCGTGACTTTATTTAAAACTCTAAATAGTTTATTATAGATTAATGTTTCAATTATTTTATGTTTAATGATTTAAGTATTCAATACTCTTAACTAGAGAGTGTGTATAAAACATGGATATGCCTATTGCACTGGACTCTAACTAGAGAGTGTGTGTAAAACATGGATATGCCCCTATTGCACTGGACTCTAACTAGAGAGTGTGTATAAAACATGGATATGCCTATTGCACTGGACTCTAACTAGAGAGTGTGTATAAAACATGGATATGCCTATTGCACTGGACTCTAACTAGAGAGTGTGTGTTAAAACGTGGATTGCCTCTATTGCACTGGACTCTAACTAGAGAGTGTGTATACAACATGGATATGCCCCTATTGCACTGGACTCTAACTAGAGAGTGTGTATAAAACATGGATATGCCTATTGCACTGGACTCTAACTAGAGAGTGTGTATAAAACATGGATATGCCCCTATTGCACTGGACTCTAACTAGAGAGTGTGTATAAAACATGGATATGCCCCTATTGCACTGGACTCTAACTAGAGAGTGTGTATAAAACATGGATATGCCTATTGCACTGGACTCTAACTAGAGAGTGTGTATAAAACATGGATATGCCTATTGCACTGGACTCTAACTAGAGAGTGGTGTATAAAAAATGGAAGATGCCCCTATTGCACTGGACTCTAACTAGAGAGTGTGTTGTAAAACATGGATATGCCCTTATTGCACTGGCACTAATAGAGGAGTGTGTGTAAATCATGGATATGCCCCTATGGGACTGGACTCGTAACTAGATAGTGTGTATAAAAAACATGGATATGCCTATTGCCACTGGACTATAATAGAGAGTGTGTATATAAAACATGGAATATGCTATTGCACTGGACTCTAACTAGAGAGTGTGTCTAAAACATGGATATGCCTATTGCACTGCACTCTAACTAGAGAGTGTGTATAAAACATGGATATTGCATATTGCACTGCTACTCTAACTAGAGAGTGTGCTGTATAAAAAACATGGATATGCCTATTGCACTGAACTCTAAACTAGGATTGTGTATAAAACATTGGATATGCTATTTGCACCTGCACTCTAAACTTAGAGAGTGTGTATAAAACATGGATATGCCTATTGCACTGCACTCTAACTAGAGAGTGTGTATAAAACATGGATATGCCTATTGCACTGGACTCTAACTAGAGAGTGTGTATAAAACATTGATATGCTATTGCAACTGGAATCTAATGAGAGTGTGTATAAAACATGGATGCCCCTATTTGCACTGGACTTACTAGAGAGTGTTATTAAAACATGGATAAGCCTATTGCACTGCACTCTAACTAGAGAGTGTGTATAAAACATGGATATGCCTATTGCACTGGACTCTAACTAGAGAGTGTGTGTAAAACATGGATATGCCTATTGCACTGGACTCTAACTAGAGAGTGTGTATAAAACATGGATATGCCTATTGCACTGCACTCTAACTAGAGAGTGTGTATACAACATGGATATGCCCTATTGCACTGGACTCTAACTAGAGAGTGTGTATAAAACATGGATATTGCCCTATTGCACTGGACATTAACTAGAGCGTGAGTATAAAACATGGAGCTGCCCCCTATTGAACACAACAGGACTCTAACTAGAGAGTGTGTATAAAACATGGATATGCCTATTGCACTGGACTCTAACTAGAGAGTGTGTATAAAACATGGATATGCCTATTGCACTGGACTCTAACTAGAGAGTGTGTATAAAACATGGATATGCCTATTGCACTGCACTCTAACTAAGAGTGTGTGTATTAACATGGTTATGCCTTATTGCTTACTGGGACTTCTAAACTAGAGAGTGTGTGTAAAACATGGATATGCCTATTGCACTGGACTCTAACTAGAGAGTGTGTATAAAACATGGATATGCCTATTGCACTGGACTCTAAACTAGAGGAGTGTTGTGTAAAAACATGAATATGCCCCTATTGCACTGGACTCTAACTAGAGAGTGTGTATAAAACATGGATATGCCTATTGCACTGCACTCTAACTAGAGAGTGTGTGTAAAACATGGATATGCCTATTGCACTGGACTCTAAACAAACTTGAGAGTGTGTATAAAACATGGATATGCCTATTGCACTGGACTCTAACTAGAGAGTGTGTGTAAAACATGGATATGCCTATTGCACTGGACTCTAACTAGAGAGTGTGTATAAAACATGGATATGCCTATTGCACTGCACTCTAACTAGAGAGTGTGTATAAAACATGGATATGCCTATTGCACTGGACTCTAACTAGAGAGTGTGTATAAAACATGGATATGCCTCTATTGCATACTGTGACTCTAATAGAGAGTGTGTTATAAAACATGGATATGCTATTGCACTGGACTCTGCTAACTAGTGAGTGTGTGTTTAAAAAAATGGATATTTGCCCCTATTGCACTGGACTCTTATAGCACTGGACTTAACTTGAGAGTGTGTATTAAAACCATGGATATGCCCCTATTGCACTGGACTCTAATACTAGAGAGGGTGATAAAACTTGGATTTTGCCCATATTGCACTGGAATCTAACTGAGAGTGTGTATAAACTTGATATGCCCCTATTGCACTGGACTCTAACTTGAGAGTGGGTATAAAACATGGATTTGCCCCTTTTGCTCGGGACTCTAACTTGAGGAGTTGTGTGATAATAAATGGATATGCCACTTATTGCCTGGCTCCTTTACTAGAGAGTGTGTATTAATACATGGATATGCATTTTGCACTGGTATCTTTATTGTGGTGGGTGTATATTTAATCATGGATATGCCTATGATATGGACTTATATCTTGAGTGTGTGTATAATTACATGGATATGCCTAGTGATCGGGTCTCTAACTGAGAGAGTGTGTATTTTATAACTTGGATATGCCTATTGCTCGGGTCTCTATCTAGAGAGTGTGTTTAAAATAATGGTGTAGACCCGTTGGCTCGGGACTATATCTAGAGAGTGTGTGTTAAAAACATGGATATGCCCTATTTGCACTGGACTCTTAACTAGAGAGTGTGGTGTAAAACATGGATATGCCCATTAATGCATGGAACTCTACTGAGTGTGTATGTATAATACATGGATATGCCTATTGCACTGGACTCTAACTTAGAGGAGTGTGTGTAAAACATTGGATATGCCTATTGCACTGGACTTCTAACTAGAGTGTGAGTTGTGTTATAAACATGGATATGCCTATTGGCACGGACTCTAAACTAGAGTGTGTGTATTATAAAACAAGGATTGCCTATTGACACTGCACTCTAAACTAGAGAGTGTGTATAAAACATGGATATGACCTATGGCACTGGACTTCTAACTAGAGAGTGTGTATAATACATGGTTAGTCCTATTGCACTGGACTCTACTAGAGAGTGTGTATTAAAACATGGTATGCCTATGACTGGACTCTTACTAGAGAGTGTGTATAAAACATGGCTATGCCTCTCATTGCAATGGACTCTACTAGAGAGTGTGTTTACAACATGGATATGCCCTATTGCACTGGACTCTTAAACTAGATGTGTGTGTATAAAACATGGATATGCTCTATTGCACAGGGGACTCTAATTAGAGAGTGTGTATAAAAAAAACATGGATAAATGCCCTATGGCACTGGACTTAAACCTCAGAGAGGGTGTCTAAAACTTGGATATGCCCCTATTGCAATTGGACTCTAAACTAGAGAGTGTGTATTAAAAAATGGATATGCCTATTGCACTGGAATCTAACTATGTAGAGTGTGTTATACAAACATGGTATGCCCCTATTTCACTGGGACTCTAACTAGAGAGTGTGTATAAACATTGATATGCCCTATTGCCACTGACTTCTAACTAGAGAGTGTTGTGTAAAACATGGAATATGCCCCTATTGACTGGACTCTAATAAGAGTGTGTGAATAAAACATGGATATTGCCCCTATTGCACTGGATTCTAACTATGGGTGGAGTGTGTGTTAAAACAAGGATATGACCCTATTGCACTGGACTCATAACTAGAGAGTGTGTGTAAAAACATTGGATATGCTATTGCACTGGACTCTAACTAGAGATTTTGTATAAAACTTGGATATGCCTATTTCACTGGGACTTAACTAGGAGAGTGTGTATAAAACATGGATATGCCTATTGCACTGGGGACCTCTAACTAGAGGTGTGTTATAAAAACATGGATATGCCCTTATTGCACTGCAACTCTAACTAGAGAGTGTGTATAAACTATGGATATGCTCTATTGCACTGGACTCTAACTAGAGAGTGTTGTATAAAAACATGGATCTGCCCACTTTTGCATTGGACTCTAACTATAGAGGTGTGTTTAAAATGGATATGCCCTATTGCACTGGACTCTAATAGGAGTGTGTATAAACATGGATGCCCTATTTGCACTGGGACGTCTAACTAGAGGAGTGTGTATAAAACATGGATATGCCTATTGCACTGGACTCTAACTAGAGAGTGTGTATAAAACATGGATATGCCCCTATTGCACTGGACTCTAACTAGAGAGTGTGTATAAAACTGGATATGCCCTATTGCCACTGCACTCTAAACTAGCGAGTGTGTATAAAAAATGGATATGGCTATTGAACTGGACTCTAACTAAGAGAGAGTGTGTATAAAACCATGGATGCCCCTATTGCACTAGGACTTAACTAGAGAGTGTGTATACACATTGGATGCCCCTATTGCACTGGACTCTAACTAGAGAGTGTGTATAAAACATGGATGCCCCTATTGCACTGGACTCTAACTAGAGAGTGTGTATAAAACATGGATATGCCCCTATTGCACTGGACTTAACTAGTTGATTGTGTATAAAACGCTGGATATGCCTATTGCACTGGACTCTAACTAGAGAGTGTGTGTAAAACATGGATATGCCTATTGCACTGGACTCTAACTAGAGAGTGTGTATAAAACATGGATATGCCTATTGCACTGGACTCTAAACTAGAGAGTGTGTTTTAAAAACATGGGATATGCCTATTGCACGGGACTCTAACTAGAGAGTGTGTATAAAACATGGATATACCTCTATTGCACTGGACTCTAACTAGAGAGTGTGTATACAACATGGATATGCCCCTATTGCACTGGACTCTAACTAGAGAGTGTGTATAAAACATGGATATGCCCCTATTGCACTGGACTCTAACTAGAGAGTGTGTGTAAAAATGTATATTGCCCTATAGCACTGGACACTCTAACTATTGATGTGTGTAATAAACATGGATGCCCTATTGCACTGGGACTATAACTTAGAGAGTGTGTATAAAAAACATGGATTGCCCCTATTGCACTGAATCTAACTAGAGAGTGTGTATAAAACATGGGATGCCCCTATTGCACTGGACTCTAACTAGAGAGTGTGTATAAAACATGGATATGCCCCTATTGCACTGGACTCTAACTAGTGAGTGTGTATAAAATACGATGGATATGCCTATTGCACTGGACTCTAACTAGAGAGTGTGTGTAAAAAATCGATTATGCCTATTGCATCTGGACCTCTAAACTATAGAGTGTGTGTAAAACTTGGATATGCCCCTATTGCACTGGACTCTAAATTGAGCGTGTGTATAAAACCATGGATGCATATTGCATGGACTCTAAGACTAGAGAGTGTGTATTTATAAAACATGGATATGCCTATTGCACCTGGGACTTCTAACTAGAGAGTGTGGTTTAATAAAACATGGAATATGCCCTTTTGCATGGACTCTAACTAGAGAGTGTGTATAAAACATGGAATGCCCTATTGCACTGCACTCTAAACTAGAGAGTGTGTATAAAACATGGATATGCCCCTATTGCACTGGACTCTAACTAGAGAGTGTGTATAAAACATGGATGCCCCTATTGCACTGGACTCTAAACTAGAGAGTGTGTATTACAAACATGGATGCCCTATTGAACTGGGACTCTAATAGTAGAGTGTGTATAAATATGGATGCCCATATTGCACTGGGAACTCTAAAACTAGAGGCCGTGTATAAAAACATGGATATGCCCCTATTGCACTGGGACTCTAATAGAGAGTGTGTATAAAACATGGATATGCCTATTGCACTGGACTCTAACTAGAGAGTGTGTGTAAAACATGGATATGCCTATTGCACTGGACTCTAACTAGAGAGTGTGTATAAAACATGGATATGCTATTTGGCACTGGAACTTAATAGAGAGTGGGTATAAAACATGGATCTGCCTATTGCACTGGACTTAACTATGAGAGTGGGTATAAAACATGGATATACTCTTTGCACTGACTCTAACTAGAGAGTGTGTATAAAACATGGATATGCCCTATTGCACTGGACTCTAACTAGAGAGTGTGTATAAAACATGGATATGCCCCTATTGCACTGGACTCTAACTAGAGAGTGTGTGTAAAACATGGATATGCCCCTATTGCACTGGACTCTAACTAGAGAGTGTGTATAAAACATGGATGTGCCCCTATTGCACTGGACTCTAACTAGAGAGTGTGTATAAAACATGGATATGCCCCTATTGCACTGGACTCTAACTAGAGAGTGTGTATAAAACATGGATGCCCCTATTGCACTGGACTCTAACTAGAGAGTGTGTATAAAACATGGATATGCCCCTATTGCACTGGACTCTAACTAGAGAGTTTGTATAAAACATAGATCTGCTATTGCACTGGATCTTAACCTAGAGAGTGTGGTGTAAAACTTCGATATGCCTATTGCACTGGGACTCTAACTAGAGATGCTGTGTATAAAAATGGTATTGCCCTATTGCACTGGCTCTAACTAGAGAGTGTGTATAAACAAGGGATATGTCCCCTATTGCATGGACTCTAACTAGAGAGTGTGTGTTTAATACATGTATATGCCCCTATTGCACTGGACTCTAACTAGAGAGTGTGTATAAAACATGGATGCCCCTATTGCACTGGACTCTAACTAGAGAGTGTGTATAAAACATGGATATGCCCCTATTGCACTGGACTCTAACTAGAGAGTGTGTATAAAACATGGATGCCCCTATTGCACCGGACTCAAAATAGAGAGTGTGCATAAACATGGATATGCCCTATTGCACTGGAACTCTCAACTAGAGTGTGTGTATAAAAACATGGGAAGTATGCCTATGGCCTCTGGACTTGTGTAAACAGGGATATGCCATATTGCACTGGATTCTAACTAGAGAGTGGTGTATAAACAGGATATGCCTATTGCACTGGACTTAAATAGATGAGTGTGTATAAAACTGGATATGCTTATTGCACTGGACTCTAATAGAGAGTGTGTATACAAAATGATATGCCCTATTGCATGGGATCTAATAGAGAGTGTGTATAAAAATGGATATGCTCTTAATGCACAGGACTCTAATTAGAGGAGTGTGTATAAAACATGGATATGCCCTATGGCACTGGTCTTTAATAGAGAGTGAGTATAAAAATGGGATATGCCCCCTATTGCACTGGACTTAACTAGAGGAGTGTGTATAAAACATGGATATGCCATTGCACTGGGACTCTAACTAGAGAGTGTGTATAAAACATTGGTATGCCTCTAATTGCATGACTCTACTAGAGAGTGTGTATACAACATGGATATGCCCCTATTGCAATGGGACTTAACTTAGGAGTGTGTATAAAACATGGATATGCCCCGATTGCACGGACTCTTACTATGAGAGTGGTGTATAAACATGGATATGCCCTAGTGCACTGGACTTCTAACTAGGGAGTGTGTGTTAAAACCTGGGATTGCCCTTTTGCAATGGACTTACTAGAGAGAGTGTGTAAAAATGGATTTGCTATTGATGGACTTAATAGAGAGTGTGTATAAAACATGGATAGCCTATTGCACTGGCTCTAACTAGAGAGTGTGTATAAAACTGGCAGTGCCTATTGCACTGGACTCTAACTAGAGAGTGTGTATAAAACATGGATATGCCCCTATTGCACTGCACTCTAACTAGAGAGTGTGTATAAAACATGGATATGCCTTATTGCAATGGACTGCTAATAGAGAGTGTGTGTAAAATGGTATTGCCCCTTTTGCATGGACTCTACCTAGAGAGTGTGTATAAAACATGGATGCCCCTATTGCACTGGACTCTAACTAGAGAGTGTGTATAAAACATGGATATGCCTATTGCACTGGACTCTAACTAGAGAGTGTGTATAAAACATGGATATGCCTCTATTGCACTGGACTCTAACTAGAGAGTGTGTGTAAACTGGATATGCCCAATTGCACTGGATCTAAAACTAGAGTGTGTTGTATAAAAACATGGAATATGCCCTATTGCACTGGACTCTAACTAGTGAGGGTGTATAAAAAATGGGATGCCCCTATTATTGCCCTGGACTCTACTAGAGAGTTTTGTGTATAAAACATGGATTATGGCCCCTATTGCATGGACTTAACTAGAGGTGTGTATATAACATGGATATGCCTATCTGCACTGGACTCTAAATAGAGAGTGTGTGTAAAACATCGATTGCTATTGCACTGGCTCTAACATAGAGGTTTGTATAACAGATGGATATGCCCTATTGCATGGACTCTAACTAGAGGGTGTGTTAAAACTTGGTATGCCCTTATTGCATGGACTCTAAATAGAGAGTGTGTGTAAAACATGGATATGCCCCTATTGCACTGGACTCTAACTAGAGAGTGTGTATAAAACATGGATGCCCCTATTGCACTGGACTCTAACTAGAGAGTGTGTATAAAACATGGATGCCCCTATTGCACTGGACTCTAACTAGAGAGTGTGTACATAAAACATGGATATGCCCCTATTGCACTGGACTCTAACTAGAGTGTGTGTATAAAACATGGATATGCCTATTGCACTGGACTTGTGTAAAACATGGATATGCCTATTGCACTGGATTCTAACTAGAGAGTGTGTATAAAACATGGATATGCCTATTGCACTGGACTCTAACTAGAGAGTGTGTATACAACATGGATATGCCCCTATTGCACTGGACTCTAACTAGAGAGTGTGTATAAAACATGGATATGCCCCTATTGCACTGGACTCTAACTAGAGAGTGTGTATAAAACATGGTATGCCTTTTGCACTGGACTCTAATAGAGGTGTGTGTAAAAACATCGATATGCCTATTGCACTGGACTCTAATTTGAGAGTGTGTATAAAAACATGTATATGCCCTATTGCACTGGACTCTAATAGAGTGTGTGTAATAAAATTGGATATGCCCTCTATTGCATGGACTTAATAGAGAGTGTGTGTTAAAACATGGATATGCCCTATTTGCACTGGGACTCTAATAGAGAGTGTGTATAAACATGGATGACCCATTGCACTGGACTCTTACTAGAGAGTGTGGATAAAACATGGATATGCCCTATTGCATGGACTCTTAACTAGAAGAGAGTGTGTTAGAAACATGGAGATGCCCTATTGCACTGGTACTCTACTAGAGAGTGTGCATAAAACTTGGATAGCCCCTATTGCACTGACCTCTAATAGAGTGTGTGTTTAAAACAGGTATGCCTATTGCATGGGACTTGTGTAAAACATGGATATGCCTATTGCACTGGTTTCTAACTAGTGAGGTGTGTATTAAAACTGGATATGCCTATGCATGGACTCTAACTAGAGAGTGTGGATAAAACATGATATGCTCTATTGAATGGACTCTAACTAGGAGTCGTGTATACAACATGGATATGCCCCATTGCTCTGGACTCTCTAACTTAGAGAGTGTGTATTGTATAAAACATGGATATGCCCGTCTATGCACTGGACTCTAATTTGGGTGTGTATAAAACATGGATATGCCTATGGCACTGGACTTTAACTTGGAGTGTGTATAAAACAAGGATATGCCCCTATATGCACTGGACTTAACTAGAGAGTGAGTATAAAACATCGATATGCCATTGCAATGGACTCTAATATGAGGAGTGTGGTATATGCATGGATAAGCCTCTATTGCACTGGACTCTACTAGAGAGTGTGTATTACCAACATGGATAAGCCTATTGCTCTGGACTTAATAGAGAGTGTGTATAAACATGGATATGCCCCTATTGCATCTGGACTTAACTGAGAGTGGTGTATAAAACATGGGATATGCCCTATTGCCACGGACTCTAATAGAGAGTGTGTGTAAAACATGGATATGCCCCTATTGCACTGGGACTCTAACTAGAGCGTGTGTTGTAAAACATGGATTATTGCCTTATTGTTTTTTCACTGGACTCTAATAGGAGAGTGGGTATAAAAAATGGATATGCCTATTGCACTGGACTCTAACTAGAGAGTGTGTATAAAACATGGATGGTGCCTATTGCACAGGACCTCTAATAGAGAGTGTGGATAAAACATGGTATATGCCCTATTGCACTGCACTCTAATAGAGAGTGTTTATAAAACATGGTATGCCTCTATTGCACAGGACTCTAACTAGAGAGTTGTGTGTCTAAACATGGATATGCCCTATTGGCACTGGGACTTAAACTAGAGAGTGTGTATAAAAAGGATTGCCCTATGGCACTGGACTCTAACTGAGAGTGTGTATAAAACATGGATATGCTATTTGGCACTGGGACTCTAACTAGAGAGTGTGTATAAAACATGGATATGCACTCATTGCATGGGACTTAATAGAGAGTGTGTGTAAACTGGATATGCCCATATGCACTGGACTCTAAACTAGAGTGTGTGTAATAAACATGGATTGCCCTATTGCACTGGACTCTAACTAGAGAGTGTGTATAAACATGGATGCGCTATTGCACTGGACTCTAACAGAGAGTGTGTATAAACAGGAATATGCCCTTTGCCATGGGACTCTAATAGAGAGGGGTGTATAAAACATGGATATGCCTATTGCATGGTCTCTAAACTAGAGAGTGTGTGTAAAAATCGTTATGCCTATTGAATGGACTCTAACTAGAGAGTCGTGTATAAAAACATGGTATGCCCTATTGCTTCTGGACCTCAGACTAGAGAGTGTGTATAAAACATGGATATGCCTATTGCACTGGACTCTAACTAGAGAGTGGTGTTTGTAAAAACATTGGATAGGCCCTATTGCACTGGACTATAACTAGGAGTGTGTATAAAACAGTATGCCCCTATTGCATGGATATAACTGGGAGTGTGTATAAAAATGGATGACCTATTGCACTGGACTCTAACTAGAGAGTGTGCATAAACACATGGATTTGCCCCTTAATGCACTGGAATTAACTAGAGTGTGTGTATAAAACATGGTATTGCCTATTGCATGGGACTTGTGTAAAACATGGATATGCCTATTGCACTGGATTCTAACTAGAGAGATGTGTTATAAAAACATGGATATGCCCCTATTGCACTGGACTCTAACTAGAGAGTGTGTATAAAACATGGATATGCTCTATTGCACTGGACTCTAACTAGAGAGTGTGTATACAACATGGATATGCCCCTATTGCACTGGACTCTAACTAGAGAGTGTGTATAAAACATGGATATGCTCTATTGCACTGGACTTCCTAATTTAGAGAGTGTGTATAAACATGGATATGCCCTATGGCACTGACTTTAACGAGAGAGTGTGTATATAAAACATGGATGTATGCCCCTATTGCATGGGCTCTAACTAAGAGTAGTGTGTATAAAACATGGATATGCCCATTGCACTGGACTCTAACTAGAGAGTGTGTATAAAACATGGATATGCCTCTATTGCACTGGCTCTAAACTAGAGGTGTGTATACAAATGGATATGCCTCTTGCATGGACTCTAACTAGAGAGTGTTGTATAAACTAGGATATGCCCCTATTGCACTGGACTCTAACTAGAGAGTGTGTATAAAACATGGATATGCCCCTATTGCACTGGACTCTAACTAGAGAGTGTGTGTAAAACTTTGTGATAATGCCCATTGCACTGGACCTCTAACTGAAGAGTGTGTGTTAAAAATGGATTTGCTATTGCAATGGACTTAATAGGAGTGTGTATAAAAACATGGATATGCCTATTGCATGACCTCTAACTAGAGAGTGTGTATAAAAACTGATGTGCTATTGCAATGGACTCTAACTAGAGAGTGTGTATAAACATTGATTTGCCCAATTGCACTTGCACTCTAACTAGAGAGTGTGTATAAAACATGGATATGCCTCTATTGCACTGGACTCTAACTAGAGAGTGTGTATAAAACATGGATATGCCCCTATTGCACTGGACTCTAATAAGAGTGTTGTTATAAAAAATGGATGCCCCTATTGCACTGGACTCTAACTAGAGAGTGTGTATAAAACATGGATATGCCTATTGCACTGGACTCTAACTAGAGAGTGTGTAAAAAACATTGGATATGCCTCTATAGGCATGGACCTCTAACTTGGAGGGTGTTTGAGTGTGTGTAAAACATGGATATGCCCCTATTGCACTGGACTCTAACTAGAGAGTGTGTATAAAACATGGATATGCCCCTATTGCACTGGACTCTAACTAGGAGTGTGTAGAAAAATGGATTATGCCTATTTCACTTGGATCTATCTTGAGGAGTGTGTAGTCAAAAACATGGATATGCCTTATTGCATGGACTCTAACTAGAGAGTTGTGTGTTAAAACATGGATATGCTATTGCACTGGACTCTAACTAGAGAGGGTGGTGTAAAACAAGGATATGCCGGTTGCACTGGACTCTAATAGAGAGTGTGTCTAAAAATGGATATGCTATTGCACTGGACTCTAACTAGAGAGAGTGTGTTATAAAAATGGATATTGCCTATTGCACTGGACTCTAACTAGAGAGTGTGTATAAAACATGGATATGCCCCTATTGCACTGGACTCTAACTAGAGAGTGTGTATAAAACATGGATATGCCTTATTGCACTGGACTCTAACTAGAGAGTGTGGTATAAAACATGGAAATGCCCCCTATGGCTCTGGGACCTCTAACTAGAGGGTGTAATAAACATGGATGACCTATTGCATCTGGACTCTAACTAGAGAGTGTGTATAAAACATGGATATGCCTATTGCACTGGACTCTAACTAGAGAGTGTGTGTAAAACATGGATATGCCTATTGCACTGGACTCTAACTAGAGAGTGTGTGTAAAACATGGATATGCCTATTGCACTGGACTCTAACTAGAGAGTGTGTATAAAACATGGATATGCCTATTGCACTGGACTCTAACTAGAGAGTGTGTATAAAACATGGATATGCCTCTATTGCACTGGACTCTAACTAGAGAGTGTGTATAAAACATGGATATGCCTATTGCACTGGACTCTAACTAGAGTGTGTGATAAAACTGGATATGCCCTATTGCACTGGACTATAATCTTGCAGAGTGTGTATAAAACATTGTATATGGCCTATTGCACTGGACTCTAAATAGAGTGTGTGTATAAAACATGGATGATGACCCTATTTGCACTGGACTCTAACTAGAGGAGTGTGTAGTAATAATGATATGCCTTATTGCACTGGACTTAAATAGCGAGTGTGTATAAAACATGGATATTTATTGCACTGGACTTAAACTAAGAGAGTGTGTGTAAAACATGGATATGCCTATTGCACTGGACTCTAACTAGAGAGTGTGTATACAACATGGATATGCCTCTATTGCACACTGGACTCTAACTAGAGAGTGTGTATACAACATGGATATGCCTATTGCACTGGACTCTAACTAGAGAGTGTGTATAAAACGAGAAAACTTACACAAATATAAAAGTCATTTGAGAAAGTCTTACAATTATTTTGACATAATAACATAGGTAAGTGTTTCAGCACCATTTTAAATGTCAAAATGGTCAAAATGGTCAAAGTCACGTCATTGTTTATACGATTGCGCCACACATGTTATGGTGAATGAACTGTCCAAAAATTAAAGCAATCCTTCAAGTAATATTGATGATATTACATGATGGAGAAACTCTTACTATCTTTTCGACGTAAGAAAGTGTTTCAGCACCATTTCGAAGGTCACACAGGTCAAGTTCATGCCATTGGTGGTGTGAGTGCATCACCCATGTTCAGGTGAATGAACTGTCCAACTAGTAAAGCAATCCTTCAAGTAATATTGAACATCTTAGAAAATCTTACACACTTTTCGAGGTAAATGTACACGGATGGACGGACGGACGGAAGTACGTACGGAACCTCAAGAGCAACGCGATATGCCCCCTTGCTGTCGCCTAGGCGGCATACAATATATATGGTGATACAGCATTAAATGTTTCAAAATAGAGAGGTATAAACCCTAAGAGTCGGGGAAAACATAATAATAACAATACAACTATAGTGATCTATGGCACAGGCATTCGGCGTGTTTCTGCTTTCATCGGTATAACTCTATATATATGAACAAGGATTCTAACTTTGATCTGACACGACCTCGTATCATAACAAAATAACATGTTTAAAATTGTAATTTGCTAGGCATTCTATATATTTCTGCAAGATAACTATAATTCTCAAATGATCATATGAACTTGCCACTACAATATTGACGTTGGAGCCTTAAGCACATTATTTCATTTGTTATGATGCGAGGTTGTGTCCGACCTAGGAAAAGCAGCTGTAATTCGATATTATTTGCATAAGTATGTTCTAACTATGCTATTTTAGCAAGATAGCAATAATTCTCAAATAAACATTGTGCACGTTCCGCCAAAATATTCACATTAGTGTTGCTAAAATCGCGGAAGTTGTTACGATACGAGGTCTTGTCCGACCAAATTTAGAAGCCATGTTCATGTGTATATAGTTAAACCGATGAAAGCCGAAACACGTCGAATGCCTGTGATCTATGGTACGAGTACAACGGTGGTCTTCAACGTGGCACATAATGTACTCCATATTCAGCGATGTACTGTCCCCAACACCAATTAGAACTACATTAGAACTGCAAGTCAATTCCACTGAGTGTTGGAGAAGTTTTGGGTGCTTGAACACTTTAAGGAACATATTTTAAAGCAAAATGAACTCAAACCGGCTCAGAAAGTATTCGCAACACGGGTACAGGTGAAATGTTCTGCTAGGGATTTCTTTTCTACTGAATTGCGTATACCTCCATCGGCCATCAACGACACAAGGAACACAAGACTGTATCAATAATGAACATATGTAACTATACTTATTAATACGTTGCCACACAATTTGCCAAACAAACCTACCACCAACCTTTATAATTACATGTTTTTCCCACCGCCGGACCTTTAGAGTGCTTACACATCATTTTCACGGACGTGATAGGTATGCGAATGGCGAAATCCCATAAACATTGTTAAATAGTGGATAAGTGTGGGCTATGTGGTTATATACAGGGGTATAGACCGTATTTTCATTAAAATCGACCGGAAAATGTCTGCAAAATTCGTAACGGCATGGTTTGTTTACACAGAGGAGACCACAAATCCTTCAATAACTTTTTTGTCACTGCATCTTTTAACAAAGTGTCTGCATTCGTAGATCTATGATATATTCCGTCGTGCCATAGGCTATATGGCTTCCTCGTGTTTTAAATTAAAATAAAATATTAATAAAACAACGAAAATGTACCTACCTCGTGGCAAATGGACGTCGTTTTACTCCATTTGCACTACCGCTAAACCTATTCGCCAACCTACTGTCTGTTCCATGTTTTGCTGCCGACGAACCTTTGGCTATTAAACACATTAAATCTAAAACAATATCAATAACAAAAAAGTCACCCTCCCCAAAACAAATGTTTGGATGAAATTCCCACAAATATTGATTTTATTGCGAAAAAACGATTTTCCTATCGTTGCTTGCAAAAATTAGTATTAACGTTTATAGTATTGAGATTTGCCAACGTTTTACGCGCGAATAACCGCTACAAAACTTGGCGCGAAAGTACACACACCAAATAGTACAGTGATGTGACCACGCCTGCGAGTGATGCGATATTCTTCCTCGCTGCAACAAAATTGCACTGCCTGTTCTATATACAAATTGAAGTAGCGGACCGAGGTCTATAAATACATTAAATATGCCTAAAAGCATCAATAAACGGGGAAAAAATTAAGCTAAAAAAATGTTTTTTACTCTATAATGGAGTCTATATGGAGGGAGTAAAAAACTTTTTTTTCGAGTCTATATACAGGGAGTAAAAAAAAATATTTATTTTTCGTTTATTGCTGCTTTTAGGCATATTTAATGTATTTATAGACCTCGGTCCGTTACTTCAACCTGTGGTTCTATATACACTGAACAACATTAAAGGTTGCACCAGGCTGATCCTAATCTGGAGTCTAGCAACTGGTTGTTACCTAGTCGTGTTGGTTATCTAATTACCTAATCTGGTTGAAAATTGAATTATCACAATTCGATCGCTTCGCTAGGCCTGTTATTGGGGTGATTAACTCCCAACAAAATTGGTTGCACATGAAACTACGGTGGCCAGTTTCGACATTTCGCCTCTTCTTTCATTCGTAGCGCACTGGACCATACGACATTTAAAGAGGCATGTCAGAATGTTTTGAAAACCAAAAAATAGTATAAAAACATGTTTTCATCATGGCCCTGTGTAAAGTGGTTTAATTGAAGATATATGACGATACTAGGACCGCTGGGTTGTTTCTATTTTCACTCATATAGGTACAAATCTATCGGATTTCCTATCTTATTGATACTTATGTACCGATATCGGTGAAAATTGATACAACCCAGCAGTTCTAATATTGTCATATATCTTCAATTAAACCACTTTACACAGGGCCATGATGAAAACACGCTTTTAATTTTTTATATTATTTTTGCCAAAAGAATCATGATTTGCCCCTTTAACGGCGCTATCGAGTTGAAACATTCTTCGTCCCAGGTTGAAACGAAAATTAAGAACGTTTAAATACCGTTCCTTGATTTATATGCAACGTTTAGATAATATTAAGAACCTTAATGTTCGCTATTTGGCTTTTACGTGACGCAGAGGCGAACACTAAGAATGTTGGCTTTAGTTTGTTCATTTATACTTCGCGTACAGACGAAAATTAAAAACCTTAACTTTCGTTCCTCATTTCTACCCGGCGTAGAACGAAAATTAAGAACATTATATTTCGTGTTTCGTTTCTACGCCAGATGGAGACGAAAATGAAGAACCTTAAATGTTCGTTTCTACATGCGTAGAATCTAAAATTAAGGTTCTTAACTTTCGTCCGTACGAGGCGTAGCAACGAAGGAACTAAACTTAAGGCTTAAACATTTCCTCTCTATACACTCGTCGTAGAAGCAGAGATACAACATGTCACTAGCAAGCCACCATATAAAGAAGTTAATTATTTCGGGTAGCTTGTATATTATAGTTTCATGTTACCCTGTTATTTACATGTAAAAACGCTATCAGTCCGTGTGACTTTCCGAAAATGACACCTTTTCGTGAACATGAAAGCAATGGAGGCGTCAATACGGTGTCGTCGTTAGGACGCTAATTTATCAAAGCGGCAACGCCCTGTACGCGGTACCCGTGGAAAAAAAGAAAATGTTTGCGTATATGAGTAGCGTCTTTGGCGAAATTGCGATGACAATGACGGATCGTAGTTAGTTATCTCCCGTTGCATTTATTTATAGAAAGCCGGTCCAAATCAGGCGCGGATTCAGGATTTCGGATTTTGGGGGTGAGGGGGGGGGGGGGTGGTGGGGCGTGGTAACTATTTTGCAATACTTGACTGTATTATCGAACGAGCTAAGCTCGTTCGATAATATAGTCAAGTATTGCAAAATAGTCGACCGAGCGGAGCGGAAAAATGCATGGAATACATGGCACTTGGCATGAAACGTGCCTTGTAACTTGTAAAAAATCTTTACTCGGCGAATTTTAGGGGGGGGGGGGGGGTGCGCGCGGCGGGTCCGCCCCCCCCCCCCCCCCACGAATCCGCCCATGCAAATTGTGTAATTTAGGGCCTTATTGCTTGTAAAAAGAGCGAATGTAGCATGATTTGTTGTGAAAACGAGCCAATATATAGTGATTTCAACTAGTGTTGATCCAGGTCATCATATATATAGTAAATATATGGTTAGTGCCGTCGAATATAAAATATATTCGGTTGAGCCTTAGACAGCTTTACTGGGGCGAGCTTTAGCTAGCCCCAATACAGTTGTCGTGGCGAAACCGAATATATTTTATATTCGACGGCACTAATCATATATTTAAATTATACCGCATATTGAACTTAATTGTTGAGTGTGCGTGACGTCATGTTTTTGACGTCATTCCCTCGCCATACGTCACAAATATAGCGACGTCATTCAAAGCAAAATGGCGGCGTCCACGCTATGTAGATTCGGCATTGTGTCTGATTAAATCTTCGATTTATTTACGATGAGCTTCAATATTGGCTGGCTTTAGACACCACAGTTGTCATAATAAGCATTAAAATCATGACGGGCATGTCCGTGTCCTTGGTTATATCGCATATACTGTAAAAATGGACAAAATTCGGCTGAATCGACAGCGATTTTGATTTTAAAATCCGCCGCCATCTTGAATTTGCTGTTGAGAATGACCAATCAGAGACCGCGATTCGGGGTCAAAGGTGAACAAATAAAGGCAAAATCGGCACTTTATGTATATTAGGCTACTTTAGGTATATTAGGTTACTTCAGATATAAACAGCATTTATTCAACCCCCTTTATTATGCTACATGGAGCAATGGTTGCGGTATAAATATATACATGTATATACTATCTGGGGCCCGTTTCACTAAACTTCATACGACTAAAATGTACGCGGTACCCGTGGAAGAAAGAAAATGTTGGCGCATATGAGTAGCGTCTTTGGCGAAATTGCGATGACAATGACGGATCGTAGTTTGTTGTGAAAACGAGCCAATATTGATTTCGACTAGTGTTGATCCAGGTCATCATATATATATATATATATATTATGATAGTAAATTTCACATTAACGATGTTTCTTGTAAACACTTATTGGATTTACATTTATTGAGCATAGGCTGCATATGCAGCCTATGCTCAATAAATGTAAATCCATAAATTGAAATTTCCAGCCGATCCTAAATTTGCCCTTACGAACATTTTAATCGTACGAAGTTTAGTGAAACGGGCCCCTGATCCGGGGCTGCATTATTTGCCAGATTCATATTTTCATACTTATTAATTTTCAAGTTTATTGCAAACAGTGTAGACTCACATCAGACTGCACATATGTTCTGGGTCTACTCTGTTTGCAGAACTATTTTTTTGTGTTTTTCAGTAAGAAATAAACGCTGAAATACAGCATAAGACAGGATCTCTATATATAGATTTGCAAAGACAAATGTTAGTTGTTAGTGAAGTCTCAGGCTTTGTGGGGTGGGGCAAGGACTGGGAATTCTTTTCACTTCATCTTTGTATTTCATTTCACGCCAATCTTCCAGCAACACAAATGATATCACTGGCGTCATTTTAACGATGTTATCTCCATTAACAATAAGGGAATCTTCAGAAAATGTTATTATTTTTTTGTAAAACAAACGTTTTACTAGATTGCACAATCTGTATTCAATACACTCTCCTCTTACAAAGCCATTATACAATATTATTAAACAACAACTACAACAAAAATATTTACAAAAAAAAGTACAATATTTGTGCTGTTCGAAAAGAAGTGCAATTTAAATTGCTACATTCTCGCTAATTGCGAACGGTAACTCTTGCAATCTACTCCCGTACCGTCCGTAGCCTGGCTACGGACGGTACGGGAGTATATTGCAAGAGTTACCGTTCACAACTACATTAAAATGTATTGAAATCGCCCAAACTATTGACATTTCTTCTAAAAATAGCAATACAATTAAAGGGAAATTGAAGAAGGTGGATTCACTTTAAAACAATCGTCTGATGACGTCAATTCGGTTGGGAACAATTCAAAAAGCATGTGTCGGATTTGATTTGATTTGAACTTGTAATTTTATGCAACGGAGAGTGTATATGCATATGAAATGATACAATTTCATTCGATGATAGGATATGCTTGATTACGTTTCGTGGAGATATTATGCAAGACAAAAAAATAAGTACGATCCCGGCAAGATTCGAACCTGCAATCTCCTGATCCGTAGTCAGGCGCCTTATCCATTGGGCCACGGGACCAAATTGATGCCAAACTTGCTTTCATTATCGATTTTATTCACAGATGGATAATTCATCGAGCTCCTTGTACACTGTAAATTAACCGATACACAAAGACCAAGGTGCATGATCACGTGGTTACAACAACAACAACAACAACAACAACAACGGCTGAAAGTGTTGAAAGCGCGCCCACTCCAAAGTAAGTATTATATGATATTTTACTTAATAAGCAACGGATTTTGATGAAATATGGCGCAGCAAACGCGTCTTCATGGGAGTTCGGCACATACTTATGTCGTTTTTGCGAAGAATCGTGTTCCGTGTCCCACCAAATGCTGCTTAACAACACGCGATTGATGCTTCATATTTCATCAACATTCGTTACATAATAAGGACAAAATAAAAGAATACGTACTTTAAATCGGAGGGCTTCTGGAAGTTTCAGTACTTGTTGTTGTTGTTTTAACCACGTGATCATACACATTGGAGACAAAATAAATGAAACTGAACGTGACAAAGGACTTCTAGCACCGTCTTATGTGAAACTCGATGTAAAATGATCCACATCCATTACCAACACAAATATAAACCATCGGCTATAATAATAAATACAGTGGAACCCTTCTAAACCGAACACTCGGGAAAATATGGATTTTTAACTTAGAAGCGTTTCGCTGTTATGTATCTCTGATTTCAATGACCTTTGAAGATTGCAAAACACTAGAATGTGTCATGTCTGATTTACAGTGGAACATCTCCAAACCGGACACCCTGGGAGGTCCTCCAAACCGGACACCCTGGAGACCTCCCAGGGTGTCCGGTTGGAGAGGTTCCGCTGTACGATCACAGCAGGAGCCTGCGTCCATAGACAGGCGCGTTACTATACCCGTTGGGTCACGGGAACAATCGATGGCGCATCTTTCATTATCGATTTTATTACTCACGTAATAATGAGACACGCCATGCGATTTTTTACCTTCGGACGTCTGCGTAATTTCATTAAATACAATATTTTTCATATATAAAGTCAAAAGTTGACAAAACTTTCAGAAAATTGTGTCAACTTTTGATGTCATTTACGGAAAATATTGTATATTTTGTGTTTTTTGGCATGAACATGAATTTTCAAGATGGCCGCCAGGTATCAACATTTTGTCTTAAATATATTCTGACTTGATTATTATATGGCGTTTGGTACTTACATTATGCGTTTATATACATAGAAATACGTTTTGATAACTTATAAAAACAATTCACCACTGACAAATTCATATACATATAAGATGGCCGCCAACTATTAACACAGACGTGCAGTAAATGTGTGTGGATTAACACAAATATATAGCTACACTTTCATGCACATTTATATTTCAGTTATTTGCCGTTTTTGTAATTATTAAATGTGTTCTTTGCAAACATGAATGAGTCCATCTAATATACTTATTAGTTGACCATGTTGGAATATTCAAGATCGCCGCTAAGTATCGCTTAAACTCTTAGGCGCTGTTGATCGACAAGGTAGTAAAGAAATGAAACATAATTGGAAATCATATTTGTAATATTCTAAAAGTGCGAGGCTTGTGTTCCAAACTGTACCGAATTATCTGTCGCCGCAAACAAACGTAAATCAAAGATGACCGCCAACATGGATACAATTCTGACACATCTATATGAAGTAGGGTAGTCATCAATGACATAGCATATGCCACACCATAAACTCAATGTTTTAGTGTTTCCGATGACAAAATAAAGAATAATATTTTATGACCGCCATTTTAGTTACCAAGATGGCTACTATATTGCGTAGTTTTATAATATGAGCTAACAACAAAATATTAGTTCAACTCATGGATAACAATAGATCCTATCTGTAACATGGTAATGGTTAGTAAACGACTACATAGTCACGATCTTGAATTTCAAGTGGAACATAATACATGTTAACAATGTCAAAGGAAACAGGAACATATTTACAATTACTAGGTATTCATTCATTTGAATTAATCAACATACTGCCCGTGTCTAATATATGTATTCGGAGAGAAAAATAAAATACAGTGGCAGGTTGGGAGCATGTGAATGGTAATTTATTATATAATTAACGATGGTGGGTTGATAATTGCAGTGGAGCGCGATATCCCTTGCTTGGCCCTTATTCGCATGCTCAGCTTTCTTGTAGGCGAGAGTTGAATCCGGCTAACCCCGTTATAAGAGTAATACGATCAGTGGTAATCCTCCTACTACATTTATGTGGAGCGGGGCTAAGCTACTATAGTGTGGTGAAGACATGACAGTAGATCCGGTTTGTCTAATGTCAGGGTTGGATGGAAATAGTATGCACATATTCAGTACATTCCATGTGAATGCGGCTATTGTGTCATTTTCCATTATAACGACGCCTACTATCTATCTATGAAAAACGATAATCAATTTATTAATGCGGTACACCACAAGGTAGGTACAGCGATTGACATATCAAAGGAAAGTTGATGAATTCTGAACTTGACTGGCTACGTACAAACTACCATTATTCACTTCCCACATAATGAAAGCAGCGTTGTTTCATAGCGAAGACGTATGCTTGCCTTTTTGGATAATAAAACGAAAACCACGCCTTCGCATCTTGAGCTATATAAGTATTATGCTAATGTCCACATTAGTGTGCTATAGAAGACACTGAATTGCATTTGCATACGTTATATTCCCACCATTTATACATGAAAAGTATTTATCGACACATTTATTATTTTAACAAAGTCGTAATATTGACGACAGTAACATGAACATTGAATACCAATAACTTGGAAACACTGTACATGGACACTGCGAGTATGCTTGTCGGTGTAGCAAGAGACATAATCAATTACTTGAAATTGTGGAATTATATAACATATACATATCGTATATATGTAGAGTCAATGGTGTGATCATGGTCATCGAATCTCTGTCTATATACGACATATGATGTTGTTATTGCACAAAATAAAATAAACTTTTGGATGACGTATCATTTAAGTACATGTAGTCATATGCCGGTAGCCATGTGCTATGCCATGTAAGTAATGCATGAATAAATAACCAGTATTTGTGAGCCATATTCACATTACTGTCTATTCTACGAATTCAATGCAAGGTGTCATCCAGACCATTACATCTCAGTTCATAAACGGCATATGCTGTGTTTATTAACAATACAATCGCGTTTGGATGACCTATAATATCAAGAAGTCATATACAGGTAGACATGTTCTATGTACAGAGGAAGGATTTAATGAGTCAGTATTTGTGAGTCACATAAGTATGGATATTAAACTATAATGCGATCGAGATCAATATGTTGTGAATTCATGACGGAACATATGTTGAGGTCATTCATGAGATTGTTTGGTACATAGAAAGAACAAAGTTATAAAAATGTATTATGCGGTCATAATACAATCTATATTGAATGCATATGTATGTATATGTATCACAGTTATGCAGGGCATTGTTTCTGAGGAATACCATACACTGTAATCATATATGGTGTAGTCATATAATGTCCTTACATGGTATGTGTAAGTGTCATAACTGTGTATTGTAACATCACAACCATATGTGTAATATAATATATAATACTTTAAATGCATGAAAATGAACATGGTTGATTATTCTATGCTAACCTAGAATTATATCAAAAAGTTCCCACAATCCGTGTCTATGCTCACCAACATACGACATATACTTAAGATCGTAAGAGACCAAACAGAGAAACTTATTTTCACATGCACGTATTTGGGTAGTTGCAATTGCGATTCATGGATAAATAATGTACACAAATCAACCAAACAACCACTTTTCAGTACAACACCGCAATTCCCGTGATTGGATTTTCAACTAACCGGGTTTGAGCTAACCTGGAAGCGAAACGTGTAAAGCTAAACATTCAAACATAGCTGATACGAGGCCTCTAAATCATGAGCATTCGCTACAGCATATTATGTTTTATATATGTGACACGCATAGACGCTGTCAATATTGATTTCAGTGCAGGAGACGGGACTTTTGTTGATGAGAATATATGTTAATTGAGAATATATTTCCATTTATAAGCGATGATTATACAAGCAGTCATGCGGAAAGTTTTGCTGAAATAGAATATGCTGATCTGCCTTATACAGACGTATGGTTATATGGGACAATTATTAAATAGTTCAATGTAATTTAAGTGTCTGCATATGGGTATATCCACTTGTGAATGCATGGATATTCACGGAAATAGAAACTGTAATACATACTATTTGATTAGTGTTGTATTTTACATGAATTGTTTTATCTTGGTTATAATTAAGTCTCAAGTGATTGAAATGTCATGGTACTTAGCCGCACACCAGCATATAACAGTTCGATATCTGACTGTAATGCGAACATGGCCGAACTTTAGCATATGGACCAATCGCAATACGTAGTGTATACATATATCTCATTATAGTGCAATTTACAACGTATATGATAACGTAAGACTCAATAAAATACAATATTTAAAACAAACAGTACATATATTTTAATATTCTGACTCTACAACGAGTGTCACCTAATTCGGGCATCACCAAGTGTATTATGGGGCATATACAATCTACTAGTATATATATAGCGATCTACTAGTCTGAACACATGTGAATCTGTCCTATAATTTATTGTTAAAGTAAATGAAAAAATTACCAGTACCACGCTATATTAAAATAGCCTAAATGAGTCGAACATTTTGAATAAACACAATTATATACAATAACTTTCGAGTTTTTGGAAAATATGACGGCCATTTTGAATTAAACACGCTCTTTAAGAAGAACATACATATTGATCTATATTTTTAATATCGTATCTCAGATGAAAATCAAACTAATATGTTCATATCTATCTTAGTACCAAGATTTGGTCCACCACAGTGTAGATAATGCTTCCTGCTCTTGATGAATATTTGGCGTCCATCTTGGATTCATATGGATTTGATAGCCTCCATCTATGTTTAAAATTAATGCATGGTATCCAAATGGTTTTCTACGTCCGTCCGATGAAGATCTAAGTGCCTATTTGTTTTCATTCATCAAATAAGTACACATTTCAGGCTAAATATTGATGATTGGCGGCCATCTTGAATATGTTGATACTCTCAACGATAGAGACGTCCGAGCAAACCGAATTGCTTTGTATATGCCCCATAAAACAATAATCACCAATAAAACATACTTTATCGGATTGTTCTGTAATGTTATGCAAGTACATATTGTATTATCGAAATAGAGTGAGCTTTGCACTCATTTGACCCATGTGCACTTAATGACCCCAAAAATGACCTTGTCCCACCTGATTTGATTGACCGACACCGGATTCGTTTTCAGGATGATATAATGCATTGATTTAAAGTAGTCGTTGCTTTTGCTCTCTCGGGTTGAAAATAATTAATTGTATGGGTGCTTGCTATCATACTGTCCTGATGTATCTGATAATTAATGATCAGCTCGATGCCTGTTTGAATACCTGTTGAATAAAATCGGCAATGAAACACGATACGCCATCAGTTGGTCCCGTGGCCCAATGGATAAGGCGCCTGACTACGAATCAGGAGATTGCAGGTTCGAATCCTGCCGGGATCGTACTTACTTTTATTTTTCCATAATATCCACCTAAACGCGATCAAGCAGGTTATACTATCGAATTAAATACATTCTTTTGGGTGGCGTAGATTTCTGGTTTCAATTTTTCTGCGATTGCACATATATTTATTCAATGATAAAACAACAAGGCGATCGCCGAAATTACCAAATTTTTTCAACAGTTCTTAAACCGACATATGCTCCCCGATGCAATCAAAGTACTGAAAGTACTGAACATAGGGTACTACAAGATTAAACTTGATTGATTGATTGATTGATTGATTGATTGATTGATTGATTGATTGATTGATTGATTGATTTATTTATTTATTTATTTATTGATTGATTGATTGATTGATTGATTGATTGATTGATTGATTGTTGGTGTTGCAGTTTCATTAACCCTTAAAGGTTCATGCCCACTCAGTAGGTACAAAATGTTCTTTACATCAGAGACATCATCTGAGACATTTCCTGGCAAAATAAACATTCATGCGCCATTATACCACGTACTGATTGGCATTATTATACATTTTATATCAGACGTAAATTTACACACTGATATCAGGGGCGATAACCGTGTTTGTTTAAAATGTTAACGGACATTACTATTTAATATCTGTATTTATTTACTTTAAAATCTGTCGAAAATATTATTTTTTTAGGTGACGCATTTCTTTAGTATAAATAATTAAAAAATATCATGCCTCATTTGCATATGAAAATAGCCTGATACCACCGCGCGTCACTATCAGTAAAATAAATATTAATAAATGATTATATCTGTATAGCGGGCACTTGTAACGTTTAGGACTGGTGGAATAGTACACAGTTATACACTTATTTGATTCCTATAAATGACATTTTACTGCTAGAGTATGTACCAAAACATTCAACAACATTACAGACTATGCATAACAATATCAGAAAGATACGGTAACACATATACAAGACATCATCAATTCAATTATAAATACAGATTCCAGATATCTATGATCATTATAGATATATTGAAAACTGATTGAAGAGCAATAGTTACAAGAATTCCGCCACGGAAGCGGTGTCGCGCCTGAAAATGCCTTGTCGATAAATCGCCATGTTTACTTCTGTTTTGTGAATGAAATAGTTGGTCCCGGATCGAGTATATTAAAACATACAAATGACGTCATTGGGGAAACCGCCGACAAAATGTTCAATGTATGGAAGCCCAAACTTGTTAGAATTTTTTGTCTTCGTATTTTCAGTACTTGCATTAATATGGGTATTAATATACGCTGGATGTGTTATACTGTCATTAAT
Organism: Conchocele bisecta; assembly: GCA_029237695.1. Taxonomy (NCBI): domain Eukaryota; kingdom Metazoa; phylum Mollusca; class Bivalvia; order Lucinida; family Thyasiridae; genus Conchocele; species Conchocele bisecta. The sequence continues at coordinate 22,824,078 of CM055276.1, forward strand.
TTGTTCCCTGACTGTAATTTATCACTTTAAATACTGAGTTATTGACCCCCTTCCCTGAACGTAGAATTGACACTCATGTTGGCGTGTATTGGCCACCATGGACAAATGTCAATCAGTCCGTATTCGGGAATGTCACTAAAATCCGCTGTAAATCATCGATAGAATGAGGATTAAACATCAGTTAGACCCACACGTGTGAGATTTGTTTCGCACAGGTGTCGGGTTAGTTTAACAATAGACTGTCGGAAGGTCAAACTTGATGTCGTTTGTGTGTTAAACGGGTCACGTATTTCGGAGAGTATTCGGAGGGGAGTTAACTCTGCCGAAAACTATATATATAGCATGTTACTAAATTTAGCGATGACCGCACGATTTGTGCCGCAAATGGGGGCAAATCACGGCCAAAAAAATAATCCGATGTATTTTTGTACGTAGAACATCCGTTGTTGATATTGTGCAGTGCAAGTAGTTTTTCATAATATTATTTTCAATTAGCGGTTGCGTATGACAGTTACACGTTGAGTAACACAATGCATTTGGTTGTTATGGTTACTCCAAGATATCACTACGGACCATCGCATCGAGGGGGGTCTGGGGCGTGGCTAACTGTCGGAGGCGATCGCAATACATAGGTTTACCCTATGTGAAAACTAAACCACTTATGTGACATACGTCACGAAGCGAAGGCTGTGTAGCAGGTGTGCTAAATCAGACACTTGTGGCGCTGTTTCCAGGTTTCACTTGTGGCGAGTTGCCGAGTCTTGGAGTCTTGCAATGTTAAGCCTGTGATGTTTAACACATCTTGCAGTAGATCCGGGTTTTCTTACCGTCACATATAGGGATAGCATTTTTTTGGGCCACAAAATGCACACTTACTATGAACATTTGAGTTAGCACATCCCGTTGAATTGGATAATTAAAATCATGAAAATGCAACAATTTTAAAAACATGGCGTGAATAAATCGATACTGTGAGGGTGTAAAGTAGTATGAAGAGATATAAGGCTCGCTAATGTCACCATGTTACGAATCACTCAACGAATTATCCCTGTGAATTATCCTGATGAATACAAATCGATAAGGAAAGACTGATCGGTATCAGTTGGAGTAGTATATAAGAGTCACAATGATACCATCACCTCTGGAAGGCACCGGCTACGCGCGGCACCTTCCACCGCATGATGGTATCATTTGTGACTCTTATATACTACTACCGCAAGACCATATATTTATGACATGAGAAGATACACCCTATTAGAGATAAAAATCCCTATGTTATACTCAGTATATATATACAACATAATGGTTCTAGTTAAGTGTGCGTGGTTGAAGACAGGTAGTCACGAGAGGTGTCATCGCACCGGTATTTACGAATATTGCAAACATCACCGTGCATGGATGCGAAGAGGTTCCGTTTCTCCTCGCCCATGTCGGCATTGTGGGGTAGGGACCAAAGCCGAGTCATTGCTATGTCCACCATGCGGTGGCACTCAGGCTACTCATCGAATGGTTAACAAGGGATTACGTGCTCGCAAGTATTATCGTTTAGTAATAATTCAAATCGGAAAGTCAGTTAGAAAGATAGAATCGATCTAATAAGTCACAGTGTTTCTACAGCATTAAAACACTGTACAAAAACATTATCAAACTAATTTTATAAAATTGGAAAATTGAACAGAAAAAACAAGTACCAATATTATTAGAGAAAATGGATAATACAATACAATTGGAATTGAAAGTTTTGAATGCCTGTGTTGAAGAAGTTTACGAAGAATACGGGGGTTATAGTCCTATATATAAATTCTATAAAATGATAACACTAGGCGATATCGAATACATGAAATACCAGCGTAATTTATTACACTCCGATAAAAACATTGCATTTACAATATTATACCGGCAATTATGTCAACTATACAAGAGGCAAATACAAACATTAAGACGGATAATGCGTATCGGATATGAAACTAAGGTGTATTATATAAAATTATTAAAAACCCAACGATTCGTTTACGAATGTACATTTCTACGATATCGCTTATAAAGATATGTATATTATTGAACAGAACTAATTAATTTATGTTGTAATCACAACACCAAGCAGACGACAATGTTCCAATTACACGCGTTATGAAAATGTAAATTAGGTGTCCCACCTTACACGTATATAAAGTGTCCATTTATAGAGAGGTTTACACGATTACGTCTTCCGGGATGGAAAATAAACACACTGTAATATATATTGCACACACGGTTATTTATAGCCTTATCGATGGTATGTAAACGGGCTATCGATTTACACAGGTGGTGTGTACACAGTTTATAAACACTTAGTGAGAGTTATATAGTTCACGAATTTCCGGGATGGTTCGTTATTTAATTTTGTAAAAATATTTATAATTTAAAGCTGAACACCCCCTATTATATAGAAAACATATTAATTAATATAATAAAATAATTAATTAATAATAAATAACAATTTATTGTATTTCACCAACAAAGTTAAGTTTATATACGAGAAATAAACACAGTTCGTTGTCGGGACGCCGGCATTAATATCTCAACAGCGAGATAAGTTTCGCCACATGTTCTTCACTCTGGCCGCTCTGCACATTATAGCGGATGGAGGTAACGATGAGGTGGGGTCCGCGGTATCGGTCCAATGATGGGGTGTATGAGATGTGAGTGTAACACACCTCGCTAAGCCGAAAAAATAAAAAAATAGAAGAAATTTAAGCGAAGGCTTAGCGGGGTGGACCCAGGAGGGTTTTGCTGGCGCGGGTTCGAGCCTCGGTGGAACCTAAAACTTTTTTTCTTTTTTTTCTTTTTAAATTGTTAATAATTTTCCTAAAATTAATTAATAAATTGTTTAATGCACCAATATAATTCATTTTATAATTAATTTAAAGAAAATTATAAAATTAATTATTTAATAAAAATATTAATTTCCTCCGACTTTATCTCCAAGTTTTACCCTAAATTTATCCCAATCAGTACACTCAAGCTTTGGCATGGTGGCGCGTGCTTCGATTCTTATATCATTTTTTAATTTTTCATATCTCCCCATTTCTTCCACCACGGATTCAAACTCTAAATTTGATATTTTCTTATCGGCCAACGCTTTGGACACCATAACGTCGATGCTATTTTTCTTAGACCTAGCGAGAACGGATATTCTATCATGTTTTCTACATTTTTTCTCGAGTTTTCCACCAGACGCCCTAATTATCATACACAACAACCCAGAAACGGCTGACACCGCACATAAAATCCCCGCTACGGGAACCGTTATAATGGTGGATATAGTTGCAGCTGTCCCCGCCCCACACAACACAGAAACACTCGCCAGAGCCGTGCTAGATGCTTCAGCCATGTTCACCGCGCGTCTATATTTTTTAGCGTTTCTTTTTCTATTTGTATATTCTCTAACTAAAATATCCTGCATAGCGACGATATTATTCAACCTAAAATCTGAACTTCTTTCGTTAATTGTACACAGTGTTGATGGAGTGGTATTGACAATTGGATACCGTGTTGATGGAGTGATATTGACAATTGGAAGCTGTGATTCGTTCATAATTTTTGATATAGTATTTACAAAATAAGTTCAATTAACAATGAGACAATAGTGGAAGAACTCTCTGGGTCACCGATTTTCGTAACAAAGTTAATAACACTACCTTGGGAAAGTCTAATTCGATCATAACCGGCGAACGAAACCACCGTCGAACTATCTCCAGCGATTTTAGTGACTCCAACCCCCCGTTCTTCCCCATCTACTACAAGATTTATCGCGACCGCGCCCACAGGTTTACCACTAGCATTAACTGAGCAGACCGCCATTTGGATAACTTCACCTGCAGCTGTCATAGCGTATCCCCCACATTTATTACTCGCTTTGGCACCGAACGAATATTCATAGTGCCCCTCAACCAATGAACCCCGCTTCTCAGCCCAAACTGTTATGGCACGTTTTGGCGTTTTCATTGTTTGCACCAATCCGGTAAGCCCATCGAGAGCAATATGGGTCTCAGTACGAATCTTATAAGAGGCCTCCTCAAGAGCTTTGGTCGCGGCTCTACGATCATGTTTCAGTTTATCGGAAACAAATTCGGTTATCTTTCCGTCTAGTTCGGTAAGTGCCGCTTCTCTGCTGAGAGAGTCCTCTAAGCGCAACGCATCATAAGCCTCCGTAATAGTCGCCTGGTGGCCTTCTAAGGCTTTTTCAACACCCGACCGGGCCTCTTTTTGAAATTCGGTTATTTTTCCGTCTAGTTCAGCAACCGCCGCTTCTCTGATGAGAGAGTCCTCTGAGCGCAACACCCCATAAACCTCCGTAAGCATTCGCAAGGGCTGCCTGGTGGTCTTCTCGGGCTTTCTCAATACCAGTTCGGACCCCCTCAACACCCAACCGGGCCTCTTTTTGAAATTCGGTTATTTTTCCGTCTTGTTCAGCAACCGCCGCTTCTCTGATGAGAGAGTCCTCTGAGCGCAACACCCCATAAACCTCCGTAATGTCCGCCTGGTGGTCTTCTCGGGCTTTCTCAATACCCGTTCGGACCCCCTCAACCCCCAACCCGGCCTCCTTTCGAAATTCGGTTATTTTTTCGTCTAGTTCAGTAAGTGCCGCTTCTCTGTTGAGAGAGTCCTCTGAGCGCAACGCCCCATAAGCCTCCGCAATGGCCTCCTTGTGGTCTTCTCGGACCCCCTCAACCCCCGACCTGGTCTCTTTCAGAAATTCGGCTATTTTCCCGTCTAGTTCAGTAAGTGTCGCTGCTTTGCTGAGAGAGTCCTCTAAGCGCAACGCATCATACGCCTCCGCAATGGCCTCCGCAAGGTTCACCTGGTGGTCTTCTCGGACTTTATCAATACCCGACCGGGTCTCTTTTCGAAATTTGGTTATTTTCCCGTCTAGTTCGGCAACCGCCGCTTCTCTGATGAGAGAGTCCTCTGAGCGCAACACCTCATTAGCCTCCGTAAGGTCCGCCTGGTGGTCTTCTCGGGCTTTCTCAATACCCGAACGTGGCCTCTTTTCGAAATTTGGTTATTTTTTTGTCTAGTTCGGTAAGTGCCGCATCTCTGATGAGAGAGTCCTCTAAGCGCAACGTATTATAACCCTCCGTAAGCGCCGCCTGGTGGTCTTCTCGGGCTTTATCAATATCCGACCTGCTCTCTTTTTGAAATTTGGTTATTTTTCCGTCTAGTTCGGTAAGTGTCACTTCACCGATGAGAGAGTCCTCTAAGCGCAACGCATCATAAGCCTCCGTAAGGTCCGCCTGGTGGTCTTCTCGGACTTTATCAATCCCCAACCGGGCCTCTTTTCGAAATTTGGTTATTTTTTCACCTAGTTCGTTTAGTTCCGTATGCGTTTCTTCACGACTTTGTGTATTCACAGCCAGGGCATATTCTCTAAGTTGTGATAGTAGACTCTTGTGAATCTCGTCCGTGGCCACCGATATAGTTCTATTGATCAAGGCCTTTGTTTTTTGGGTAGTTAAAAAGTCGCCCTCTGTCGGGATGAATCCCCCTTCTGTCGGTTCCAAATTATTTGAATTTGTCACCCAATCCCGATTGGAATTGGATGAACTACCTGGTCCGTATATACTCATTTTCAATAATGTTGATAATATATATATATAAATTACGAACATGCGTTTAATTCTAAATAATTTTCTTAAAATTAATTAATTTGAAATTTCTAGGACGACCGAAATCGGGTAATCGTTCTTCAACTCTCGCCCTTTATCATCAAGAATAGAAATCTTCAACTCGTGGATGTGTCCCGATTCCAAAACTTTCATCTCGGGGTGTGGGAAGTCTAAGGTCAGGGTCTCACCAAAGAAACAGTCGCTGGCGGGCACGGTTTTCAGTAATGTGCTGGGAGTGCCGTCTACCGTGTTGTACGATGTGTTCACCCGATCCAGGTGCACCCCGACAGTTTTCGTGAAGGCGAAGTTTACTGGGGTCGTGCCGACGTGCTCGCCCGGATCAAACATCCCATCATTGTTGGCAGGGAGTGTTATTTTAAATCCTAACAGCGAGCCCAACCCAGGTGAGACCCTTAAAATTTTATCAACGGTCAATGTCGCAAGCCCCGTGGCTTTCGAGACTGAGAGAGTGACTACACCAGAAATCTTCGACGCGACAAAAGCTTGAAGATCTCCGAAACTCCAAAGGCCATGAGGTACTATAGCATGCTCGTCAACATCTCCTAAGAAAACCTCAAGAGTTTCAATGTTTTTCCACCCGACCGTGAACGTGATTGATCTGAGGCCTACCCGGCGTTGTCCGCGGCAGTTATCGATTGACTTTTGAAGTTCACAACTCCCTTTTTGAACATTAGTGATAGTAGCAAACATAATAATATCTTTCAATGGATACAAAAGCATTTAGCTTTAATTCTAATGCAAAGTTACGCGGTTCGGTCGGAGGTAAATACCACGCAAAAAGACCGTTGTTAAACCCGCCTTGTACACCCAACCGTAACGGTTAGACCGGACAGTGGCTTTGCCACCAATTTCCCTAACATCTTTGAACAATATAGACTGCCCAAGATTACTACGATGGAGGCGGTAAACGGGTGGAAAGCAACACCGATGCAGTTTTGGCAGAACCAAATAAATTTCGCTGTATGGTGCGCAACAGCCGGGTGTGGAGTTTCACATAAAGACCATCTAACATCCAAGAATGTCATACTCCGAAGTGTCTACAACTTTCACGCGTATTATACTATTAGGAGGATTCTCAAAGAACTAGGTATTTCTCTACCTCAAGACGACGCCTGGGATCCCATTTCCAACGCATACGACCGTATGGCGTTTGAAAGACTGTGTAACGAATTTAATGTTTCAAAAGACGCGGACTGGAGACAGAAAGCAATTCCTACCAGCACCGGCCTCGGGGACGTTCTCATTCGGGGCCAGTCCGGGAATTGGACGCAGACTGATTTTAGACACGATCACTCCGGTGACCACATCGTCAGTCGGAACGCCGGGAATTTTGACCCCGCGACTATGACTTTCGGGCCGGAAGTGTCTGGAGGTCGGCACTGTGGCGTGTTTTCTTGTAAATGTTACCTCCGAAACGGGCTCACGTCGACTACATACAGCAGGCTGCTGAGGTTCAGAACGCGTGGGGTACATTTATGTTAGATAAGGGTCTAGGGTTCACGTAGGCCGGGGTTACTCGCGTCAACGACTCCATTCTCACGTACGTCTGGGCCATCCTCGGTGCACAGAAGCAAACTCGCAGTTCTATACTGGGCACGGGAACAGCGTTTGATGCACAAAAACAATTCTTGGCACTTGTAGAGGACGCCATCTCAGCTAGGGTGGACCTGGAGAAGGCGATCCAGAATTATCAAGACGTTTTGCAGAATGCCAGCACTCCAGTAGACTATGTATTTGGAACAGGTCTTTATATGGCGCCGAGCAATATGATACTACGAGACGACCCGGTTGACGGTTACAATAATCAGATCGTAATCGCCACCGCCAATCAAAAAATCGGCCACAACGGTAACGTGAACACGGATATCATCAAGCGCACCCCCAACATGATCGGGTTCAACAGTGTTGAGGTTGTAAGTGGAACCGATTTCATAAAACGCGCAAAACACAAAATGGATACACCTCCCTCAACACAATCGGGATTGAAATTGAACCCAGTACCCCCAATTCGTAAATTGGATGCACCATCGAGTTCCCCCAATCCAATCATCAACAAGTGCTGCGGAACTCCAACGTGGCATTGATGCCGTGTTTAGACACCTCACTCTCCCACCGTTTCACCCGAGACTCCGTTTCCGTGAGAGGCGCCAGCTCATCCTTGGAGATCCCCGCAGGAATCTCGGCACCGCCCGCCCATGCCGGAGTCTCGGGTGAGGCCTCCCACATAAGGACACCAGCAGATGAAGTTCCTGGTGCGTCTGGAACAAACAAAGATGCGCATGGATCAACCAAAGGTGTATTTCGTGGTTCGCCTGGAACAAACAAACAAAGGTGTATTTTGGGGTGCTGGCGTCTCTATGAAGGTCGTTTCGTCATAGTTATCGATGTCATCATCGATGTCATCATCATCGCGGAAATCGTCTCTGTCGATTTCATCCATGTCAATATCATAATCAGCCATATTAATTATGTATTAAAGACAAAACCATACGGGTTTAATATAGTTTCACTAAATTATGTCTTCGAGTCAATACGGTCGCAAACTCATTCCATACCGCAGACTGCGTGAGCCCCTCGGGGCAAAAGGCATGAGACAGAGTGTCGTTATTACGAACAACCCATCGACGATCGACCAGAACCAGCAGCTCTTGGTCCGCTTCCCCAACCTCGGAGCTAACGACGTCATTGTGCCGGGGACTGTTCGCCTCGCTTTCACTATTTCGCTGACGTCGACGGACGAGAACCGAACCGTCGTTCAGAACCTGGGTCGCGCCATAGTGAAGAAGACCATGATAAAGATTTCTGGTAATGAGGTGATGTCGATCGATGACAGTGATGTCTACCATTGTTACCAGGACCTATGGAAGACGGCGCAAGAGCGCGAAAACGCTGTCTATCAGGGTATTGACACCAGCAAAAATAAGAACGTAACCAAACTAAGAATCGGGGCTGGTAACAAGGTAGATAACAATGCGAGCGACAACGCGGTCGCGTGCGCTTACGGCAACAGCTTCTACATCCCGCTCGACTTTGAGTTGCTGGAGAGTCACATGCCCTACTATCAGAGCGCTTTGGCTGACCGCCTCGAATACGAACTAACGTTCAACGACTACGGCCGAGTTCTCATAGCCACCGACATGTTATCGACGTATACGATCGATAATGTTTCGCTGAAGTACAACATGGTCACGATGCCCGAACTCGCGTGATTGATCAGAACCCAGTACGCCGGGCGCGTTGCCATACTTTACGACCGAGTTTTTCGCCATCGCAAGATGACGAAAGACAAAGGCGACACATTGTGGAATATTAATGTCAACGTACCCGCCCGCTCGATGAAAGGTATACTGATGCTCGGTTCGCGTTCGGTGCTAGAAAAACCGACAAATTCTATAACCCCAAAATCACGAAGGTAGAGGTGACGATCGAGGGAGTACCCAATCAACTCTACAGCGCGGGTCTTCGCGCGCACCAGCAGTGGGATGAAGTAAGAAAGCAGTTTGCTGCCGGCTCTAAGCACTCTCCGGAGGTTGCAGCAGTTGCCAAAGACCTGCATCTCTCGGCCGTCTCCCTCACGGAGTTCCTGAATACCAAATACGCGTTATGGTTAGACATGCGAGCCAGCGACGACGACCAAATACACGGCAGCGGACGCCAAGTTGAGAACGCTAGTGAGGGTGTGACGATCCAGATAACCAAAGAGGCGGATGGAGCTGGCACATTGAACGTGTACTTATATATAATTACAGACGCACAACCCAACATCGAAGATGGTCGATATGTCTCAGCACTCTACTGATTTAATAAAAAAATCATCTAACGATTTATTAATTAATAAATTTGAAAAAATTAAGAAAATTAGCAATCAATACCAATTCACGATTGGAGATGCCCACTCTGCCATAATATGTGGGCAGACAGGATGTGGATAACGGTTTTCATCCTAGACTTGCTCGAGGGCTCCTACCGCGATGCCTTTCGTCACATTGTGATCCTGTGTTCCACTGTGCGGCACAACGATACTTATCAGCGGCGCCCGTGGATATGGACCGACCCTGAGGTATACGTTATTGATCCCGGTGATAGGCTTCACGATTGGCTACGTGGTTTATACCAAAGATTCCAGGGTGAGCCCACCCTATACGTGATTGACGATTGCTCAGCCAAGGCGGCGATGACAAAAAAGAAGGACATGCTCTCCGAGCTCGCATTTTCTGGCCGCCATGCTAGGCAAAGCGTATGGATATCCACTCAAAAGTACAACGCCGTCCTCAAGGATCTGCGCGAGCAAACGAAATGGGTCGCCCTCTTTCACTGCAAGGACCGAGACTCATTCGATGACTGTCTTCGAGAGAATGACGTTATCCCAACGCGCGAGGAGCGCCTGGAGGTTCGACAGATGTTTTCGGAAACTAAGCACGCCAAGCTTTTGCTAAAGACTGATCAACCAACTGCTTACGAAGTTATCAATTAATTTTATAATTAATTAGCAATTACTTAACGCTCGTTAGTAATTGCCGAGTAAATGCTTAACAATACTTAGCAATTACTGAAAAATGCTGAACAAATACTGAACAATGCTGAACAAATGCTTAACAAATGTTGAACAAATGCTGAACAATGGTTAACAATGTTAACAATTTTGTGCTCAGCTGAGAGCTTTGTTGCGAGCATAATGGTGATCATAAGTATCGGGTGGTGCGCTTGGCAATATGTTAAAGTGATGAGACTTGTTAGAATAGTTAAATTAATTTTAAGAAAATTAACAATAATGAACTGTGACGAACTTCTCGATCAGCTAATGGAAGAAACCTCAAATCCGACTGCCAACACCCTGAAAGATAATGTAACATCAACTCCGCCAGAGCAATCGGGATCAACTCCAACTCCAACGGCGGTTGGTATTGGGTTGAGTGCAACGACTCCGAATGAAAATGAAAATGCGGCGCGACGAGAGCGGCTAGCTGCGCTGGTTGCTGGGGGACAATCGGAGCATTATCTCGGTAGGCGTCTCTCAGTTTTTCAGGTGGATAAGATGTCAGATGCGGAGATCGATAAAATGTATGCGCGATACGAATCTAGGTTAGGTGCGGAGATGACAAAAACTCTTGGATCGGCGGCTATTCATTTGTACGCAACCGCCGTTAGTATACTTCTCCCTATACCAAACACCGCGGGATTGATTGACGATCTAGAGACTGACCCTTTTATAGGTCACACTCTGCTGCTCAATTTGTCACAAGTTTGGAATGTACTTAGCTCCGCTGACAACCGCGTTGACCACGGGTAAACACTGTCAATTTGGACATATATGCCCACGAACTATAAGCCCTAATATTAATATCATAAATGATGACACAAGACACACCCGCGAGAGTGACGGAACAGCAATCTCCAACAGCGTTGGGGATTGCTCCAACCCAATCGAACCCGATTGCAGCACTTCCAACTCCGATTGATCCTCCAACCCAATCGCGATTGGAGTTGGGGGTTGCACGACATAAAAACCCAAAAAGGCAGGCAGCTGGGAGGGCGGCGGCTGCCACCCGAAAAGTTAAACAAGATAAAATACTCGCCAAGCTTCGAGAGGCTAAGCAGTCGTTGCAATCGGGGACGGCGACAGCAAAACATCTGAAGACAGAGTTGAGTACAACAACACCCCCAATTCACGAATTGGAAGCACACTCAACACCCAATCGAGGTTGGGCGAATCCGATTGAACCCCAATTCGTGAATTGGAGTTGGGTTGTTGGTGGTGGTCTGGCAGTTGTTGGTGCCCTGTGCGTGTGGAAATACCCCCTATTACACCAATCCTTATCGAAAAAACAACCAGCCAGTGTTCAGAAGAAAGTTACGAAACACCAATCGCGATTGGATGCGCCCCATTTAAACATTGATCGCGACCCCTTTTATATGCAATAATTATAATGGCTGAACAAGACGGTAAAATGTTAGTGAATGCACTTTATCACGCCGTGGTGATATCGGGTTTCAGTATCGGGTATGCTCGACTATCAAAGATGGCCCTAGGAGGGTCCGCTCCCAAATTGGACTTTACTGTGAGAGACGTAGGGCTCGCGACCTTAGATGTAGCGGCCGCAGTTTGGACCCGAGATTATCTAGTTAAAGTTGGAATTCTACCCGTTAATATATGGAAATAAATGGCTTCAATCGCAGTAATAGTAGGTGGTGCGCTTGTAAACGCATTGGCGTTCAGCGGTAGCAACTTTATATTTTCGAAAATGAGAAGCTCGAACGTGGATGAGGAGCGTAAGCGTCACGATTTAGCTGTAGAACAACTCAATAGCGCAAAGGAAGCATGGTCGAAAAAACGAACCGCCCATCTGGACTGCGTCAACGAAGAGCTTCGCCGCGAAAATCACGCCGCACAAACTTTTCAGAACGTTGAAGAAGCCAACCGCGAGTACGCGCTGGCATATCCTCATAAAAGGCTCGCGCCGCTGGATCGTGAGCCCCAACTTTCAGATTTCTATGTACCGTCAGAGCCACAAAAAGACCGCGAGATCGCGTTCATCGTCGTGGGAATGGGTGTGGTGGGTATCGTTGGCTACTATATCCAATCGAGATTTTAAATTAATTATTTTAAATAATTTTTTTTATAAATATATATATACATGTAGAACGATGTCAGTTGACGAACTTTATTTTGCTATGATTGATGTAGGCTACACTGCCCTTAAACACCGCATAGCTGGCGCAGGGGTTATGATTCGTCTGGCCCGAGATTCTCTCGAGACGTGGCACGAGGATGAAAAAGCGGCCACACTTTTCGCAAAGCGGATGTTATATTCCTCCACCAATCCTGGGGGATTGGATTTTCCCAAGTTCCTTCAGAACTTAACCCCCAATCGCGATTGTACTTCCAACAAAGGTTTATTATTATCGACGCAGTTACCGGACGATCTGGCGAGGGCATGTTGGAGATTGTCCGATATATTAGAATACATCGCATACGATGAACACGCGCAAACTTAATACCAAGCTATCGGTTCGCCTAACGCGCAAGCTAGCGAACACGTACTATAGCCCCCGCGGGTACTGGAAGGGACTCGCGGCCATCAAGAACCTCGCGGCGGCGACCAAGGTTTCAGAAAACGCTGTCAAGGAATGGCTCAAGAAGCAGGCCATCTGGCAGATCTATTTACCCGCGCCTCACAATATTCCGCGCCCGAAATTCGACGTGCCGGTACCGAACCAAGTTCACCAAGCGGATCTCCTGTTTCTCCCTCACGATCGCGTCGGTCGCAAGACGTACAAGTACGCACTGACAATCGTTGACGTAGCGAGTCGTTATAAGGGGGCTGAGCCGTTGGCCACTAAAGAGTCTAAGGAGGTGGCCGAGGCTCTCTCCCGAATATATAAGAGGAGTCCTCTCAAATGGCCGAATCTTCTCCATCGATCCAGGCCGCGAGTTCATGGCGCGGTCTCTCACCTATTGTCTAAGCATGACGTTTCTGTCAGACGCGGCCGCGTCAACATCCACCGGGACCAGGGGATCGTGGAGCGCTTCAATCGAACCCTGGCTGAGAGACTGTTCGGACACCAATACGCTAAATAACTTGTAGACCCTCATTCGCGATCGACCGAGTGGGTGGCCAGACTGCCCGCCGTGGTCTCCGCACTGAACGGAGAGGTGACCAGATTGATAGGTAAGAAGCCTGTAGATGCTATCAAGTTTAAAAGGGTGACAAGCAAGCCCTCTGCCGTCTCGCGCGGGCGACCCGTTGGTTTAGAGGAGCAACGGCTTCCATCGGATATTGACGTCAGGTACCTCTATCAACCGGGAGAGCTCGAAGGTGGCAGCCGCCGCGCGACTGATCCCGTGTGGTCTCTCAATGTATATCATCTAGATCGATCTATTACCAAACCTGATGAGCCCGTGCTCTACTATTTGGATGATGGGCCATCTCGAGGGTTTGTTCGCGAAGAATTTCTTATGGTGCCTTCTGACACCCAGCTACCCCCAGATCGTCAGAGTCTTTAGTATTCTCTCCTTTTATCAGAGTTCTTTTTTTCTTTTTTACCTATCCTATAGGCTCGGTGTGTAACCCGTCTTCCATCACTCTCCTCTTGTCGTAGTACGCCGACAACCCCAATCCTGCTTGTACGTCTTCATCACCCCGTTAATCATTCGGAATCCCCTGTTCAACGCCATATCCCTACCCCCTTCGAGAGCACTCTTATACCTTCCCCAAGTCAGATCGTTAGATCTCTTCGACATCCCCTTGGCCGAGTGCTTATATTTTCCATCACCACTCACGTAGTAACACTTGATACACAGAGCGATGGCTCTATCCCCTTCGAATTCCAGCTTGAACAGTCCCGGAGTTCTGTTGCTCCACACGTCCCACGCCAACCACTCGGTCTTCTCCTTATTAAACTTTCTCTTCATATTATTTCTCACCACCGCCGCCAGCGTCTTCTCCGACAGAGCGAACTACATGCTGTCAGTGTCCATCTGTATCAGTTCGAAATCTCCGCGATCCACGTACTTGTCCAAGAAATCGTAGTAGAACTCCAGCATCCGGAGCTCGGCCAACTGGTAGACCGCTATGCCACACTGAAACGGTCTGTTGATCACCACTCGAGTCTTCCTGCTCGATATCTCGTAAGCCTCCCCAATCTCCTCCAGGTCTTCGAACCACGCCGACCTCAGTGCCCGGTCGACAGTCTTCTCATCCTTCGTATATGTGGTGTTCAGGTGTCTCTCTTGTGCCTCTATCAGCTTGCCACAACACGCGTTGCCAACCAGTTTGAATATCTTCGCCAACACCGCCTTGCTCTTGTCGACGTCCCCCGTCCGTCTGGCAGCGGTGACCTCTTTAACGAACCATTGAAACGGTTTGCCGGGCGTGTAGTCAATCACCCTATACACCGCCTTGACGATCAGACCGTGCTCCAGATACCACTTTAGCAGCGGGGAGTATATGATCATCTTCTTGGCGGACATTGCCCCACGAGCTTTCTCTGTCCTTCGACTCTTTTCCTCCCTCGGTCCCGGCCAGGTAGTCCTTCATGTGCTGTGGAACCTCGTTCTCATCGACTTCTCGATTAACGAACAGCGGTGACATTTCCGAGAACTTGTCTCTCAACGTTTCCGGGACCTCTATATCCAACTCCGCAAATCCGAACCACTTTTCACTCCTGAGCTTCCTCACGAAACAGTCTATATACGACTGTCTTTCCGGGTCGTCACACGTTTCAGACTTCGATGACCACAGCTCGGGCGTGTCCGCCTTCCCATCGATCGACTCGCGGAGTAGGTACTGAAGGGAAACACCGGGCAGAGACACAGCATCCTTGAGTATGTCCACGCCTCTTCCCTGTAGAACTCCGTCATTTTAGTCAGAGCCTCCAGGAACGGTCCTACATCCAAGTCGTTGTAATGTTGCAACCATTCCTTGAACGTCTTCATCCCCTTTTCTCGGAATACCTTCTTACACTCTTTCCACTCGGACAACGACAGTAGGAACTCACCCTTCAACTTCGAGTACCACTCGGGATAGTCTGGCAGCCCCGGATGGTCGAGCTTGTCCGCGCTATCGAACCACTCGTACGGAAAGTGAGACTTTACCGTTTTACAGTCGTACGCCTTAACCCACCGGTCGTACGTGGTACCGGGTCCCAGATACTGGATAATGTCGAGAAATCTAAACTCCGGGGTAAACAGAAACATCGTCGTGCTGGCTCTCTTTCCGACCATCACCTTATTCACGGTGGCCGCCAACTTCTCTACAAAGTACTGCTTGATGAGGTTCAGGTCGTACCTGCTACAGTTGAACCCCACCACCGGGACTTGGTCAATCCAAGAGATAATCTTTGCTTGCTGAGACTTCGATAACATATCTATGTCGGCCGGCAGATACTTCTTCCTAACCCCCTCCCTGATTGCCTTGCCTCTCATCTGCAGCTCGGTCACGAACTTCTCGACTAGCGTGTCGGGATCTTGTTCGCATAGGTGTGTGATCCCTTCATGCATCGTATCCCCCAACGACACCGATATAGGAACGTGCTCGACCTCGAAGGTCAGGTCTTTGGTGGGTCGCGTGGTTTTTGACTTGTCGAGATACGCCTCGAAGTCGTAGACTATCTGGTGAGGGTACAGAGTCGTCTCCTCCTCGCGTGGCGATTGTGGATAGTAGGTATTCACCTCATTCAACCACTCGCACTCCCACATCACCACCATCTCGCAACCCGCCTTCCTTATCTTGGCGTCTTGAATTTTCGTCCTCTTGTACAGCGATCTCGCGTTACCTCTCATGCAATGCCTCGGACACCCGTGCCAGTAGCATCCGTGAAACTGAAACACGGTCTCGGTCTCGTGACAGTAACCGTCGACCGGATCACCGGCCACCACCTCTCACCACCGTGACCGCAGTCGGTCGTGATGTATGTGCTTTCCCCACCCTCTCCTCTTCTCTGCTCAACCATTTGAATCGACCTCACACTCGCTGTCCCCCTTGGGATAGAACGCCCTTCTCGTAGGCCGACTGCGGTTCTCTCTACCCTCTTTACCTGGACATGTCCACCACGGTCTTCCCACCCATGCAGGTGGTCGCGTGCCTGTGCATGTTACACGACTTTGTGAACCGTTGTTGACCATCCGGTGCACCCGTACTCGTTCGTTCAACTTGCGGAGATTCGTTATGAGGAACGAGTGACCTCCAAACATTCCTATCGTCATTGTCTTTCCCCTAACCACGTCGTAAGTTGCCGGAACCTTCATGAGGTACCACACTCCATCGGCGGTGGGCTCGTAAACACGAATACCCAGCTTGAAATGCTCTTCGACCTTCTTAATATCGTCCAGGGGGATTCCCTGGCTACCCGGTCCGTTATCATGCCCGAGGTATTCGCGAGCCAGAGCTCGTGCCTTCTCACAACAGCGGTCTGGTCTCCCTCCACGTTGGATGGCTATGCACCTAAACAGACACAAGTAGTCGTCGTACGTGTCGATGGAATACATTCCCATTTTTCTGTCTTCTTAACCAGTCTGGGAGTTTTCCCGCTCCCATGAGAAGTTGTTGAGCGTCGATGATCATCTTCACCTCGGACCGATATCCAACGAACGAAGGTCCATTTTGTGTTTGGTCTATCAACTTTGTCGATGTCCATTCGACCTTTCTCTCTATCGGATATCCAACTCTCCGCTTTGGAAATCTCGTTTATCCACGGACTGCCCTTTGATTGTTTGTGATAGATCATCGTTTCGTCGGTCTCGATGTTCCTAATACGATAAGAGCACGAATACCTCAGATAACATGCCGTGGTAATCTCTGGGCGAATTTTATTCATTATGCGATTAGCGATCTCCCCGTCTACCCCCCTCTCGAAAGTCCATACTATCTTCCTCCTACCCCTATCAACAGTTTCCTTAACTTCGGCTTCTTCGGCGAGAATCCTGGGACCCTCCTCCACCAAAGCTCTGGCGATATCTCTCCTATTCTTGGGAGGTCTCCCCACCAACCCTTGATAAATCTTATTGTAGTACGCCTTGTATAGGGGTTTTCTACGTGCGCTGTGATCTTCTTTTACACGCTGCGCTTAAGCGGTGGCGCGCAGACTGGCCGTCGTCTCGTTCTCCAATTTCTCGGAGCTTTTTCGGGATCGGCGGGCAGTCGTCCGGTCGAAACCGCACGCCGCAGCCTCTCCAGGGGGTATACCCATGTTTTACAAACACAATCTCTAATAGTAATTCGTGGCATCATAAGATTGGTCAGGCGAATCTACTGGGTGCCCTCGCTACCCACCAAAAGTGTATGTTGTTACCACTCAGTAGAACCGTCTCGCCGAGACGGTTCAACTGAGAGGTAACACCATACACTTTTATGAGAAATGAGAAACACTGCAGAACAAATATTAACATTCCTGACAGTATTAGTTGGTATATATGAATTCCGAATATTTCAATAAAAACATTTTATTGTCACAAGTATTGGTCCGGCCGTTGCCGGATCTGCCGGACCTGTTCCCACGCCCCTGTTCACGCCATTCTTTTTTAAATTATTGCATTTTCGTGATTTTAGTTATCCAATATAACGGGTTCATAGCTCAAATATTCATAGCAAGGGCACATCTTGTGGCAAAAAAAAACAACAAACTTACGGAAAATGATCATTTCCTATGTGACGGTAAAGAAAACCCGGAAATCTGTAATCTCCTGCAAGATGAGCTGAAATCATAAGCCGGAACATTTCGGTTGTGCTGTACCCGGATTATTAACAAACAACTCGAAGAACTCGATAATGAAAGAGTATTCGTATATGAGTTGGTCCCGTGGCCCAATGGATAAGGCGCCTGACTACGGATCAGGAGATTGCAGGTTCGAATCCTGCCGGGATCGTACTTTTTTTTATCGTCCACAATCACGTATATTACAGTGGAACCTCTCTAAACCGGACACCAAGAAAACATATATGTATTATTTTTTCTTGGTCATTTATCTCGGGTGATAATGTCTGTTCATCATCGCATGGCACACAACTATGGCTCAGAATGATCAAATGCTTGGTTTACAGTGATACATACCTACACCTCTCGAAGCCGGACACGCTGGGGACCTCCCGGACACGCTGGGGACCTCCCAGGGTGTCCGGTTTAGAGATGTTTCACTACAGTGCATTATTTCCTATGTCTATACATTTCTATTTTGTTTTACCGACATGTCTCGGACAACCATCAATTTTCGAATGGAAAAAAAAACGTGTATGCCAAGCCATAAACCCGGGTTTGGGGATTGTTTGTGCATTTGGCTTGCAATAGTATTTAATTGGACTTCACCGAGCCTCATGTTTACTCATTTAATCTCTGATAATCTGATAATGGAATAATTTGTTTTTGTCATTGTTTTTTTTATGTGTCCGAAAAAAACACTACTGTCTGTTTCACGCAACCTGCCCAACCAAAAACTTTCCGGATATATAAACAATGCAAAAATAATATTTGTTTCTATAATTATTGTTTTTTCGTGAAATTTGGCCAAATGTTGATTTTATTACGAAAATTATTGTGAATTAAACATGAGGGAAAAAGAGGTCGAGGAGCTGTGGGAGGAGTAAAAAACGAAACATTTGGGAAATTGACTAGATAGCTTGGAAATGATCTGACTAAGAAAACAAAAGTTAAATTTTGAAAATCGGTCCAGTATTTCTGAAATTCTAAAAATGTCCCCATGTTAAAACCCCATAGACATCTTCACGCTACAGCTCATGCTCAGACAATCAAATTGCTTGCTTACGAGTTGATATTACCAATACATGTTCAGAAACGTTGATAATCTTGGCAAAATGTGCATAACCAAGGTGTATGATCACGTGGTACTAACAAGTACTGAAACTTCCAGAATCCATCCGATTGAAAGCACGTATTCTTTTATATTGTCCTTATTACGTAATGGATATTGATGAAATATGGGGCCTCAAACGGGTCTTGTTAAGCTGCATTTGGTAGTCTCTGTATTTTCGCCCAAACTTTTGTCGTTTTTGCGAAGAATCGATTTCCATGTCTCCGACACGGAAATCGATTCTTTGCAAAAACGACATAAGTCTGTGCCAAACTCCCTGGACCACCAAATGCATCTCATGAAGACGCGTTTGCTGCGCCATATTTCATCAAAATCCGTTGCATATTAAGGAAGATATCAAATAATACTTACTTTGGGGTGGGCGACGTTGTTGTTGTAACCACGTGATCATGCATGCACCTTGATAACATACGGACAAGAGTTTCGTTAAACATCGGTTGTATACTAGCATACGAAACGTCAAGGCAATGAGACATTGACATTTGTCACACACTTCCCTTTTCATGAAAGTTCCGTTTGGTTTTATACTCAACAGTGTGTGCTTATACGATATCCATTGTCTTGCGTGGGTCCAAGGCATACATATACATAACGTGCACCATTGTAAATCATATTTCCCTACATTACACAAATTACCAGGTTTTGTCAGCCATATTTGAGTCCACATTGAATCAAACACATCCATTTGAAATACAGCATAGCACTTACATATGAGTTATTTATTAGAATAGAATTCAGAAAAAAGAAATGTGCTAATGCGGTTTTTTTTTTTGTCGAAGAGGAGACGCAGTGATCAAAAAGTATCGTCTGTGCGTCTGTCAATCCGTACGTGAGTCCGTCCGATATCTCAGTTAAGGTTTGTAACTCACTGATATCTATGCAACCGTAAACAGACTTTTCAAAATTTGAGTTCGTTTTAAAATACCTTATATTATATATCCTCAACTCGTAATTTCAATGTCACCGTCCATGTCACTTTCCTTCTGTAGCCCATCCATTTGGCCTACCTACCTGTCAATGTCAAATTACATTGCGTTAACGTTTTTACGAAATTTGAATTAACCATATATATATATATATAACCACCTACATACACCCTTTGTTGCGGGTCAAACTCTGTAAAACTCACGTACCGTCCGTAGTATTCTCGGTGGGCTCATCATGAGGCGAGTTCGGGCGGCCTTCTGGTACGCACATTAGACAACGTATTACATGTTTTGACATAAACTTAGTGAAGCCTCGCTGCACGGCTCCTAGATAATTAAAATTAAATCAATATATGTAAAAGTGTAACTTTTACTTATTTTGTCAGACATCTTGTAATTGAAAAGTTAAGTAATTTATAAATGTCATGTACATAATAATAAAAATACGATCCCGGCAGGATTCGAACCTGCAATCTCCTGATTCGTAGTCAGGCGCCTTATCCATTGGGCCACGGGACCAACCGATGACCAGTGTCCTTTTATTATCGATTGTATCCATAATAGGGGTAATTCTTCCCGTTGCCTGGTGACGAAGGCACTGCGCCGGCACTGCGCCTCGGAAAACCCCGGAAAGGGATGAAACAGAATTTGATTCACTCAGGGGCGACTGCCGGATCAATACTTTGGACATAGTATATGGAATTCATCAGGCCCGTAGCAGACCTGTTTGAAGGGGGGGGGGGGGGGGGGTCGTTTCGAAGGCCCAATGGGCCTGAGGTATATAGGGGGGTCTAAATAAGTGGACCTCGATGCTAAAATGCTAAAAAGTGTACATCGAGGCTGGGCGGGGGGGGGGGGGGGGGGGGGGGGGGGAGGGTGTCGACGACCGCTCCGACCCCCCCCCCCCCCCCCCCCCTGGCTACGGGCCTGTTCATATATAGACAAACATAGGTTTTCCGCATTTTTTCTCCTTTCTCATCAAAAGTGTATGTTGTTACCACTCAGTTGAAATACAACATAGCACTTAAATATGAGCTATTTATTAGAATAGAATTCAGAATAAAGAAATGTGCTAATGCATTTTTTTGTCGAAAAGGAGACGTAGTGATAAAAAAATGTCGTCTGTGCGTCTGTCAATCCGTATGTGAGTTGAACCGTCTCGGCGAATGTACATAGGTTTTCAGCATTTGTTCTCCTTTCTCATCAAAAGTGTATGTTGTTACCACTCAGTTGAACCGTCTCGGCGAGACGGTTCAACTGAGTGGTAACAACATACACTTTGGGTGGGTAGCGGGGGCACCCACTAGATTCGCCGGACCAGTATTATGATGCTTCCGGCGATCCTGTAATTAAAAGTAGTTTGCTTGTATATTAGTATCTACAGTATCTTATTTCTGACCCAATTGTACGTGTATGTCGTCAGAAAACAATTATCTGGGATTGTTGTTTAAAAGAAAATGCTTATAATACAGAATACTAATTTTGTTTTATTTAAATTATTGAATTTTTTTATGGAAACTGTTTTGAAATGATCATGCTATGTCACATTTAGACAGTAGTTTCCATCATAGACACGAGTTTAGTTAATTTAACCCTTTCCCTGATAGAAAAGACTTTTCACGCCTCTGCAGAAGATGTCTTTTGAAAACATTGTGGGAAAAGGAGAAATTACTTGTAACAAGCAATTTCTCCTTTTCCCACAATGTTTTCTACTCTATCAGATAATTTAACCATCATTTGACCCAGCATTTGATTCTTTTATTCAGATGTTTTGGATTTGGAAGAGTCGAAATATCGCAAAACAGGGAAAGGGTTAAATAAAACAAATTAGTATTTATCGATTATTTATTTTGTGGGTGTCTTAGTGTACAGAAAAAAAAAAAAAATAAATGACATAGATCTACGAATCACACCATTGTATTTGATCAAATTCCAGAAAACACGAGTTATATTATAATATGTACAGATAAATGAAATTTTCTTTTGGCATAATTTTACATTCTTGTATCTACGAGAATGTAAAATTATGCGAAAACAAAATGTTTTCCTTGTTTATCACGGTTTCTGATAGTATATATTCTAATATAATTCGTGTTTTATGGAATTTGGTCAAACACAATGGTGCGATTGGTAGATATAGGTCATCTGCTGTACACGAAGACACATATTGGTTGTTTTTTTTTTGTTTTTTTTTTTTAAATTTTTTTTTTAAATAATATCTCTTTCTATCTGTCTTTTTTTGGCAATACCGGACCCCCCCCCCCCCCCCCACCCACCCACCCACCCACACACACACACACACACGACACACACCTACACACACGCCCCCCCCCCCCCCCCCCCCCCCCCCCCCCCCCCCCCCCCCCCCCCCCCATACACACGCACAAAACACACGCAAAGCTCCACCCCATCTCATACATGCATCTACGAAATCTGAACATCAAGCATCAAGCGTCAGTGTGTAACAAACACATATCTATGCTCATGTGTTTTTTCCTCTAAAGAAAATAGCGAGCGTCAATTAAATAAACATTTGACACAATATTGTAAGACTCTCCTTCAATAAACGAACTATTTCTCATTCACGTTATTTTCTGTATGCTCAGCTGTCAGTCAAAACACTTCAAGCGCGAAAAAGAGGCGGATTGGCACGTGACACCTAGCGATTGGCTTACAGAGATCTCGTTAGTGAGCCACTAGCACACGAGATTTAAAACGTCTGCCTCTATTGGTCGAGCTGACAAGTTCCACTTGAACCAGTCAAGGACGACCATCAAGCCTGTACTTCATGCACTCGTCTCATCTCAATTGAAATAGGCTTCATCGATTTCCATTCAGCTTAGCTATTTCTGCTTGAATAGACACATAACATGGGGCGGCCATTAACGTTTCTGTTTGTTATAAATGTCTGCCTGACATTGCCGTACGTGTATAGCCGCCACACTTGATTACACGGCAACCTTTGACCCCGGGTTTACGTGTATATCCGTCTCGCTTGATTACGCGCCACCATCTGACCCCGTGATGTTTTTATGTGACGTAAGCTTGCGGTTTTGTAATGGCGGTTTCTATGTGTATGTGTGTGCAGGGAGATACATATTTGTGGCAAAATTCGTAGATAATTTTTATCAGATGAACATCATATGCCTCATACGTACATGACTGTTATTGATCGAGGAGCCCTGATATAAATAATCTAGTAAGAAAAAAATACGAATATACGTATAGTATGCGTGTCACATTTATTTATAAATTCAGCTTTAAAGGTGCATGCCCACTCAGTAGGCACAAACTATTATTTATAGAAATGAAATAAGTGTATAATTGTGTCACTATTCCACCAGTTTTAAAAATTACGAGTGCCCGCTATACATATATAATTATTTAGCAATATGTATTTTACTGATTGTGACTCGCGGTGGTATCAGGCTATTTTCATATGCAAATGAGGCATGATATTTGTTAAATTATTTATACTAATTAAATGCGTCACCTGAAAAAAATAATATTTTATCGACAGATTATAGAATAGAATGTATTGACTTAAACTCATACAAGTTTCTCGTGATATAAACAAATACATGTATATACAAAATAGTAGATAGTATTCCAAGAGTGAACACATTTACATTAGAGAATGGCTGATTTTCTGTACTCGAATGCTTCTTTTAAATATTTACACAAATTTACGACCGTCCTTTTATGATATGTAGCTAATAGCGACGTAAACTTGAATACGCTTGGTCTCAACCTGTAGAATGTTTTGTTTTGTCCCAATTTACTTCTATGCCCCACTTGTCACAATAGTCATTTAACAAATTTAAGTTCTGCTGTAAATCATCAGGCGATTTACCAAGTATGACCATATCATCTGCGAACAGTAGTAATATCAAAGACAATTCGTTAATCTCTAAACCGCTGCCCATCTGATCCTGTAAAAATAGTTCCAGATCTTCCAAGAAGATAGCAAACATCAGAGGAGACATGACCTCACCCTGTCTCAGTCCGATTGAGTATTAAAAAAACTCTGAGTATGTGCCGCAATGACGTATACATGATTTAACGGTCAAATACAACGATTATAAAGTAAGATCATTGCACATCAAAACATAGATACAGAGAATAAATCGTAATGTCCGTTAACATTTTAAGGAAACACGGTTAGACACTGATACCAGTGCTGAAACATCTACATCTCATATAAAATGTATAACAATACCAATCAATACGTGGGGGTAATGGTGAATGAATGTTTATTTTGCCAGAAAATATACCAGATGATGTCTCTGATATAAAAACACTGTGTGCCTACTGAGTGGGCTTGCACCTTTAATATATTAAATGCACAAGGCAATACATAGTTTGAAAACAATAAATAATTGACGAACGCGGGCGGGATAAAATTTCAGTTAGCTGTCTACATTCCAATTTCTCGGTGACTTGTCAAATAGTGTTTATACGATAGCTCTAAGTCAAGGTGTATGATCACGTGGTACTAACAACAACAACAACAAGTACCGATTCAAAGTACGTATTTATAGTGTCCTTATTACGTAACGGATTCTGATGAAATATGGTGCATCAAATGCGTCTTGTTAAGCTGCATTTGGTGGTAACTGTATTTTCGCCCAACTTCTGTCGTTTTTGCGAAGAATCGATGTTCGTGTCTCTCCGACACGGAAATCGATTCTTCGCAAACATGACAGAAGTCTGTTCCAAACTCCCTAGACCACCAAATGCAGCTCATGAAGACGCGTTTGCTGCGCCATATTTCATCAAAATCAGTTGCATATTAAGGAAAATATCAAATAATACATACTTTGGAGTGGGCGACATTGTTGTTGTTGTAACCACGTGATCATGCACCTTGTAAATAGAGCTGAGTGAAATGTCGTCAAGAAACCTGTGAATTTTCGACGTGAAGCATTTTACGCCGGCGCGGAGTACAGCACCAGTGTGTTCGCCAACTTTCGGCATCATTGGCTGATTTCACAGTTGGTCACACGAAAGTGATATACACAAGGTTCATGATCACGTGGTTACAACAACAACAACGTCACCAACTTCAAAGTAAGTATCATTTGATATTTTCCTTAATATGCAACGGATTTTTATTAAATATAGCGCAGCAAACGCGTCTTCATGAGATGCATTTGGTGGTCCAACGAGTTTGGCACAGACTTATGTCGTTTTTGCGAAGAATCGATTTCCGTGTCGGAGAGACACCGAAATCGATTCTTCGCAAAAACGACAGAAGTTTTGGCCACAACCAAATGCAGCTTAACAAGACACGTTTGATGCGCCATATTTCATCAAAATCCGTTACGTAATAAGGACAATATAAAATAATACGTGCTTTCAATCGGATGGATTCTGGAAGTTTCAGTACTTGTTGTTGTTGTTAGTACCACGTGATCATACACCTTGATACAGTGGTTAGACAATTTAAATCCTTGGATGTATGCATTGGAGATACATGTGGCCGAGTGACTGGATAAATGGAGCTTATGGGCTTTGTGACCAGTGTAGCTCTTGACAAAATAGCACATATATAGTGATCTATGTTCCTTGTTATAAGTAAGACGTGTGCTTCATTGATGGAATGACGAACAATGCAGATCCTGAACAGACGGTGCGGATGCATTCGCTGATCTGGATCTACATTGGTTCCCAATCCCCAATCCCATAAGCCCCATTTCTCCAGTCATCGTGTATACACGTTTCTGAACCAAACCTTTTGTGCCTACTAAGTGGGCATGTAACTTTACCTTTGCGTACAGGCCCGTACGGCGGGGGGTGTGCGACCCCCTAAATTCGCCGAGGTCCGCTATTTATCAAACAGTAATCTCAATGGTGAAAATGTCACAATTTACCACCGTTGAAATCCGAATTTAAATGACATAAAATGCAGGAGAGTACATATTTCAGGCCATCTAGGTTTAAAAAATTGCAGGGGGGTGCGTCAGGGGCGAGCCCCATGTAGTGGCGCGAGTACGCTAGGGGGGTACCCTACCCCCCCCCCCAGCGGGGTACCCCACTAGCGTACTCGCGCCACTACATGGGCTCGGGGGGTGCGTCAGGGGCAAGCCACATGTAGTGGCGCGAGTACGCTAGGGGGATACCCTCCCCCCCAGCGTACTCGCGCCACTACATGGGGCTTGCCCCTGACGCACCCCCCTGACGCACCACAATAAATAAATTTAAGAGTTTGTCTTCTATTTTCATTTTCCAACATCGCGTATTTTGAAATAAATAAATTGAGAGATATTGGCAAGACTAGCCAGGCGGTCGTGTACTGCAGTGGAACCTCTCTAAACTGGACACCATGAACGCATTTGTTTGTTAAATTAGATCGGTGCCACTGACATTTACGTCCGTTCATGATTGCAAATCACGCCAAAAAAAAAAGTCTTGTGGCGCTCATATTCAATAAATACAGTGGAACCTGCCTAATTCAGACACACTGGGAGTGTCCGGTTTAGAGTGTCCCCATGATGTCCGGTTTAGAGTGTCCCCATGATGTCCGGTTTAGAGAGGTTCCACTGTACATGAATCGCCAAAGGGCAAACTATCGACAGGCTCCTTTTGTCGTGGCGAGCCACAAACGGCACAGAAGGCGCGACTAAATCCCCGATGCTGTGGGTAACGAACACGACACCATAACTCAATATCGGGATCGCCAACGAGCTGGTATTATATGGCACCAAGTCTGGCGGGAAATGGTCAGGGGCCTAATAACTAATAATGGCATATAGATTTTTCTTATTTTCCTGGTTGTTTTTGTTTTTTCATTTTCGAACAATGTTTGTTGAATACTTGATCTACTACCACACTAACGTCTGCACTTATCTTATCAATATTTGTGAATTTCTCTAGTTCAAAATACCTAAATATTGTGGGTGATATATATTTGAACGCACTTGCAGTTTGATTGACTGAGCCTGATCTGTGGTAAAGCTCATGATCAGACAATCAACGTGCTTTATTGCGAGTTGGCGTTGCTAATAGATGACCAGCAGCGTTGATAATCTGTAACCCATTTCACCAACATTGCAAAGTATACTTTGAGAGAGAAGTTTTCAATTTTAGGATAAAGTTATTAATTTTTATTATACTGATTTTATTACATTATCACAGCCATTTTGGCTGTGATAATGTAATAAATTCAGTATAATAATTCTGCATACTTTTGATCATCAAATATATGCTGTTGTTAGTTCTATATGAAATAATGCATTTCAGGAAAAATAAATGATTACTCCCTCAAAGTATACTTTGCTAGAAATTGTGCATATGGTACCATGATCGTGGGGAAAAAGTCCAGGGTCTAATAACATGGTCTATAATGTTTGCTTATTTTTTCCTTTTGTTTTTCGTTTTTGAACACTGTTCTTTCTATCCCCAATACTTCATGTATTACACTACCCTGCGCCAATCATACACACGACCGTCGGATGACAGTTTTCATTATACCCCCATCATATCAAAGCATATCGAGGGGGTATATAATGTTCGCCTTTCCGTCCGGTCGTCCGCACGTTCGTACGTAACATAAACTTACTATTTGTTATAATTTATGTTTCCCTTCGTATAAGTCTTTCATATTTGGCTGATGTCTTACTAACATCATTCTGAATGCTTCACCTACATGTCTGCAGTCCCAATGTCAAGGCCAAATGACTTATTGGTGGTCGGACCAGGCGGATGCCGGAGGTATCCGTGAGCCCCTGCCCACTTGCTTCTAGTTTACTTTGTCATTTTGTTTTTTTCAATACCGATTAGTTGCAGTATGCTGTTCTCCAAAAGCTTTTCTTTATTTTTATTAGCCGATCTATTTATAGATCGGCTAATATATTGGTTATCCATCGAATTCTGAAAAAGTTTGTAGCAACCCTTTTCTCCGCTATTCGGTAATCTACGAACGCGAATTTTTCTGTATCACTTCCAAATTGCATCAACCGATAAAGTTTGCATTTTTGGCAATTATCTCCGTTTAAAACTTTACTTATAGCCAAATAACACAATTTTGAATACGTAATGAGCTGAACGCCGGAAGAGATTTAACCCGGAAGTTATTGTTGTTGAAGTCCATAGCTTGGCTCTAATGGCCATATACGCCAACATACACCGATTATTGGGCTAATTTAAAGCTTTTATTTATTAAACAGAACAAGTTTCAGCCACGTATAATCGCGTAAAATGTGTTTATTCGGCTAATTTATAATCGACCTCTGCTCAAAATCTCCTTACTAGCAACCCAGCATTTTCGGGTTTATCCCAGCATCTCGGGTTTATCCCATTGTATCGCGTATGCGCGTCATTTGACGCTAGTTAATATTCACAAAATTTTCCACCAATCAAAACGAAGAATTGCCCTTCATAGCCAACTTTGATTTGTTTACGTATCATGCAGGGATGGCAGGGATGCATCCAGCACGCGCGATTGCGGCAATCCCCCTTAATTATTGTCAATGCCACAAATTATTGATTGTCTTGCGCCCGACATCGCGCAAAAAAATCACGGATGGGGCACATTAGGCCAATCTGGGCATGTGCCTGAATACGCAGGAGCTTGCGTCTATTTTTTAGATGACACTGTAACCGCTAGATATATATAGCCCTGGTAGCTCCGCCCACTCGCGTGCTGCCACAGAATTCGGACAAACACACAGTGACTACAACTTTGTGTATTGCGGAGTGTAATTTGTAGATAAATAGAGCATACAGTACAGGTGTTACGCTGGAATATTTCGCAACATAATGGTGACAACAAAACATTGCTGCTATGGCATTGCTGCTATTGGATGGATTTGGGAACGGGTTTCCAAAACCTGCACAAAATCGAGAAAAATGTCAACGCTGGGTACAGAACTGTGGTCGAAAATAGTTTACCATTGGCAATGTTACCAGAGACACCTACATATGTTCGATGCACTTTACCCTGATTTGATCGGCTAATAACATCATGCTCTGCATGACTTTTCATCTTTATCTTTATTTGTTTTAATAAATCTACCGATTTTAATAACATACTTTTTAACAGGAATGTCTTCCCATTTTACATGTTACAAGAGAGATTAAAAAACATTAAATTCTGTATTTCTAGGTCTGAGCTATAATAGAGACGAATATCTGTCCTCTACTGGAGAAATGGGGCTTATTACATTTGTGGATAGTATAACTCTTGCTCGACTGGCACACAATTCCAGCGTGATAATGATATGACAGGTGCTTCTCTAACAGCATGAATGGCGAACTGTGTAGACACTGATCAGACTGCGAGCATGCGCAGACTGATCTGTGTCTACACTGATCGCATATGTCATAATCCCCATTTGAGCAATCACACACATTCATCTCCATTCGTATTTATGAAGCCGCGCATGTGCTGCGTTAAAAATGTACAACGATTTCACTCAACTACGCAAGACGGGAATCTGCGAGCGCTTATTCCTGAAACGGCCACGTGACCCCACTGTGTGTACCACGCGACTTCCGCCGTAACTTCTTTAATTAGACGTCCATTGTATCGGATTTCATTTTATGACTAAAAGCAAAGCAATCAAGATGGATGCCATTTCTTGAAACCCTGCCTCTGTTACAAATACATTGTCAAATTACTATTAATATTTCATGTCTAATTGAAACAGAAAGCGACGCGACTACAGCAAAGACCTTACTTATTGATCGACTAATTCTGCTTCAAATTGGAACTATTTTCAATATGGCGGCTGAGTCACGTGCGTGCAGCCCGCAGTGAAGAATATAATCATTTTGATTGGATGGACTCGGCACTAGGCAATCCAATAAACGGGGGTGACAATGCGCCAACAATTAGTAAGTCACGTGATGTTATTACAGACGACAATGCCAATGAGCGTCTGGCGTGTGCCCGCGCATGCGTATTGGATGTTATCACGTGGTGGCAGCGCATTAGGTTTCTTGGGAAGTCCCTGCGGACGTTGGTCAAAAAGGCGGGCAGCGGATGTCTGTGTAAACACAGTCTGCTGTAAAACTGGGTCGAGACTACACACATTGTTGTAAAATGGAACGAGACTACACACATTGTGTAAACTGGTACGAGACTAGACACAGTGTTGTAAACTGGGACGAGACCTCACACATTGTTGTAAATTGGGACGAGACTACACACAGTGTTGTAAATTGGGACGATACTACAGACATTGTTGTAAATTGGGACGATACTACATACAGTGTTGTAAATTGGGACGAGACTACACACATTGTTGTAAATTGGGACGAGACTACACAAATTGTTGTCAATTGGGACGAGACTACACTACACACATTGTTGTAAATTGGGACGAGATTACACACATTGTTGTAAATTGGGGACGAGACTACACACATTGTTGTAAATTGGGACGAGACTACACAAATTGTTGTAAATTGGGGACGAGACTAACTACACACATTGTTGTAAATTGGGACGAGACTACACACATTGTTGTAAATTGGGACGAGACTACACACAGTGTTGTAAACTGGGACGAGACTACACAAATTGTTGTAAATTGGGGACGAGACTACACATATTGTTGTAAATTGGGACGAGACTACACAAATTGTTGTAAATTGGGGACGAGACTAACTACACACATTGTTGTAAATTGGGACGAGACTACACACATTGTTGTAAATTGGGACGAGACTACACACATTGTTGTAAATTGCGACTTGTTGTAAATTGGGACGAGACTACACACATTGTTGTAAATTGGGACGAGACTACACACATTGTTGTAAACTGGGACGAGACTACACACAGTGTTGTAAACTGGGACGAGACTACACACAGTGTTGTAAACTCGTCCCAGTTTACACTAGTTCTATGTGATAGAACGGCGGCAAATCTATTTTTGCAATCTGTTATTTTCTTTATTTGCACATATTATTTTTATCAGCAACAACAACAAACACAAAGTTGCTGAGATTTTGTCACACAGAACTAAGTTTACACCAGACTTGCATGCAATGTCTCTATACCGTTGTTATTAGCCGATCTATTTATAGATCGGCTAATATTGGTTATCCATCGAATTCTGAAAAAGTTTGTAGCAACCCTTTTCTCCGCTATTCGGTAATCTACGAACGGGAATTTTTCTGTATCACTTCCAAATTGCATCAACCGATAAAGTTTGCATTTTTGGCAATTATCTCCGTTTAAAACTTTACTTATAGCCAAATAACACAATTTTGAATACTTAATGAGCTGAACGCCTGAAGAGATTTAACCCGGAAGTTATTGTTGTTGAAGTCCATAGTTGGCTCTAATGGCCATATACGCCAACATACGCCGATTATTGGGCTAATTTAAAGCTTTCATTTATTAAACAAAACAAGTTTCAGCCACGTATAATCGCGTAAAATGTGTTTATTCGGCTAATTTATAATCGAACTCTGCTCAAAATATCCTTCCTTTACTAGCAGCCCCAGAATTTTCGGGTTTATCCCAGCATCTCGGGTTTATCCATTGGATCGCGTATGCGCGTCATTTGACGCTAGTTAATATTCACAAAATGTTCCACCAATCAAAACGAAGAATTGCCCTTCCCTTCATAGCCAACTTTGATTTGTTTACGTATCATGCAGGGATGGCAGGGATGCATCCAGCACGCGCGATTGCGGCAATCCCCCTTAATTATTGTCAATGCCGCAAATTATTGATTGTCTTGCGCCCGACATCGCGCAAATATCACGGATGGGGCAACATTAGGCCAATCTGGGCATGTGCCTGAATACCGCAGGAGCTTGCATCTATTTTTAGATGACACTGTAACCGCTAGATATATATAGCCTGGTGGGAGCTCCGCCCACTCGCATGCTGCCACAGAATTCGGACAAACACACACACAGTGACTACAACTTTGTGTATTGCGGAGTGTAATTTGTAGATAAATAGAGCATACAGTACAGGTGTTACGCTGGAATATTTCGTAACATAATGGTGACAACAAACATTGCTGCTATGGCATTGCTGCTATTGGATGGATTTGGGAAACGGGCGTTTCCAAAACCTGCACAAAATCGAGAAAAATGTCAACGCTGGGTACAGAACTGTGGTCGAAAATAGTTTACCATTGACAATGTTACCAGAGACACCTACATATGTTCGATGCACTTTACCCTGATTTGATCGGCTAATAACATCATGCTCTGCATGACTTTTCATTTACTTTGTTTTCCTTTTCTGTTATTGTGCTATATCGGGAGCGGTTTGGCCATAGCTCTATGTCTAACCAGTAGCCTATTTCACCAACATTGCAAAGTATACTTTCCTAGCAAAGTATACTTTGAGGGAGAAATTTTCAATTTTATGATAAATTTATTAATTTTTATTATACTGAATTTATTACATTATCACAGCCATTTTGGCTGTGATAATGTAATAAATTATGTATAATAATTCTGCATAATTTTAATCATCAAATATATGCAGTCGTTACTTCTATATGAAATAATGCATTTCGGGGAAAATTAATGATTTCTCCCTCAAAGTATACTTTGCTAGTAAAGTATACTTTGCAATTTTGATGAAATCGTCTACTGACACCTGCATTTTGAAAACACATATATTGTCTCTGGACAAAGGATAATTAGTAACGAGACAAAGTCAAAATATCCATTGCATTGTAATCACAGAACACGACTACCGGCAAAATATACATTGCGTTTGGATGGTTCATTTGAGACAAGCCATGTGATTTTGTACCTACGGAGATGCGCAATATTTCATGTGCGATGTGTTTAGTTGTAATAATTGATCTCGAATAATAATGTATGAGCATATATGCACCTATCAATGTTTTGGCCCCCCGCCCCTGGAGGGTACGTAAATTCCGACCAGGTCTATTCCCGGGTGGCGGTCTCACCGGGTCTGTCAAAATCCTGTCGGGAATCACCCGCTGTCTAAAGTCCCTTACATGCCCCGTCTTGGAGTATTCATATTGCCGAAAAACAGCGTAAACTCGTTATACCAGTAGCCGATTTCATCAAAATTGCAAGGTATACTTATCTAGCAAAGTATACGTTGAGGGAGTAATCATTTATTTTTCCCAAATGCATTATTTCATATATTTGATGATTAAAAGTATGCAGAATTATTATACTGAATTTATTACATTATCACAGCCAAAATGGCTGTGATAATGTAATAAATTCAGTACATGTATAATAAAAATTAAATTAGTAAATTTATCCTGAAATTTAAAATTTATCCTGAAATTTAAAATTTCTCCCTCAAAGTATTCTTTGCTAGAAAAGTATACTTTGCAATGTTGGTGAAATCGGCTAGTGACACCATGGAGTGTTCGCATTGCCTAATTACAGTGGAACAGTGCAACCTCTACAAGCTAAACACGATGGAAACCTCCCAGAACATTCTGGGGACCTCACAGGGTGTCCGGTTTAGAGTTTCCTCTGTAACATATACATAGAGATGAGAACGAACTGAATTGTTCCGTTTAGACCATCGTAATAACGCTATCGGTAGTGTAGCTTGATATTATAAGGAATGAATGGCCTTTTTGTGGAATTTATCGGGTTATAAACTTGGAAAAGTTGCGGGAATACTGGACGAAGGCCGGAAGGCCTCGTCCAGTATTCCCGCGACTTTTCCAAGTTTATATCCCCGATAAATTCCACAAAAAGGCCATTCATTCCTTATAATTCCAGCATTTGAAATAAATTCATCAAGAAAATGTGTTTATTTTCCGTTTTCTTAAGAATTATTTTAACTGCGCCTGACGGTTACGGAAAATAGTTCGGCATGGAGTTCACTGGGATATAAATTTTGGATGGAAACTTGCAACGGACCAATCAAATGTTAGGGAATTGTGTAAATATTTTTGTGCTGGAATTATCGATCGATATTGCTTTTAAGAAGCATGACATGTGTTTCATGGATGAAATTGCGAACAGTGCAGATCCTGATCAGACTGTGCGGATGCACAGGCTGATCTGGATCTACACTGGTCGCAAAACCCATAAGCCCCATTTCTCCAGTCACAGCCACATATATGTTTTAAACAGAACCGCATCACTTGTATACGGAAGCCCATTAGGGCCACTTCACTTTTTTTTATATCCATCTTGAAAATTCAAGAAAATATCTTGAAAATTCATGTAAAGATCTCGAAAATTCAAGAAAGTATCTTGTAAATTCAAGATAGGCCTAAATGGAAATTAAAAAAAAGTGAAGTGGCCCTAATGGGCTTCCGTACTTGTACTCGTGCTTGTAGTCAAGAAAATATTTATTGAAATAAAATCTACGTAGCGTCTTGAGAAAGTGATCGCCATTGGTAAACATAAATTGGATAATTACAGTAGATACAGCCCGGGGATACTCGTTCATTGGCAGTCGGGGAATAAA
Source organism: Conchocele bisecta (assembly GCA_029237695.1). Taxonomy (NCBI): domain Eukaryota; kingdom Metazoa; phylum Mollusca; class Bivalvia; order Lucinida; family Thyasiridae; genus Conchocele; species Conchocele bisecta. The sequence goes on from CM055276.1 coordinate 22,858,389, forward strand.
TATTGGATCGGAATGTTCATCTCATACAGCGGTATAATTTAGGCCCTTGTCAGTCATCTGTGGCTGTGACTGGAGAAATGGTGCTTATTGGTTTTGTCAAAAATAGCACACTAATGTAGCCGGATAATTATATATTGCTTGTTAGAGGCATGACGGGTGTTTTATTGATGGAATGGCGACCAGCGCAGATCCTGATCGGACTGTGCTTACGTACAGGCTGATCTGGATCTACACTGGTCGCAAAACACATAATCCCCATTTCTCCAGTCATAGCCACGTTTGTGTTCCTTTTATTGCCTGTTCTTTCCAGATGAAATTCTTATCTTTAACAAGATTTCATACAGCTATCGCCTGAGGGCGATTCAACGTGAATGTAAAATGAAAATATTAAAATATTCTATTTTCCCTTTTATAATCGAGATGTTTGTCTAACGTCGCTATCGGACGTGTGTTTATTGCAATCTGTTAAATCACGGATTTTATCTGGAGTTCATCAGACGACACAGTAATGGATTGCCCGCCCGAAGCCTCGTTCTGGACCGGTAAACATGGCGGTGACGAAATGACCCGAGAATTAGCGAGACTTGACGCTCGGTAAATGTGTTGAGGTGAGACAAATTGGTCGTAAAGTTGAATTAAACCGCGGAACACCTCGCTGTTTCTACACCTCAGTGCGCATGCGGACAACGAGGGTGAATAACAACCTTGGGTAAACGTCACGATGGTGTTTCGTATTGATCGTTCCATCACAGGCGCGAAATATACGCCCCTCGTCCTAATTGTGACGATGTTATGCAACATTAATTTGCGTCGATATTCCCACCACCGTCTATATAGACTTGCGATGTCATAATGTCACTATTTGGTATTGTGCCGCCATAATTTGTGGCGGTGACTGGAAATATGGGGGGCTTATACACTATCGCCGGCGCTAATCATGGCAATATATGTACATAAAGTCTTCAAAATGCTTCAATAGTGTGGTTAAGATCAAGCAGCTTGATTGGCTGAGCATGAGCTGTATTACAGCTCATGTTCAACCAATCAAGCTTTCTTGAGTTCAAGCTCTATGTTCAAGTATTTTGAAATTTACAGATGTTGGCAAGATTAGCGCAGGCGGTGGTGTAAACAAACGTTTAAAGGTCCCTGGCTGGTCGGGAATTTTACAAGGTACATATTGCCGACCGATTCCCCATATACAATTAACCACTAGCGTGACTTACTGCATAAACTCCGTTCGCTCCATTTAAATCGCGTGTCGCCGAATTGCTTCTTATGTAATGTCCGTGGAGACTTCCGGCGCATGCGCACGCACTCAATCTGGACATTCATTGCGAAAGAATCCACTTGTTCGCTGGGTGATTAATCATGACTTGGCGTGTCCGGTCGGCTGGTTAGTTAAACCATTCACCCATAAATCACTGGACTGGACTGTGATATGTTAATTTTCCGACCAATCCAATCGTCACAAAATGATTTTCAGACTAGTCCATTTCTAAAATGGGTGCGTTTTTTTCCTCTTGAAAATATGAAAATTACTTGCAAAAAGTCGCCAGCCGACTCAACTGGATCTACACTGTTTACAAACACCGCTATAGAGAGCTGTAGTGTTGAAAGCGTTAATATATAGACCACGATACAACCAACTGGTGCTGCACCCCGCACCGGCGTAAAATGTTTTTCGTCGAAAAAATGCAGCGGTTTCCTGACGAGATACCACGCAGCTCTGCTTAGAGGTATCATATAAACGAATGATACTGGTTGGATATTCATCAATGTACTCAAGTTTGGTAATAATCCGACTAACGGATCGGGAGATATTCAACATTTGGACGTAGGTCCAAAATTGTTGACACGAAGGTCAATGTCACCGAGGTCAGTGTCAAGGTTTCCGGAATTACTCTGGTTGGATAGCCAGCAATGTACATGCGAGGAAGCTATTGATGAAGTTCGGTAATGATTCGACTAGCGGATCACTAAACTTCGTACGACTAAAATTATGCGTCTGTAACTTTCACGTTAACAATGTTTTATTGTAAACAATTATTGGATTTACATTTATTGAGCATAGACTTCATATATATGTTCAATACATGCAAATCCATCAATTGAAATTTTTAAACGATGCTAAATTTGCACTTACGAAAATTTTAGTCGTACGAAGTGTAGTGATATTCAAGATATTCAAGATTTTGGACTACCAAGGTGCATGATCACGTGGTTACAACAACTGCAACAATTACTGAAACTTCCAGAAGTGCCCCCGATTCAAGGTACGTATTCTTTTATATTGTCCTTATTATGTTACGGATTTTGATGAAATATGGCGCATCAAACGTGTCTTATTAAGCTGCATTTGGTGGTCTCAGTACTTTGGACCAAACTTCTGTCGTTTTTGGGAAGAATCGATTTCCGTGTTTACTGTAATATTGAAACGGAAATCGATTCTTCGCAAAAACGACATTCGTATGTGCCTTAGTCCCGAGACCACCAAATTCAGCTCATGAAGATGCGTTTGCTGCGCCATATTTCATCAAAATCCGTTGCATATTACGGAAACTATCGAATAATACTTACTTTGGAGTGGGCGCGCTTTCAACACTTTTAGCCATTGGTGTTGTTGTTCTAACCACGTGATCATGCACCTTGACTACGTATGTCCAAAATTGTTACACCTATACTACGACAAAGACTAAGCCGATGACGGAATTCTGACCACTATGTCTAACTGTCCACTGACGTGGGTGACAAAAATCCACTTACTAGTAATAAAAAGAATATGTCCCCAGAGTGTCCGGCTTAGAGAGGTTTCACTGTAGATCATGCATTTGATCATTCTGAGCCATAGTTGTGTGCTATGCGACCATGAACAGACATTATCACCTGAGATAAACGACCAATAAACTCATTACAAATATGATCATATGTGTTTTCTTAGTGTCCGGTTTAGAGAGGTTCCACTGTAACTTCGACATTGCGGCAGATATCGGAATTCGACTCGGGGTGCTCTATCCAATCCAGACTCGATTGCTACGAAACTTGATTGTTATTCCAGTGGTATCCTCGGGTCGTGCTGTCGGTATTGATCTGGGGATCACGCAGGATTACAGCGGCTTTGAGCACGACAATATAAAACATACAATTAATATAATGAGTGAAACGAGATACACTAATATCTGTTCGATAGAGCCACGGATATGGAAGGTATTCTTGGATTGATGGTGGAACCAATTGCCGTTATTTTGTGTTGATTTACTTCCGGGTAGGGGTTTCTTCGAAGATGTTCGTAGTTAGAATTCGTAAGACAATCCTGAATCGTTAATTGCCAACCATTTGCTTTCGGGCGGGAATTGTTTCGAATTTGTTCATAGATAGTATAGCCAGAAAATTCGAATTATGATAATCATGAATCGTGAATTGCCGACCTTGCGCATATACGGATATGGTCCGTTTAATGGCCTTTGTTAATTTGAAGTTTAAATGTGTCACTGATGTTGCAGGTACGGAAGCCCATTAGGGCCACTTCACTTTTTTTTATTTCAATTTATTCAAGATCTGTACTTGAATTTTCAAGATCTTTTCTTGAATTTTCAAGATCTTTTCTGGAATTTTCAAGTTCTTTTCTTGAATTTTTCAAGTTCTTTTCTTGAATTTTCTCGATATTTTCAAGAATTTTCAAGAATTCTGCATGTACTCTGTATGCGAGAAAGTATCTTGAAAATTCAAGAAAAGATCTCGAAAATTCAAGAAAGTATCTTGAAAATTCAAGAAAAGAACTTGAAAATTCAAGAAAAGATCTTGAATAAATGGGGGAAAAAAAAGGTGAAGTGGCCCTAATGGGCTTCCGTAGGTATCATACCAATCAAAAATTACATTCACAATAACCGGTATATGTGGCTGTGACATGGGGCTTATAGGATTTGCGACCAGTGTAGATCCAGATCAGCATGCGCTTCCACGCAGTTTGAACAGGATCTCCACTGTTCGCCATTCCACCAATGAAACACCAGTCATGCTTCTAACAAGTAACATAGAGCGATACCAGTGGCCGATTTCACCAACATTGCAAAGTATACTTTTCTACCAAAGTATACTTTGAGGGAGTAATCATTAATTTTCCTGAAATGCATTATTTACACTGCATATATTTGATGATTAAAAGTATGCGGAATTATTATACTGAATTTATTACATTATCACAACCAAAATGGCTGTGATAATGTAATAAGTTCAGTATAATAAAAATTAATAAATTTATCCTAAAATTGAAAATTTCTCCCTCAAAGTATACTTTGCATGAAAAGTATACTTTGCGATGTTGGTGAAATAGGCTACAGGCGACACGTGTGTCCTAGCAGATAAATAGATAAACTGACCATAAATCCCATGAGCCTCATGTAATGGCGGCGCCCATGAGGTCTCAGGTAAATCTTAGTTTTCATCATTACGACTGCTGTTTCGTCCTTTTAACGATGACCATGTTCCAGCCGCTAACACTACGAGCCCGCCAATACTAAATTTAGCAGCATTCCGTGCGTAGTTGGTCTGAACATGCTGCAGATAAATGTGAATTGGACCAACTATTGGACCAACTATATACCTGATCATCGTTTGATTCAACGATAATTGCTTCGTAAATGTGATGGAATATATGTATAACATATATGTGAACACTGCCTCGTTACTGTATCCTATACGGTACATGGGCTAACCAAGTCGGCCATGTTTGTGTGTTCCAGCCATCAGCCAGTTTCACAAGTTCTGCCGTTTGACAAAGAACTCAAAATCTGAAGTAGAACCTATGATATAATGTAGCTAATCACATGTTGAAAAACCAGGAGAACGAACTCCTATCCAAATTGTAAAATATGTCAGTTTTCTGGACAGGTTTGTGCCTGTGTTTTTATCAACAAAACCACAATTATAATTACCCTCATACACATAATATCGCACAGTGTATCACTTTTACCTGGCTGGCAAACAATACAATACAATACATTTTATTCACTCTAAGCCACATGCGTGACACACGAGGTATACAACAGATTACATAATACAACGATGGGTACAAATACAAAATGCATATGTATAAGCTCACTAGTCATTATAACCATAAAGCATTTCTTATAAAAATAGCTAAATTTCTTAATTGCTTTCCAGATTTTTTCTCAAATAGCTGTGCGAATTTTAAAATATTTGGTCTTCTAAAATAAAATGGCTTGATATACCGTTTTCGAACTTCATCATAGAAGCGTCACTCGAAAAGGAAATGAAACTCGTCACCGAGAGCACCAACGCCACATTTGTTGCAGACCCTGCTTGCTCTCGGCACACCTGTCCATCTACCAGTTTCGACCGCCAGTCTATGATTACAAGGTCGAAATCTGGTCAATGTTTTTCTTAACCTTTCCGTGAGATTAATTAAATATGTTTCTAATCCAAACTCTGTTTTAAAGATTCTATACGTAATTCCATGTGAAGATGAATCGATGCTGGTGAGCCATGACTGAATAAACTGGTTCTGAAGCTGAGTCCTGACGTAGTGGCTCAGCCAGATAGCATTAACATCGTAACGACACAACACATACCATACATACCCACTACTGTACTCTGTTATTAGCTATCAACTCCAGTGACGTGAGTGTATTGTCCCTGGTGTCTACTCACCTACTATGCGAGTAAATATGGCTTTACCTATGGGTAACGTGTACACTAACATATGCTGTGCATCATATTGCAAAGTTTGCATAGCATACAGTAACAAGACAATATTCACATATGTTATATTCATATATCACATCACTCAGACTAACTACACAAGTAATACTTCTAAATGTAGTGTTAGCGGACTCATAGTGCTAACGGCTGTAACGTGGCCATTTTCATATAAACACATCCCTTTTTTGATAAATGGACTAGTCTGAAAATCATTTTATGACGATTTGATTGGTCCATTCCAGTTATTTAGGATTTAAAGGGTTAAATACATGGTTAGAATGAGCAGGATCTACCCTGGTCACGTAAGAGCTAACTACGTCAAATATGGCGGTACACACACAATCCCACTTCTGTAGCCGATTTCACCAATATTGCAAAGTATACTTTTCTAGCAAAGTATGCTTTGAGGGAGTAATCATTTATTTTTCCTGAAATGCATTATTCCATGTAGAACTAACGACTGCATATATTTGGTGCTTAAAAGTATGCAGAATTATTATGCTGAATTTATTACATTACCACAGCCAAAATGGCTGTGATAATGTAATAAATTCAGTATAATAAAAATTAATAAATTTATCCTAAAATTGAAAATGTTTCCCTCAAAGTATACTTTGCTCGAAATGTATAGTTTGCAATGTTGGTGAAATAGGCGACAGTGTGACCACGGTCGAAATGGAAACGAAACGAGCGATTCACGGGCGTCGTGTAGTATTACTGGCAAAATCGATAGCAACAGGTCATAATGAACAAATTATGGAGATAATATGTACTTTCATGTGATTTATTGTAATTTCTCTTAGCCTCGGTCTCCAGGGAAGAACTGGCTCTCAGCTACCAGTGACGGCTTTCATAAAGATAATTTCATTCACGGAAACAGCAATGATTTTCGTGAGCATCTGTGGAGTCCAATGATTTTACGCGGTGGCAGCAGTGCCAAAACTTGGGGACTGCTGCGTTAATGGTCATTAAATTTTGAACAATTTTCTTTATTTGTGCAACTAATACAATTTGATAATATGAAATAAATGCTGAAAACCGCATGTAAAAATAACAAATATTAAAAAAGTTACAAAGGTTTGAACATTTTAATTAGCTGAAATATGCGAGTTCCACTATGACGTCATCAATGAATAATTATTTTTATATTTATTTTAAATGATTTTTCTCATTATTTTATTACATGAACTTGATAATTTATGATGAAATAAAATGAAAAGTGTAAACAAATATTTTAAATTTCATTAAAACTTTTTTTATTAGAATTTTCCAAATTTTGTTAGAAAAAAAGTGCATACATTTTCTTAAAATTACAATTATGAAAACTTACATAACTATTGATAGGATTATAATTTGTGCATGGGGTTTTCCGCATGTCGTTTGTATTGTCATGACATACTAGTTTACAAAATGTATTTTAAAATTATTTTGTTCTATTCAAATGACATTTAATCTTGCCCAGGTGTCGACGTTTCTGAATATCTATCGGTAATGCCAACTCGCAAACAAGCAATTCAATTGTCTGAGCCTGAGCTGTAGTACAGCTCAGGTAATCAAACTGCTTGATTTCAAGCACAATATTCAATAATTCCAGCACAAAAATATTTACACAATTCCCTAACATTTGATTGGCCCGTAGCAAGTCTCTGTCCAAAATTTATATCCCAGTAAACTCCCACGACGAACTACTTTCCGTAACCGTGAGGCACAGTTAAAATAATTGTTAAGAAAAAGGAAAATAAACACATTTTCTTGATGAATATATTTCTAATGCTGGAATTATAAGGAATGAATGGCCTTTTCCAAGTTTATACCCCGATAAATTCCACAAAAAGGCCATTCATTCCTATAATAACCAATAGGATAAAAATAAACAATTGGCATAGAAAATTACAATTTTCGAAAAAAAAAAATCTTTTTCTAAAATTGTAATTTTTTATCGCCAATTGTTTATTTTTATTGCCAATTGCGAAAGTGGCTTTTCCAAGTTTATACCCCGATAAATTCCACAAAAAAGGCCATTCATTCCTATAATATTTTTAAAAAAGACATTGACAAATAAATAGTGGTATGATTAGGGCAGGCGGTAGTGTACAAATCACGCGCCACCGGAAAACGGCAGCATGGCGTTCATTATTCAAATTGTTTTATTTTAAATATCATTGCAGAGAGGTATAGAGGTCGCCGGTTGTAAAATAGAGAATAGTAGGTTAGTGCCGTGAATGGGTAAAACTATCTGGCAAGGCTCAGGAAACGGGATGGGCGAGGCTCTGCCGAGCACATCCCGTTTCCGTGCCGCGCAGATATGTTTTCCCATTCACGGCACTAACCTACTATTCTATTTATCCCGTCAGTAACTCCCGTCAACACCTACAAATAGCTGTAAAATGCAAAAATAGTATTGACTGGATATCAAAAATGTTTCACGGCACCGTGTTTCAAGGCACATACGCACTGTGTTGACGGGATAAATACCATATATACCCACTACTGTACTCTGTTATTAGCTATCAACTCCAGTGACTGTGTTGACGGGATAAAAACCTATATCAGGACGTTCGCGACCAGCATAATCCCAGATCAGCCTGCGCATGCGCGCAGTCTGATCAGGGCCTATGCTATTCGCCATTCAAACAGTTGAGTAGTAAGTGGAACCATTAGAGAATATATTTCAAATATAAATTTATTGAATCTTACCTGTGCTTCCTAGATAATTATATCGCCATCGTGACATCGTGGTATCGTCATCGTCAAGGTGTATGACCACGTGGTACTAACAACAACAACAACAACAAGTACGGATTCAAAGTACGTATTCTTTTATAGTGTCCTTATTATATAACGGATTTTGATGAAATATGGCGCATCAAACGCGTCTTGTTAAGCTGCATGTGGTGGTCTCTTTTTGTTCGCCCAAACTTCTGTCGTTTTTGCGAAGAATCGATTTCCGTGTCGGAGATACGGAAATCATAAGTCTATGCCAAACTCCCTAGACCACCAAGAATGAAGACACGTTTGCTGCGCCATATTTCATCAAAATCCGTTGCATATTAAAGCCCCTATACGGCTCAAGTTGCCGAATTTGGCCTCCTATTGGGTTTTCCCACACATAAATCCAACATGTTTCTATTTACACACACTTTGAAATGTTATTTTCACATACAAAAGCCATTTAAAACTATTAAAAAAATGGCTTTTGTATGTGAAAATAACATATTTTGATCCTATTTTCCACGTTTTGATTCCCACAAATTGCATAGCCCCGGGGGCGTTTATTAGAATGAATACGGTACCCCAAAGACTAAGTCTTATAGTCGCCACTCATTTATAGTCTTAAGTCTTAAGGCTTATAGTCGCCACTCATTTATAGTCTTAAGTCTTAAGGCGTTATAGTCGCCACTCATTTCGACAATAGTTTCTTAAGTCTTAAGTTGAAAGCCCCTCCCCTTTACGGCATCAAGGTTTTTGCCGAATTTGGCCTACCTATTGGGTTTTCCCACACGTACATCCAACAGGTTTCTATTTACACACACTTTGAAACTGTTTGCATTCATTTTGGTACAAAAATGAGTTTGTAGTTGATGAAAATATCAGTATTTGTTGATAAACAAACAGCAGGTGCGTGTTTCAAAGCCCGATCGATTTTCCGATAGACGCTCGGGTCAACTCAACTACCCGATTCGCGGCCGATGAATTCCGATAGCCGGAGTTTATCGACTCGCTTCCGAACCGAAGCCGTTGGGTTACGGAAATGAAATTGTCAATATTGACATTTTGCACGGAGTGGTACACAAAACAAGTTTTTATTGTCTTCACATTGCGATTAAGATGTAAATCTCAAGACTTGAGATGTATCTATTAGGCAGTATATGTTAGTTTTGTGTACTAAATCAGTTGCCAAACATGTTTTTGTGTTTGTTTGAACAAATCGGAAAATTGTAATACTGAGCCGTTCAGGGCCTTTAAGGAAAATATCAAATAATACTTACTTTGGAGTGGGCGACGTTGTTGTTATTGTAACCACGTGATCATGCGCCTTGATCGTAGTGCTGATACCGTACTATTGTTATCGTGCTGTCGTAGTATCGACCCGATAGCGATATTACGATGGCCTAAACGGAACACCGTATTATGTGACTGTGATAAATGACCATGACCGACAATTCTTGCATTTACCATCAGGTGGCTTTTCTCTGCTGGTGGTCCATACAATTGTGCTGTGAGTTAATTGATTGTGGTTTTACATCCGCCCAACAGCGAGGTCATATATATGGATGTGACTGGAGAAAGGGAGCTTATGGGATGTGTGACCAGTGTAGCTTCTGATCGAATACCACTTTCCTGTTGCCTGGTAACGGATATCTACGAGTATTGATTGTTAGAAGCATGACGGGTGCTTCATTTATTGAATGGCGAACAGTGCAGATCCTGATCAGACTGTGCGAACGCACAGGCTGATCTGGATCTACACTGGTCGGAAAACCGATACGCCCCAACCGAGTTACCTTCTCTAAATAAAATATAATATCTTATTTTCTGACGAATATACAGTTATTGCATAAAATGGGCTTTCACAGTGTATTAATATATTACCAGAGTGTAATAAAAATCATAATACACTCGTGCAATAAATATGCAAATGAGACGGCTACAGAAAACACATTATAGCTGCAATGTATGATGGTGTGCTTATATAATTGATATAATATAACATCTGCTATGATTTCATATGGTAGTGTCGTTTCAGATTATGTCTCTTATATACAATGTGTGGGCTTTTTTGTTCGCTTGATGCACAGTAAATGAAATATATGATAGGAATTGGGAAGTATAGGTGTTCAGAGATTAGAGTGTCTCATAACTTATTAAGTAAAAACTGGCTGGCCCTTTCAATAGCAGGGTGCATGATCACGTGGTTACAACAACAACAACAACAACAATGGCTGAAGGTGTTAAAAGCCCGCCCACTCAAATGTAAGTATTATTTGATGTTTTCCTTTACGGATACCACCAAATGCAGCTTAACAAGACGCGTTTGATGCGCCATATTTCATAAAAATCCGTTACATAATAATAAGGACAAAATAAAAGAAAACGTACTTTGAATATGAGGGCTTCTGAAAGGTTCAGTACTTGTTGTTGTTGTTTTAAACACGTGATCATACATCTTGAATAGGGGTGACACTACAATACTGTAGTAAACAATTATTTATTTAGCTTATATTTAAGGGTCAGAATAGGCTCGAAGACCTACTAAACCAGGGCAGTTTTATTCTCGGACTTTCTGCTTTTTTTCGAAACATAAGTATGCAATTTATTCAGCGCTAGCGAAGAATTTTACAACCAATTTCCAAATTTAAGGTCTGACCGATTTAATGCAAATGTCGGTCGCAGCATATACTTGTGGGTTGAATCAGTGTGATAAACGTTTTGTTTGCTTTTTTGTGCTAAATTTATGTTATTGCAACTGTTTCCGTAGTCTAAAGGGTGCGACGATTAACCGCCATACTCGATTATTCGCGATTCGTAACTCCACGAAAACAAACTTGCGGTTTCCATTCTCTATTTATCATTTTGGGTTTTCCAAAAATCTATTTTTAACTGGTTGTTGTTGTTGCTGCAATTCCCGCGCCGCTTATTTTTTGGCGAAATGCTTTCCACTATAAATTAATTATTAGTCTATGTGTCTTCCACAAACACATAATGCTCAGAATTTCAGGATGTTCAGTCCTTTGATTAGCCATTTCACCATCCCTGCCACGCTTTATTCACCCGCTTATACACTAACGCCTGTGCTAATCTTGACAATATTTGTCAATTTCGTTATTCACAATACGTGTATATTGTGCTTGAAATCACAGGCATTTGGCGTATTTCGGTTTTCATATAACTCTATATATATAAGAACAAGATTTCTAACTTTGGTCGGACACGACCTCATATCATAACAAATTCCGCGATTTTATTAACACTAACGTGAATATTCTGGCAGAAAGTGCACGTGCTAATTTGAGAATTATTGTTATCTTGCTGAAATAGCATAGTTAGAACATAAGTATGCAAAGAATATCGAATTACAGCTGCTTTTCCTAGGTCGGACACAACCTCGTATCATAACAAATTAAATAATGTGGCTCTAACGTCAATATTGTAGTGGCAAGTTCATATTATCATTTGATATTTATCGATATCCTGCAGGAATACAAAGAATGCATAGAAAATTACAATTTTAAACATGTTATTTTGTTATAATACGAGGTCGTGTCCGACCAAAGTTAGAAGCCTTGTTCATGTATATAAATTTATACCGATGAAAGCCGAAACACGCCGAATGCCTGTGTTTATTCACGTTGTCCAAGTAAACATTCGGAATCGCTGTATCTTTATACATTACCTGTCATAATACTAACCTTCTGTGTAGAAATACCGCTAAAGAAGGCGGTGCGGTAAATTAAATCCCGCCCACCAATTTGACGCTAAGTGCCAGAAGCACGTGCTCGATATCGATTGGTCGGGCGCCGTTGCTCAGTGTTCCAATGAAATGTGACGGCGTTGAAATCGCTCAACCCGAGAATGTTGTAAACAGTTGTTCGAGTCTACAAAGAACTCGTTGCAATTGCTTTAGAAATTTGACACCCCGTCGTGAATACCATTACAAAATTAGACTAGTAATTACTTAGCCATGGTTATTCATGCGGAGAGCGATCCTATTGGATAATCCACAAACCGTCTCAAATCTATAGCTTTTCGCATGTTGGGGTAAATCCGTTGGCGGGTATTAAAATATTGGGGGGACAGGCGGGCGAATAAAGACCGTACGACATTTGCAACCAGTCTATATCTTCACCACTAATCTAACCAGTCTAGATGCGTATTAAATACTTTTCATTGAAAACATTACAGACATAGTATGCCTTGATCAGAGTGCGCGGATGCGCAGGCTGGTCAGGGCCTACGATGGTCGTAAACTTCTTGATTTTAATTATGGGTCTCCATTTTTGCATCTGAGGACCCAAAATGTGTGTCGAGTGGCCATGTGGTGCTTGGATACTGTTAGCACAGATGGTACAACCTCTCGCAATCACATCAGGTTCATTAGAAGCACATTACAACTCCTCCTATCTCTTATTTTCTGGTCCATAATTCGTAGGGCCGGTCTATTTATGAAGTGTGGTTATTCACTGGCCAATTGTTTCATTTTGATCATAAGACAAATATGATTTTATAAACATGGTGGGACTGATGGTATTCGCACCAAGGTTATTTCGTTCCTGGATAGACATTTGCGTACAATGTAGATCCAGATTATATGAGCAGGTGCGCAGATCATTACCATGTTTATATCATGTACATTAAAGGTGCATACCCACGCAGAAGACAAAACATGTTCTCTATATCTGAACATCATCTGGGACATTTTCTGGCAAAATAAACATTCATTCACCATTATCCCACGTATTTATTGGCATTAGTATACATTTTATATCAGACGTAAATTACAACACTGATATCAGGGGCGATAACCCTGTTTCATTAAAATCTTAACAGACAATATTATGTATTCTCTGTATTTATTGTTTGATGTGCAATGATCGTACTTTATGATCTGTCGAAAATATTATTTTTTCAGAATGACGCATTTAATTAGTATAAATAATTAAAAAATATCATGCCTCATTTGCATATGAAAATAGCCTGATACCACCGCGTGTCACTATCAGTACAATAAACATTACTAAATGATTATATCTGTATAGCGGGCACTGGTAATTTTTAGAATTGGTGGAATAGTGACACACTTATACCCTTATTTAATTCCTATAAAGAACATTTTGTGCCTACTGAGTGGGCATGTACCTATAAATACCATGCACACATACAGAACCGCCTGTGTTAATCTTACCAAGACTATCAACGTTTCCGAACATCTATTGGTAATGCAAACTCATAACGAAGCAGTTTGATTGTCTGAGCCTGAGCTGTGGCTTGATTCCAAGCACAATATTCAAGTATTTTGAATAAATGAATTGCCAAATATTGGCAGGATCAGCGCAGGCGTTAGTGATGGTTATGTTTCGAAACTAGCAGAAAGTCAGAGAAATAAAAACTGTCATGAAAATAAAAAATCGCCCGTAAAGGCCTATTATTAGAGGAAAGTCTGAAAGATGAGCGTGGCAGTCGGGGTTATTTGACTCTCCAAATGATCGCCGAAAGCGCCATTTTAAACCAGACCATTTGTATGATGTCCGCATATCACAAAGCTGCAAGAAAAACATTACTTCAAAATTCAAATCCATGTGGTTCTGAAACCGTTGAAACACCAACAAAATATTGGCCAATTTTGACATTTTTATTGGCAATAGTCAAACAACACGATGGTCACTTTTCAACGTCCATTTTATGCAATAAAATTAATTGATTGTTTTACATACACAAGCACCCGCGTTAATCTTGCAGATATTATCAATGTTCTGAATATCATTGGCAATGCCAATCAAACTGCATGGTTTTAAGCACAATTTTAAAATAAAGAAATAGGGAATAGTAGGTTAGTGCCGTGAATGGGAAAAAATATCTGGCAAGGCTTAGGAAACGGGATGGGCGAGGCTCTGCCGAGCACATCCCGTTTCCGTGCCGCGAACATTTTCCAACAACTGTACATTATATATAATTGACCTGAGAGTTGATATGCATGTTTATCACCATGAATCCTTTCCTTCTGCAACAAACAAATGCAGAACAATTCTCAATAGTGAAATTTGCATTAATTACATTACAAAATATACAACCTATACAAAATCGTTTTCATCATCGTCATCAACATATCCATTCCACAGCCCAGAGACCACCCGTGCTGTTTTCGTGATCAAGGTCATGGTCAAAGTCATTGAAATACAGGAAAGTACCGGTACCAAGTACGAATATCCCGAGTTAGATCTTATAGCAGTGAGGTAATGATCATGAAACATTAGTTCATGCTTGAGGTCACGAAACAATGTATGTCACAATTTATCTTTTTTTTTTTTTTTTTACCTGAGAAAGCCAGTGTAACGTTAACACACATTTTAGGGTAAGGGCTATAACTAATGTTGTGAGAATGTATGTATATGCAATAAACTATGTTTAAACTAAACTAATCCGCATGTTCTGTCTGCAACACAGGGTGACTTACCATGCGCTGCATACAAGAAAACTAGGGTTACAGTAACGCATGTATATTACCGACACTTTCTCGCATATCGGTATATCGCTGGAAAAAAAATATACTGTTATATTAAAGTTGAAGAAAATTTGAAATAAGCGTGGTATTGCGCTATTCGACGTGTGTTCTGACATTTTCGGCGTCATTGACAAAATACGATCGTAAATTTTATGTGAGGTAATGATCATGAGAAATTGGGATTATTGGCTATGCGACCAGTGCAGATCCTGATCAGACTGTGCGGATGCATAGGCTGATCTGGATCTACACTGTTCGATGAAACATGCGTCATTATTCTAACAACAAATATATATCGTAATCAGGCTTCTGGGGTGTACTATTTGATTAAGAGCTAAACTTTTTGGAAATTATTATACATTTTATATCAAACGTAAATTTCCATATCAGGGGCGATAACCGTGTTTCCTTCAAATTTTAACGGACATTACTATTTATTCTCTGTAAGCTACTTACTTTTTGAAATTGTAAATGCTTTGATTTAACGACGGCTTTAAGTCCCCATCCGATAGGACTAGGCTAGCACGAAGTTGTCTTGCCAACGTCCATTTTATGCAATACAATTAATTTATTGTTTTATATACACAAGCACCCGCGTTAACCTTGCCGATATTATCAACGTTTCTGAATACCCATTGGCAATGCCAATCAAACTGCATGGTTTTAAGCACAATTTTAAAATAAAGAAATTGCCATTTTTCTACCGTAATTTTTCTCCAGAACATTTTCCAACCACTGTACATTATATATAATTGACCTGAGATTGACCATATGCATGTTTATCACCATGAATCCTTTCCTTCTGCAACAAACAAATGCAGAAAAACACGCCGAATCGACCATTCGCAGCGGTCGAGGTGGGAATCGAACTCCGACGCTCTACCTACTGAGCTAATCCGGCCACCTGTCTTACTTTTTGATGTGCAATGATAATATTTTATAATCTGTCGAAAATACTAATTAAAAAATAGCATGCCTCATTTGCATATGAACGTAGCCTGATACCACCGCGAGTCACTATCAGTAAAATACATATTACTAAATGATTATATCTGTATAGCGGGAACTCGCATTTTTTAAAACTGGTGGAATAGTGACACAATTATACAGTTATTTAATTCCTATAAAGAACGGTCTGTGCCTACTGAGTGGGCATGTACCTTTAAACTTATCGAGTCACAGCCACCGGGGTCATACGAATGTATTCTCATCACATCTTTGATACAGTTTCGAGTTTTGTTTTTGCATTTACACAGCACATGGGCAATGTATGGACATGAGGATGTGATAACACAGTTGGATCACGTTCGTCCGACTGTACGAGGAGATAATCCGCGAGCTTTAGTGGATTATCGACTGTACATGCGGACAAACCGTGATCAAAGTGTGGTTTATGACCACAGCAGCAACAAGTCTACTGCAACACATCTCAGACTCTCTACGTTAGAACCGAGCGAGAAATCATCATCCAACAGAGATGACGGAACAGGTCGGGCAGATCCGGCAACTGCCGGACCAATACTTGTGACAAAACTATGTTTTTATTGAAATATTCGGAATTCATATACACCAAATAATAATGTCAGGAATGTTAATATTTTTTCTGCAATGTTTCTCATAAAAGGGTATGCGAGACGGTTATATTGAGTGGTAACAACATACACTTTAGGTGGGTAGCGAGGGCACCCAGTAGATTCGCCGGACAAATCTTATGATGCTTCCGGTGCCGCTGTCCAAGTCGGGATCAATATTTTAAAAACAAGGTCTGAGCTGTTGTTTTTCTACGAGAAAGTTGCAAATATACAATTTAAGTTCATTCAGCTGGTGTCTAGAATAAAAACCTACATGTAGTTCTATAATTGGTTTAGTGAACTATCATTTAATATTAACTAAAAAGCGTTGGGTTCCAGTTCTAGCTTATACCATAGATAGGGTCCGTATTTGTATTTGAAAACCCTGACCTTTTATACTATATACACTTATATGTTTGGGCAAAAGTAGAAAACAATCGTGTTTCCTCGCTAAGATATGACATGGAGCCAATTTTACAATATGCCAACTTAGTTTGGTTCATTGGAGCGAACGAAAATTGTTTAATTCGAACGAGAGAAATGGTTTAATTGATGTAAATATGAAGAATTCAATCTGCAATTATTAGTTTTCCGTTGAGGGGCGTGGAAATCACGTGAAAATAACTGACAGACATGGGCGTGTACCTCATTATTCACACGTTTTCTAACGACATGCCGACTATAGAACGAGCACGTGCGTTTCTAGATTATCATTGGCTGCATAGCGAAATCGAGTGTGAATATAAATGAGGCGAGGTGCGAAGCTGCTGGCGTGATTGGGTTACTGGCTCAGCCAATCAGAAAGCGTTTTACAGGCGCGGCGGTCTGTATCGTGTATTGTTACTGCGGGGGAACACCGCGTGTACATTGTCTGGGCTGTGTGTGGTATTTCAAATCAGGTCGTTCGCACGGCGCTACTTTGGATACGTTTACATCGATTTTCTCCAAACTATCCGGATTTCAACAATTTCGTGTGTTATAAACTGTGATCAAATAATGTTACTACCGACTATGGATATATACAGTGACTATTGTGTGGAAAATGTGCGTCAATTAGCGGCGGCAAGTGTGTGAATTGAGTTCGAAGCTCGCTGGCTAAATTGGATCGACTCGCTGTTGATTGTGTCAAGGAACGCCGTCCCCAGCTCGTGTATCTACAGGATTTACGCAGTTTTCGGATAAATTAATGTTTATTTCTTAGTGTTCCCTGTATAGACGGTTATATGAACGACAGGATGTACCCAAATCGGCACCCGGTAAGTGAAAGAATTACGTGTAAACTTCAATCGATGCCGAAAGCCTTTGTTCTGCTTTGGCCGACTCACTCGCTGTGTAGGACGTGCGTTGCCGCGTTATCCGGTATCCAGTAACCGGTGCATTCATCTTGAAATCGCATCTGTTTTCTTTCATAACACCCCGAGATCGGCGGTCTGTTTATAGTTATACCGATGTGTTACGGAGTCCGATGTTTGAATCTCGTGTTTTGCCGCTGCGTCCCCGTTGGAAAAGCATTTGTAAGCTCCAGATAAGCTGCATCCCGTTGGAAATGCGTTCGTAGGAGTCCAGATAAGCGCATAATGTGGCTGTAACTGTAGAATTGGTCGTTCAATAATGTTTGACCCCGAGTTTGCTGCTTTGTGAAAGACCCCCACCCCGGAAATGTGGCTGTGACTGGAGAAATGGGGCTTATGTGATTTGTGCCCAGTGTAGCTCCTGATCAAATAGCATACTTCTGTAACCTGATAATGATCGATATTGCTTTTTAGCAGCATGATGTAATGGCGAACAGTATAGATCCTGGTCAGACTGCGAATGCACAGGCTGATCCGGATATACACTGGTCGCAATACCCATAAGCCCCATTTCTCCAGTCACAGCCATAAATAATGAAATATTCCATCAGTAATAACAGATGATAAATAACTATAGAATATTTACCTTTTATGTTGGAGAAATGGGGCTTATGGCATTTGTTCTCCGTCCACCTAACACCTGGCCTGCCATCACATTCATTTAGCAGCTGGACAGTGGCTGAATGGCAAACAGTGTAGACCCTGATCAGACTGCGCGTATGTGAAGGCTGGTCTGGGTCTACACTCTTCGCATATACCGTAAGTGCCATTTCCCCAGATAAGCGAAATATTTGATGAGCTATGGAGGTAAAACTGAGCTTATGACAGTGACAGACCAATTTAGACTCTGATCACCACATGTACATAGTCAATATTGATCTTGAACCATGTTGGGAGTCTTGTCAACTCATGCAGTGGCGTAGCCAGGGTTGCAGGGGAGGGGGTTGGGGCGGGAGGGGTGCTATGCAGGCATTTATATCGGGGTGTGCATCATTGACGCCACGATGTGACGGATGATAACAATTGTTTTTACACACCCACGTATGGACCTCGGCAGATTAAGGGGGTCTAGTCCGTACACACCCGTACAAGCATGTAATTGGTATGAATTCACCCATAAAATTTGTGCAGGTAGGTATTTTTTACTTTATCATGCATTATTCTGAGGGAAATAGCTACAATATATCAGAAATTATACTTCAAAGTCACTATCATCAAGGAGATTGTATGTAGAAGTCAATATTTTTGTTCTGGCGAAGTGGGCAATAATTTTGCAAAACTCACGTACCAGACAGTCCAGGAGTTTTACAGAGTTACCGCCCGCAACTATGGGGAAGGCATCCCTTTCCAAACCCGATCCACAATTCGCACCCGCTTTGACCAGAACCTGGTTATACCGCTGTCTTGAAGATTTGACACGTCACATGTACTGTACATTCCAAGATACTGATAATACACCAATACAATTTATGTGAATAATGTTAGATTGACTGAATACAGGGCTCCCGGACCTAACGAGGAAAAAAGTGAAAGGTCCGATGATCTTTTGGAAGGTCCGAGAGGATAATCACTAGAAAAACATGTCTGTTTCATGCGAAACGACTCGTCACACCATGTGTAAATCCTCGACTGTGTCACCATAAATTTTCTTATAAGACAATAATCAAAACTGATTTAGTATCACCACTGAATGATGATCGCAATTTCAATTTTATCACAGGTCCGGCGAACTTCTTGCTTGTAAAATACAAAGGTCCTACCTTGAAATTTGCAAGTCTAGGACCAGTGCTATTTTCAGGCCCTGGAATATGACAAGCGTAGGCCCTGATCAGACTGCGCAGATGCGCAGGCGCGCAGGCTGATCTGGGTCTACGCTGGTCACACATGTCTCAGCTTCTGGGCCTCATGTCGGTGTGATGTTCCACAACAAAATAAAAAAATTACCTACTTATTTGTTATGCCCTCATGCGACAGCACAGGGGGGCATATTGATTTCCTCTTGAAGTAACAACATACATGCCATACAAACATACAGTTGATACATACAGTTGATCAAGACCAAATATGAACAATGCTCATATAAACATCAGTTTCTTTGGTCCTTCTTATGTGGTTTTTGTCTCGCCCACGAAAGCGGAAAGCGAGACATAGGTTTTGCTTTTCCGGAGTCGTCGGCGGCGTCGTAAGCGGCAGCGTCGTCATTGGCGGCGTCGTCATTCAATGTTAAGTTTTCGTGTTACGGTCATTACTTCAACACCTTATCAGCTACAGTCATCAAACTTTATACATACCTTTACTATGATATGTAGATGAATATAGGACTATTCTCGGGGCCCCAGGGTCAAGGTCAAGGCCCCAGGGTCAAGGCGGAACAAGGCGACACATTTGATTCCGCGGAATTCTTGTCTTCGTTAGTCTTGTAATTTATCCTACTTACTTTATATTGTGACTTCCGGTTGCTTATTAATAGCAGCGAGTGTTGAATTTATTTGGATACCTGACCCACCCGGCCCTTACGCAGAGGGGGTGCAACCCCCCCCCCCCCCTCCCTTTCAACACCATAGGCCGTCTCATCAGGATCTGCACTTTTTGCGAGTAATTTTCATAATTTTGAGAACAAAAACACCCCATATTCATAAATGGACTGGTCTGAAAATAATTTTGTGATGATTTGATTGGTTGCAAAATTAACATCCATTCCAGTTACTTAGGAGTGAAAGGGTTAATCTGCCGTGGATGTGCAAACAAAATTTTTGGCCCTTCGCACCCCCCTAACATAATTCCTGCGTACAGGCGTGCCCACTCTAGAGCTTCAATATCACTGGAAGGACGACTTCAATATTTGGACACTTGATACATCTGAACATGTGGGATCAACATGACATAATTAATCATATTTTGCGATCAACTCTTTCAGACATCAACGACATAATGAGACACACCATATGAATTTGTAACTAAGAACTCAATTTTGTTATTGTTCTTGAGAGACAATTCTACAATATGAGACAAAAATAATATCATAAACTCTCATAATAAAGTGTGTATTAGCAAATTCTTAGGTCAATCTCCACCAAGTAGAAAGTAAACAAAGAATTCTTCAAACACATATTTGGAAATACTACTGTTTCACATCTCTTATGTAATGTTATTAGAGTCAAGCTCCAGATAGGCTGCGTATTTGCGTAAATACCCAATTAAAATTGCCAAAAACCCAATTGAAATCAGAAGTAGTGAGTATCAAAAAGCAATGCAAAATTTGTGGTATCTTTATCATGCTTCAGAAAACAATAAACGGACCACAAATATAGCTTATTTTCTATGAAAACACATTTTGGTATTCCAAGGAGACAATTCTAATGAAATACCAAGATGTGTTTTCATTTAGAAGCAAACTATTCAATAAGTGCGGTCTGCTGATGTGTAAACAGTAGTGTGATTCTATTTTACACAATTAAAATTTTGAAATACCCATTTCTTCAGAAATGATGGAGTGACAATAACTCAATTACTGAATCCTTATCTGGAGTCCTGTATTAGCAAATTCTTAGGTCACTCTCCACCAAGTAGAAAGTAAACAAAGAATGCTTCAAACACATCTTTGGAAATACTACTCTTATGTAATGTAATGTAATTAGAGTTGTGCACTCAGAACTAGGCAGTGTCTCATATGGAGATACCACCCACCCACAATTTACTAGTGCATAACCTTATTGACACAAACAACTTCAAACTACAATCAAACAATTGTTGCACCACCTTTGCATGTCAATCACTTCTTTGCAACTTTCTGTCTTTTTCATTTGAAGTAAGCACTGATGAAACTGTAAAACATTAATTGGAATGCCGATATATTTAAGCCCAAGTGAGTAAGAAAATATACGACTGTGTGGTGTTTAATTCTGCACCCAGCCTAGATACAGGTCTAAATTGTCAAAATTGGGTTGAAGGCCTTTGCGATCAGCAAATATACATATTTATTATATACCTACCTATGAAATACATAGTTATACAATGTAAAAAAAGTCATATGTTCTCATCGATGAAATAAACAAATACCAGTGAAAATACGACCACTTCCGCTATCTATGTTCGGGAAAACAGCGCAAATAGGCTGCAAATACACATTCATTACCGTATACAGTCTAAAAAACTGCTAATTTCCATGGAGCTGTATATAATAAATAGAATATATTTCATATTTTTGCAACGAATATGACATATATGTTCATCTTGTGGTGTGAAATGTCAATATTTCACAAGTGCCTAACGGCACTTGTGAAATATGGACATTTCACACCACTCGATGAACATATAATTATGTGTTATTCGTTGCAAAAATATGAATATCCTCTATATACACAACCATCAGCATTAATCTTGCCAGGGATTTCCCTGACCCATGTTTTCTGCATCCCTGATGCATTTTGTTGGCCGAGAACCCACACTGACAATTGGCACTGCATCCCGTGGACCCTCAAAACTTGGCGGTGCAAATGAATCATTTTCGAAAGGTGACTGCATTTTTACACTTTTGGGAGAACCTGTGTGACTGTTCTTTATAGCAAACAGTTCAGATAATTCAGGACTATCAATACCAGTTTGATATTATTTTTAATGAAATATGTGTATGAAACTTGGGACCCTAAAAAATCACCAGGAACTCCCAAAATAGTAAAGTTGGGAGTCCTGGGAGCCACATTCAGGGATTCCGCTGGGGAAAAAAAAAATCGCCACTTCAAAAAAAATCAATAAAAAAAATCGAAAAATGTAATTTTTTATCGCCAACTGTTTATTTTTATCGCCAATTGCGAAAGTGGCGATCGCCAGCAGAATCCCTGGCATTTAAAAAATCCCAGCAGAATCCCTGGCATTTAAAAAATCCCAGCAGGATTTAAAAAACCCTGGCATTTAAAAAATCCCAGAGAATCCCTGGCAAAAAATATCCCAGAGAATCCCTGGCATTTAAAAAAATCCAGCAGAATCCCTGGCATTTAAAAAATCCCAGCAGAATCCCTGGCATTTAAAAAATCCCAGCAGAATCCCTGGCATTTAAAAAATCCCAGCAGAATCCCTGGCATTTAAAAAATCCCAGCAGAATCCCTGGCATTTAAAAAATAGATCCCTGGCAGATCCCTGGATTTAAAAATCCCAGAGAATCCCTGGATTTAAAAAATCCCAGCAGAATCCCTGGCATTTAAAAAATCCCAGCAGAATCCCTGGCATTTAAAAAATCCCAGCAGAATCCCTGGCATTTAAAAAATCCCAGCAGAATCCCTGGCATTTAAAAAATCCCAGCAGAATCCCTGGCATTTAAAAAATCCCAGCAGAATCCCTGGCATTTAAAAAATCCAGCAGAATCCCTGGCATTTAAAAAATCCAGCAGAATCCTGGCATTTAAAAAATCCCAGCAGAATCCTGGCATTTAAAAAATCCCAGCAGAATCCCTGGCATTTAAAAAATCCCAGCAGAATCCATGGCAAATATCCCAGCAGAATCCTGGCATTTAAAAAATCCAGCAGAATCCTGGCATAAAAAATACACCCTGGCATTTAAAAAATCCTAGGGAAATCCGTGCTTGCCCAGCTGTTTTGAACGTTTCCTGCATTTATTGGCAAACACAACTCGCAATCGCTCAATTTAAGTGACATGGTTCGCGTCACGGGAAAATTACGTCAACAAGGTGGAGCCTCTTGTGCTAAAATAAGTCTGTGCCGAACTCCCTAGACCACCAAATGCAGCTCATGAAGACGCGTTTGCTGCGCCTTATTTCATCAAAATCTGTTGCCTATTAAGGAAAATATCAAATAATACTCTGGAGTGGGTGACGTTGTTGTTGTTGTAACCACGTGATATTGTACATGTAAACTTGTACAGAGTGACCACTGGTTCCAAGGGGCACACACCAATTACTGTAATAACACCCGGCAGCTTGGGCATATTCCGTTTTCATGCTGAGGATATGCCAATTTGATTTGGAAAATCATAAATATTTTCTTTAAATGTGCTTAGAAGTATATGTCGCGACCACCATTCGGTTCAAATGAGTGGTCGCAACATATACTTTCATTGAGAAATAAAAATAAAATATTTATAAAAATTCATACCCATAAAGGTGTATTCCGCATGTAATGGGCTAATCAACTATATTTAGACAGCAGAATTATTATAGATCTCGCATGCCTGATAATCGATTATAAGCTGCTCGAAGATCTTTGTCGAGTTTAATCATTTTTGTGAGCATTACGAAAAATATCATTGATCAAGCTCTGTCAGCTTGTTAGACATTTTTAAGAAAATCTGCAAAACTGATATCAGTTGGTTACGAAACCATATACGTAGAAAGTTATATTTAGATCCAGATGTCACGGCTTTTCAGAAATGCATGTGGCACGTATCCTGTTGTGACGTGTACATGTGTGCTGAGGTGTCAAACGGCCAATAACGTAGTTGTATCGCAAGTCGAAAGCGCGCATGGGCAGCACCTGTACTGAAACAGACGTGTACGCGAAGAATGCGTAAGTTATAGTTCACATATTGAATTTTTAACCCTTTCCCTGATAGAAACGACTTTTCACGCCTCTGCAGAAGATGTCTTTTGAAAACATTGTGGGAAAAGGAGAAATTGCTTGTAACAAGCAATTTCTCCTTTTCCCACAATGTTTTCTACTCTATCAGATAATTTAACCATCATTTCACCCAGCATTTGATTCTTTTATTCAGATGTTTTGGATTTGGAAGAGTCGAAATATCGCAAAACAGGGAAAGGGTTAATAAACTAATTCATGGCGCTCGCTCGAAATTAATTTATTAAAAATTCAATATGTGAACTATAACTTATACATAGAGAATACCAGACAAGTGTATTTTGATACCAATTTTATCGAGCTTGGCTACGGAATGCGTAATAAATCTGAGGCTCCAAGGAGATCCTACAGTTTCCAAGCCGATAAAAATCACAAACTTGTAGACGTGGTCCGACTAGATACGCATATCCGGTTTGCAACCATCGCCGACGTTTCATTGGTTTAGTTCAAGCAGGGCTCCAGATAAGGAATTAGTAATTGAGTATTTTCACTCCATCATATCTGAAGCAATTGGGTATTTCAATATTTTAATTGGGTAAAATAACATCACACTACTGTTTACACATCAACAGACAGCAATTATTGAATAGTTTGTTTCGAAATGAAAACATGTCTTGGCATTTCATTAGAATTGTCTCCTTGGAGACAATTCTAATGAAATACCAAGATGTGTTTTCATGGAAAATAAGAAAAATATGCTATATTTGTGGTCTGATTATTGTTTTCTGTAGCATGATAAAGGTACCACAAATTTGTTATTGCTTTTTGATACTCGCTACTTCTGATTTCAATTGGGTTTTTAGCAATTTTAATTGGGTATTTACGCAAATACTCAGCTTATCTGGAGCTATGTAAAGTTCACGAAAAAATGAATTTTCTGCCATTTCACAGCATGACACATTACATGATAACGGGGTTTGACACTGACTTTTGGTCCAGGGATTCCGTAGCAAGAACAGTGCTCCAGATAAGGAATTAGTAATTGAGTGTTGTCACTCCATCATTTCTGAAGCAATTGGGTATTTCAAAATTTTAATTGGGTAAAATAAAATCACACTACTCTTTACACATCAACAGACAGCAATTATTGAATAGTTTTCTTCGAAATGAAAACAGGTCTTGGCATTTCATTAGGAGACAATTCTAATGAAATACCAAGATGTGTTTTCATGGAAAATAAGAAAAATATTGTTCTGTTTATTGTTTTCTGTAGCATGATAAAGGCACCACAAATTTGTTATTGCTTTTTGATACTCGCTACTTCTGATTTCAATTGGGTTGTTGGCATTTTAATTGGGTATTTACTCAAATACGCAGCTTATCTGGAGCATGATCCCGATGTTTACATTATATAGAATTGGATCTTCCTGAAAGAAAGTTCTGGGAATTCATCTTACAAAACGGGTCCTTACCTCAAGGACCCCGGGACTCTGTGAGTGTCGACCCCTGGATAAATAGTTTCTGTTGGTATCGAGTTTATCAGGGTCGCTTGGAAACGGTAGGAAGGGGATATAAACTTGGAAAAGTCGCGGGAATACTGGACGAGGCCTTCCGGCCTTCGTCCAGTATTCCCGCGACTTTTCCAAGACCGCTGGACTGTGTTTATTCTTCCTGATAATTGAATTTTAGTGCATGTCAAGAGCTCCAGTTAAGGTGCGTAATTTGGAGGTAAATTTCTTATTTCTCCATCAAAAATGGCAAGTTGGGAGTGCTTTAGAATCTTCTCAATGAGACAATTCTAAAGGACTCCCAACTTGCCATTTTTAGCGCGCCTTCGAAGGAAGCCGTGTTTATGGCATACCCTCGGCGTCGTAGGCATCCGTCTGTCTGTCTGTCCGTCTGTCCGTCTGTCCGTCCGTCCGTCCGTCCGTCCGTCCGTCCGTCCGTGTTCAAAAATTATAATGGCCTATATATTATTGCTTCGTATTTCACACACGCATTGCTCCAAGGGTCCTCTACTGCGCTGTGGCAAATCCACGTCCGTGCCGCCCCTTCTAAGCCCAGGGTCAAGGTCACATACTTTGTACATCTCGAAACCTTAACGCTCGGGTAAATAATGGCCTATATTTTCTGTTTCCTTGCTTGGATTTGCTTCATATTTCACACACGCATTGCTCCAAGGGTCCTCTACTGCGCTGTGGCAAATCCACGTCCGTACCGCCCCTTCTAAGCCCAGGGTCAAGGTCACATACTTTGTACATCTCGAAACCTTAACGCTCTGGTAAATAATGGCGCTGTGGCAAATCCACGTTCAAATGTGCCCTCGGTTCCTTTGCTGCCACCGGGCTTCGTTGTCCTCTGACAACTCTTGTTGATGAAGAAATAACAAAATTTCACCCCAAGTTGGTCAGATTACACACCTTAACTGGAGCTCTGACATGTATTTGTAAAGTTTAGCCGACAATGATGTCTACTTGTAGCGTAGTTTGTAATCCCAAAGCCTTGAATTGAGAAAAACATATAGAATCGAATATCAGTGTTGCGTATCGTGAATCGCGTCGTCGGCAAAATATCGCGATGCATCAAATTCTAATTGGGCCAGTGTTTGTTTCAGGCTCAGCACCAGCCTGGTCAACCGTTCAAGTTCACGGTCACGGAGTCATGTGACCGCATCAAGGAGGAGTTCAGCTTCCTACAGGCCCAGTATCACAGGTATGTATAGTATATTTAAGTGATTAAACGAAGCTTACCTTAGGGAAGGTGAAGTTTGACCCAGATTTTATGACCATGAATGCTGCTCTGAGGTTACACCGACTGCACAACATAGATCCTCGGTGGGAGCCACATTATTATTAGTATATACAGAGCTCCACAGTTAAGGTGCGTAATTTGGAGGTACATTTCTTATTTCTCCATCAAAAATGGCAAGTTGGGAGTGCTTTAGAATCGTCTCAATGAGACGTTCTAAAGGACTCCCAACTTGCCATTTTTGATGAAGAAATAACAAAATTTCATCTCAAGTTGGTCAAATTACGCACCTTAAAGCCCCCCCTATACGGCTCAAGTTGCCGAATTTGGCCTCCTATTGGGTTTTCCCACACATAAATCCAACAGGTTTCTATTTACACACACTTTGAAACTGTTTGCATTCATTTTGGTACAAAAATGAGTTTGTAGTCGATGAAAATATCAATATTTGTTGATAAACAAACAGCAGGTGCGTGTTTCAAAGCCCGATCGATTTTCCGATAGACGCTCGGGTCAACTCCGATTCGCGGCCGATGAATTCCGATAGCCGGAGTTTATCGACTCGCTTCCGAGCCGAAGCCGTTGGGTTACGGAAATTGTCTTCACATTGCGATTAAGATGTAAATCTCAAGACTTGAGATGTATCTATTAGGCAGTATATGTTAGTTTTGTGTACTAAATCAGTTGCCAAACATGTTTTTGTGTTTGAAAAAATCGGAAAATCGTAATACTGAGCCGTTCAGGGCCTTTAACCCTTAAACCGCTATCTTATTTTTGTTGTCGTCTGCTGTTTATTTTCTATTTTCCATTTTTATCATCAAAAACATGCTTTTACAGCATTTTAGAATAATTTACAACTTGCTTTGACAGCACTTCAGAATAATTTCCATTGGAAATGATTCTGAAGTGCTGTCAAAACATGTTTTTATTGAGAAGATATAAAAGCAACAGCAGACGACTTGTTGTGAGTAGCGGTCTAATGGTTAAATGGAGCTCTGTATATATGGTGTTTTTATGTTATCAATAGCACATTTTGTTGTTTTGTGTGGTTAGCTACACTCTTTTTATTAATTATGCTGTTACCATAATTATGTGAATACATGTATATAGCTAGCACACATTGGGAAACGGTCTAATGAACTGTGCAATAAAAACGGCAGTAACAATGTTGACAATGTTGTTTGACACTGCTCACAGCCGTGTTCATTGTACAGCGCATGCTGTTTGACCATGGATGTAGACAATAATCAGCTGTTTGAATGGAACGGGTTATCAAAGTACCGAAACGACTGCACATAATATGCTCAAATTACATGATATTTCCAACAGAAATGTAACAATAATGTTCGCCCATGTCCAGCCGTGGGTAAACGTGTGCCGTGGCCCTCGGGAACTGTTTGAACCCGCAGCCTACGGCCTTTGGGTTCAAACAGTTCCCTCGTGCCATGGCAAATGTTTACCCACGACTGGACATTGTCGATCCTTATATTGTTATGTCCCGTCCACCACCCCCTCCCCCACCCCCTCGTCACTGGACAGGCCATTTCAGTTATTTAGGGTTGAAAGGGTTAAAAATGGTACTGTAGCCCAGTCTAACTAAAATTGAAAACGGGAGCGACGATTTATTCTCATAGGTTCAAGTTAGCATGTGATGTTATGCGAAGCTAATCAATTCTGTGACATTAGCATTTTCCATGGGCGGTTAGTGAATTACACTGAACCGTCATGAAATACAATATGTCACGGTCAGTGGCGGAGCACTGAAGTGTTGTGATTTTGAAATATGAGTATTAATGTTCTGGCACGTTTTTTAGTTCAACGCCGTACATATTCATGTCTCATTCTTTTGAAGCTACAATTATGCTGAAGGAATCCGCTGACTGTCCTTTTAATCTGATAACTGGCTCGGAATAAATTTACGGTATATAAATGTGGAATATATATCGTGAGATTATTGGTAATTTTGTCGTTCATGATTGACTAATATTGGCTTATGATGGTTCTTCAGTTGCGGTGTTTACAAATAATTATACCTGCTGTTTAGAAGGAAATATACCGTACTTGGTTATGACGTTACAAATGCTTCCTCCGTCTTTTCACCAGAAATATACTTTTATTACGTACCAAATTCATTCTAATAGTAGCCCCCTCTCTAATGGTAGCCCTCGCCTCCCATATTTGCATTCTAAATGTTATTTTCACATACAAAAGCCATTTAAAACTTTGTTTTAAATGGCTTTTGTATGTGAAAATAACATATTTTGATCCTATTTTCCACGTTTTGATTCCCACAAATTGCATAGCCCCGAGGGCGTTTATTAGAATGAATACGGTACCCCAAAGACAATAGTCGCCACTCATTTATAGTCTTAAGGCTTATAGTTGCCACTCATTTATAGTCTTAAGTCTGAAAGCCCCTATACGGCTCAAGTTGCCGAATTTGGCCTCCTATTGGGTTTTCCCACACATAAATCCAACAGGTTTCTATTTACACACACTTTGAAACTGTTTGCATTCATTTTGGTACAAAAATGAGTTTGTAGTCGATGAAAATAAAACAGCAGGTGCGTGTTTCAAAGCCCGATCGATTTTCCGATAGACGCTCGGTCAACTCCTCAACTGCCCGATTCGCGGCCGATGAATTCCGATAGCCGGAGTTTATCGACTCGCTTCCGAGCCGAAGCCGTTGGGTTACGGAAATGAAATTGTCAATATTGACGTTTTGCACTGAGTAGTACACAAAACAAGTTTTTGTTGTCTTTACATTGCGATTAAGATGTAAATCTCAAGACTTGAGATGTATCTATTAGGCAGTATATGTTAGTTTTGTGTACTAAATCAGTTGCCAAACATGTTTTTGTGTTTGAAAAAATCGGAAAATTGTAATACTGAGCCGTTCAGGGCCTTTAAGGCTTATTCGCTACTCACAGTTTCCATCTGTTTGTTCGAGATTTGCGTTAACCCTTAGAGTGCGGGAACTGAAAGTCGTCGTCTGCTGCTGTGTCATATTTTGTCTGTTCTCTCAGTAAAAACATGGTTTGTCAGTATTTCCATTGGAAACGATTCTAAAGTGCTGTCAAACCATGTTTTTGATGAGAAAAATGGACGACAAATTTTAATTCAGCATTGTAAGAGTTTAAGTTTTCGGCTACATACCGTCTCTGTTACCATAAGTCGTATTTGCTTGAAACTTCATATACTTACTTGTCATCATCAATATCTTCATTCTATAGCCCGCTCATGCGGCCCCTGTGTTCAAGGTCAAATGATTTGGAAATTTGTGTTTAAAGTTACATTCATCAGTGTTACTGATTTCTTGTTTATTCTGCCTAAACTTTTAATCCAAAGTAAATAAAAAATAAAAATCTCACGAATTGTATGCATACACGAATATGCTGGCAGCTATGCACACAAATTAGAAGAAAATGTTAATAACAACCTGGTGAAATATGTAGCAGAAACCTTGGTTAACTTCTCTTTTTTTGCTAAATTTTATGTTATATCATCAACAGTGGGTGATTGATTGGTCGGGCGAATGCTATGGCGTAAATTAACCCTTAGAAGATGGGAACCGAAAATTGTCGTCTGCTGTGGTTTCTTATTTTGTATTTTCTCTTAATAAAAAACATGGTTTGGCAGCATTTTAGAATCATTTCCATTGGAAATGATTCTAAAGTGCTGTCGAAGCATGTTTTTGATGAGAAAAATGGGAAATACAAAATAAACAGCAGATGATAATGATTAATTCAGCAGTGTAAGGGTTAATGGTAGGGGTTCCTCCTTATAGGAATCACTTTACCTGGTTTGGCCCTAACGTACGTTTTTATCTTTTGACTCATTTGTTACCTGGGAGTTGAATTGGGTTATTGCCCATTATAAAAGTAGTAAGATTATTACTGATCCTACTGCTTTTGGGAGGGAGGGAGCCAAGTGTTTCTGGTGTGGCGATGACCTGGAATCAGATTATTCTGATTTCAGGGCTGAATATATAGATTTTTTATTAGCTCACCTGAGCGAAGTTCATGTGAGCTATTGTTACCGCAATGTGTCCGTCGTCCGTCGTCGTCCGTCGTCGTCCGTGAACATTTTCAAACATCTCCTCGGTAACCATTGGGTCTATAGTCACCAAACTTCATGGTCATGGTCCTTAGGTAGGGGGATTACAAAATTGTTAAAATGACGTCATTACGTAATCCAAGATGGCCGCCGTCTAAAAATAGCACAAATTCTTAAAAAATCTTCTTCTCAAGAACCGCCAACCGGATTTCGACAAAACTTGGTAGGAATGATCGATGTACATTGCTCTTTCAAAGTTGTTAAAATGGTGACCCTGGGGTCAAATGGGCGTGGCCCGTGGGGTCAAATTGGGGTCAAATTTTATTTTTGACCGAATATGGTCATTTCATATTTCAAATTGAAGGTATCAATGAGGCGATGACTCTGGTGCATTTTTTGTCGAAATCGGATTGTTATGTCATCCAAGATGGCCGCCGAAAGGTCAAAAGGTCGTTCTTTTATTAGAGATTTCAAAATTCTTCTTCACATGAACCGCTTGGCCCATGGTAGCCAAACTTAAAAGTTATGGTCCATGGGTGAAGCCTTTTCAGATTTGTTAAAATGGAGGTCATCTCTAATCCAAGATGGCCGCCGTCTAAAAATAGCATAAATTCTTAAAAAATCTTCTTCTCATGAACCGCTTGCCGGATTTCGACAAAACTTGGTAGGAATGATCGATGTACATTGCTCTTTCAAAGTTGTTAAAATGGTGACCCCGGGGTCAAAAATGGGCATGGCCCGTGGGGTCAAATTGGTGTCAAATTTTATTTTTGACCGAATATGGTCATGTTATATATTAAATCGAAGGTATCAATGAGGCGATCACTCTGGTACATTTTTTGTCCAAATCGGATTGTTATGTCATCCAAGATGGCCACCGAAATGTCAAAAGGTCGTTCTTTCATTAGATTTCAAAATTCTTCTTCACCTGAACCGCTTGGTCCATGGTAGCCAAACTTAAAGTTATGGTCCATGTGTGAAGCCTTTTCAGATTTGTTAAAATGGAGGTCATCGCTAATCCAAGATGGCCACCGTCTAAAAATAGCATAAATTCTTAAAAAATATTTTTCTCGTGAACCGCTAGCCGGATTTCGACGAAACTTGGTAGGAATGATCGATGTACATTGCTCTTTCAAAGTTGTTAAAATGGTGACCCCGGGGTCAAAAATGGGCGTGGCCCGTGGGGTCAAATTGGGGTCAAATTTTATTTTTTACTGAATATGGTCATGTCGTATATCAAATTGAAGGTACCAATGAGGCGATCACTCTGGTGCAATATTTGTCGGAATCATATGATTATGTCATCCATGATGGCCACCAAAAGGTCCATTTATTCAAGATTTTGAACATCTTTTTCTCAGGAACCACATGGCCGATGCTGGGTGAAGCATTTTCAGATTTTGTAAAATGAGTCATCGCTTAATCCAAGATGACCGCCATCTAAAAATAGCACAATTTTTTTAAAACAAATGAACTCAATGTCACATTCTCCTCTGGTGTTCATGGAGTCAGGTGAGCGAATTAGGGCCATCATGGCCCTCTTGTTGTAAATATTCAGTTCTGATTTTGGGATTTTCCTCCCATTTGTAATATATGGGATTTAGTACTTAAATGACCTTAGCTGTTGATAGGCTGTTAAACCCCAACAAACAAACAAACATCATAAACAAGAGCAAATTTGTTGAACCCTTTCACTCCTGAGTAACTGGAAAGGATTTTGATATGTTGATTTTGCGACCAATCCAATCATCACAAAATTATTTTCAGACTAGTCCATTTAAGTTCACAAAAATATGAAAATTACTTCGTGACGAGCCGTCTTATCAGGATCTGCACTTTTTGCCAATACCACTCGCTATACAGGATGTTATTTTTTTTATTGACAATTTTATAATTCCCTCTTAGAAAACTTTCCCATATATCTAAAAATTGACGAAGAAAAAACCTGGCCTTACCTAGGGACTTGCTTACCTGTGATGTTCACGAAGCGTTGCATTTTAAGATTACATAAATATTTGTGCGGTTACGCTTTGTCGGGAGGGAGGATCAATCTCGCGTTAGCTGTCAGTCAGAGACGTGGCGCTATATCATATGCGAGGTATACTTTTTATTTACGCTCGGATGGCTGCCCTCACTAATTACATAACAGTTGCTGTTTTATGTCGACTACCTGGTTTCAGGTAATCAGACATAGGAGGAGAATTGTGGCTGGCCATGATGAAATGGGGCTTATTGGGCATTTAACCAGTGAAGGTGTGTAGATCCAATATGGATCTGAAGGTTTCAGGAATAGGATAACTACTATATGGCGAACAGTGTACAGTGGGGTCAGTGTGTAAGTGCAGACACGAACGAACACGACAGGTTGGTTAGCTACCCACCCAAAGTGTATGTTGTTACCACTCAGTTGAACCGTCTCGCCGAGACGGTTCAACTGAGTGGTAACAACATACACTTTTGATGCGAAATGAGAAAAAATGCAGAAAAATATTTACATTTTTTTTTATAAATGAAATACAGTGGGGTCAGCGTGTAAGTGCACACACGAACAAACACGACAGGTTGGTTCCAACCTGTCGTGTTCGTTCGTGTGTGCACTTACACGCTGACCCCACTGTAAGCCCTGATCAGACTGCGCGGATATATACTTAGTATTACAGGTGCAATATGAGAGTCAAAGCCATTAACCTGGCCTAAAATGACCATATCAGTTGACAGGCCATTAAATAAATAATTTTGTCTTTCCAGTCTCAAGATGGAATGTGAAAAACTGGCCCAGGAAAAGACGGAAATGCAGCGTCATTACGTGATGGTAAGTGACTTAGCGTGCTCCGATACTGGGTGGGATGGGTTGTGGCCTAGGGGTTAGAACACCTGTAACCTATTTCATCAACATTGCAAAGTATACTTTAGTATTCAATTTTCAATTTTCAATTTTATGATAAATTTATTTATTTTTATTATACTGAATTTATTACATTATCACAGCCAATTTGGCTGTGATAATGTAATAAATTCAGCTAATAATTCTGCATAGTTTTAATCATCAAATATATGCAGTGGTCAGTTCTATATGAAATAATGCATTTCGGGAAAAATAAATGATTACTCCCTCAAAGTATACTTTGCTAGAAAAGTATACTTTGCAATTTTGATGAAATCGGCTACTGACTACCAATCCGGAGGTTGTGGGTTCAAACCTCGCCTTGGGCATCAAAAATACTTTCATAGTATTTCCATCCCACTTGTCTGTTGGATGAGGCTTTAAACTGTGGTCCCGTCTCTATCTGACCTTAGCTGTTGCTGGGACGTTAAACCCAACTGGACTCTTTTATACAGTGGAATCTCTCAAAACTGGACACCCTGGGAAGTCCCCAAGGTATCCGGTTGAGAGGTTCCACTGTAATCCATACATAAATTTACCTTCGTTTTTTCAATGCCTTATTTGTTTTTACCGGATACGTAGGTATGTTTTGGTCAACTGGGTGTACGCTTAACCCTTTCCCTGTTTTGCGATATTTCGACTCTTCCAAATCCAAAACATCTGAATAAAAGAATCAAAGCTGGGTCAAATAATGGTTAAATTATCTGATAGAGTAGAAAACATTGTGGGAAAAGGAGAAATTGCTTGTTACAAGCAATTTCTCCTTTTCCCACAATGTTTTCAAAAGACATCTTCTGCAGAGGCGTGAAAAGTCGTTTCTATCAGGGAAAGGGTTAACTAACATAGAAAAGATTTGGTATAGCCTAAATAAATAATAACTTTTAAATGCAATCACAGTCACAGAGTCATTCCCGGCTAGATATAGACACTATTCGAGTCTCATTCTTGCCATTTGTAGGCTCTTATAACATCAAACCACACACACTGTCTGCTCATTGAATATTGAAATTTCTTTACAACTTGCCATTCGTGAGGAAAACAAGAACTTTATGGCCAGGTCTTGCACCCGCCAGTCTGAAACAGTACCTATAGAAAGTAATCACCCGGTAGCAATCAGCACACATAGACAACTAGCTGGGCAAGTGATTTTTCAAGCCCAGTAGCCTACTTCATCAAAATTGCACAGTATACCTTTCTTGCTAAGTACACTTTGAGGGAGAAATTTTCAATTTAAGGATGAATTATTAATTTTTATTATACTGAATTTATTACATTATCACAGCCATTTTGGCTGTGATAATGTAATAAATTCAGCATAATAATTCTGCAGACTTTTAATCATCAAATATATGCAGTGGTTAGTTCTATATGAAATAATGCATGTCAGGAAAAGTAAATGAGTACTTCACTGTACTGGGGACCTTCACTACTGGGGACCACCTCCCAGGGTGTCCGGCTTAGAGAGGTTTCACTGTAAATCAGGCGTTTGACCATTCTGAGCCATAGTTGTGTGCCAAGCGATCACGAACTGACATTATAAATGACCAAGAAAATCATAAAAAATAAGATCATGTGTTCTATTGGTGTCTGGTTTAGAGAGGTTCTACTGTACTTTACATTCTGAAGATATTCCATTTTACTAATAGAAAATTCAAAATATTTTCATTATCGGAATTACGATATGTACTTTCGTTTAGAAATAAAGCAAATAGAATATAAAATAAACTTTCATGCGCCTTAAATCTATATTGCTTGTTAGAAGCATCATACGGGTGTTCCGTTGATGGAATAGCGAGCAGTGCAGATCCTGATCAGACTGTGCGGATGCACAGGTTGATCTGGATCTACACTGGTTGCAAAACCCGTAAGCCCCATTTCTCCAGTCAGAGCCACATATTTGCATCTGTAACTGTTTGTTTCATGGTCTAGACTTTTTTTGTGTTTCAAGAGACAATGCCAAATATTAAATCCTGTGATTCAGACAATTTTGAAAATGAGAAATTTCTCACACAATGATTTCTAATATGCTACAAGTCTGACATTTCGCCCTCTGGCTTCGCAAGCAGATGCTTCATTATGTATTGATAGATGTGTAACGGTCCGACAAAACCAGGCTTATCGCATTTGCAAATAGAGCACAGTCGATGGTGTGCCAGCGCAATATATATACCCACTTTTTCCAAAAGTCGAAAAGAGGGAGATAATCCATGACCGGGCGTCCAATAAAAAATCGAAATTCACTTTGTGTATCTACACACCATAAGGAAGGCACACGCCAAGTTTCAAGTCCCCAGTAGCTATTACAGTCAAAACGTTTTACTTATTACACGTCAAAATTGGGAAATTCTAAGTCAAAAAGAGGGAGATAATCCATAACCGGGGGTCAAATCAAAAATCGAAATTCACCTTGCGCATCTACGCACCAGAAAGAAGGCACACACCAAGTTTCAAGTCCCTAGCTATTTCGGTTAAAAAGAACCGTGACGGACTGACGGACAGACGGACGGACGGACACCCGTGATGATAACAATATAAAAAAGTGGGTATAACCAGTGAAGACCAAGACCAGCTAAGCATCCGCGTTTGGGAACCATTATGAATTGCTTTAACTCCTTACATGCTAGCGGTGAAAATAACATCCAACAAATTACGAGTATGTTTCTTATTTCTCTCTCTAAATATGTCTTGGAATTCCATTAGAATTGCGTCCTCCGGACTCAATTCTAATGAAATTCCAAGACACATTCATGAGAAATAAAAGAAAATATAATGAATTGTCGTCTGCTATTTTTTAACTATTTATAGCTCATAAATTTGCCAGCATGTAAAGAGTTAATACGGCTGTCTACTTGGTTTAGGCCTATAGCACACAGGCCGTGATATAATTCAGAGGTGTTGAACATTTCACTCCAAGCTTGCATTACTTTGGGTATTGATTTTTTGTCGGGAAATCTATTTTAGTGGCAGTTTAGTGGTACAATCGCGTCTGTTTGGTAATTATATCGAACAAACACATTTTTCTTGCGGAGTGAATTAATTTATCATGCCACACTGATGGCAAAGGGAGATAATCAGTTTAGAAAGTTAGTGCAGGGGAGATGATTGACTATGCAGCATATATTTTCCTTCCTTCGCGTTTATATTATTCAAATTAGGAAGTATTTTATTCACAATATTTTGGCAGCTTAATTTTGAGAATCATCTCGAGACAACGGGGGAGGGGGGGGGGGCATTTCAATGCTGACCGGCCACATTTTCATCAATAAAAAACCTATAGGAAATTTATTGTAAAAGATAATGGATTAAAAAGTGGTTTAATACACATATTTCCATATTATTTTTTTTAACGGGACATTTTGACCATGAAATGACCCTTGAAGGTCGAATTCACAATTTTGAATCCAAATTGGTGCCTAGTATCAACAGGTCCAGTTGAATAGTTTGAAAAAGAATCAGATATTTCATTCAAACTCTAATGACAAAATAAATGTTTGGATGCCACAACAAAAAGGTATTTGAGTTCTTGACCACCGTATAGCCCCTGACCAGCTAGTCCGAATTTTTATTCCCCACCACGATAGTGGAGGGGGCATTTAGTGTTAACCTCGTCCGTCCGAGCTTACAAATGGATACTATCATATGTGGCTAGAAGAACAATAGGTTATGTAATATTCTATTGTTCCGTGATTTTATGTGGCTAGAAATGTGGCTACAGAACAATAGGGATGAACAAAGGAAAAGGTTAGGGTTAGCCACATAAGTATCCATTTGTAGGAACGTCCGTCCATCCGTCCGTCTGTCCGTCCCAATTTTGGCTTGTAACTCGTAAAACGTTTAAACGCTAATAGCTACACATCTAAAACTATGGTGAGTAGATGCGCAAAGTTTATTTAGATTTTTTTATTCGACCCCCAGGTCGTGGATTATCTCCCCCCTTTTCAACTTGGAGCCCCATTTCTCCAGTCAGTCGTAAATGACAGTGAAACCCGTCAAATGTAAACACAGTGAGGTATGCTGGCTGTCCAATATGGAGAGATTCTAACATAAAAGTGAACAGTGTAGGCCCAGATCAGACTGCTTTGCACATTATGATCCGGAACTACACATTGGTCTGAAACACAAACGCACCTTTTTGTCATGGCGGTTCGTGTATGCCAGGCTTTTGTAAATAAAAGCCAGGATAATTAAATATTTAAACATTTAAGTACTACTCTGCACATAGCAATATAAATGACAGATACATACGAAGACAATTCACTCATCGAAATTTCTGAAGACCTTTATACTTTTAAAACGTTGGTATAATACTCGTGTGTAAACTATGACTCATTGGCGGTAAATATTTACTTGAATACTCCGACCCGCACAAAAAGTGACGCTATCTGGTATCAAAAAACTATTTGTGTTACCCTGTATTCAAAGGGAACTTGACAGATATTCAACCAGTAATCAGATACTTGTTATCGCGGAGAATTCATTTTTGGGCTCAATAATTGTGACAATACACCGTGAACCATCAGCTAGCCGCTGGCCCCGGGCCGATTGTTCGTTACATAATGAATTGTTTGCCTATGAAAGCAGAAAATTACATGTTTCACAATGTCATTTGCGGTGACTGAAGAAATGGGGTTCACAGGTTTCACGACCAGTGTAGATCCAGACCAGCCTGTCACAGTCTGATCAGGATCTGCACTGTTCCGTCATTCCGTCAATGAAATGCCCGTAATGCTTCTAACAAGGGATATATAGAGAATAGTAGGTTAGTGCCGTGAATGGGAAAAATATCTGGCAAGGCTCAAGAATTTCTTTATTTCTCATCAGAAGTATATGTTGTGACCACTCATTTGAACCGTCTCGCCGAGACGGTTCAAATGAGTGGTCACAACATATACTTTGGTTCAGAAATAAGGAAAACAGATAGAGAATAGTAGGTTAGTGCCGTGAATGGGAAAAAATATCTGGCAAGGCTCAGGAAACGGGATGGGCGAGGCTCTGCCGAGCACATCCCGTTTCTGTGCCGCGCCAGATATTTTTTTCCATTCACGGCACTGACCTACTATTCTATTTATCCCGTCAACACCTACAAATGACTGTAAAATGTAAAAATAGTGTTGACTGGATATCAAAAATGTTTCACGGCACCGTGTTTCACGGCACATACGCACTGTGTTGACGGGATAAATCGTTGTCAGGCTACATGCAGGGATTCTTCCGCTGGGGAAAATAAAAAAATCGCCACTTCAAAAAAAAAAAACTATCAAAATTATTTTATCGCCAACTGTTTATTTTTATCGCCAATTGCGAAAGTGGCGATCGCCAGCGGAATCCCTGTACATGATAATGTTATTTTGATCAGGACTGCCATAAGCCCCATTTCTCCAGTCACTGTCAAATTTCTCTGTACCTATGACATTCTATATAAACCTATTACTGATATTATGGGCATTCATTATCGCTTCACTGACTTTTGCTGTAAATTATCGGAATTCTTCTGTAAATGAAATCAAATGTTGATTAAAATGTTGCGACATATTTGGAGACGAATTTTAGTCGCACATTGGCGTCCATACGTCGGTCCGGGTTAAAGTTTTTGGTTAACCCTTAGACCACTACTCACAACAATTGTCGTCTGCTGTTGCTTTTATATCTTGCCTTATTTCTAAAAAAAAACATGGTTTTACAGCACTTCAGAATCATTTCCAATGGAAAAGCATGTTGTAAAGCATGTTGTAAATTATTCTAAAGTGCTGTCAAGGCATCTTTTTGATGATAAAAATGGAAAATAGAAAATAAACAGCAGACGACAAAAAAACTAAGCCTCGACGGGTGTGACATCTAGTGTAGTATACTACTTTCCCTCGTCACTTTTATGTAAAGTTTTCACTGTGGTTGCTTGAAAATGTTATCAAAGTGTATTTTCTTTGCGAACAGTTAGGCATAGAGAATGGTACGGAGCCCCGCAGGGGACATGGATTTTGTTTTATTAATTCGTTCCCACGAACAATTTGTTCCCTCAATTTAACAATTCGTTCCCTCAAATTAACAATTTGTTACCACGGTTCCCTCGAATTAACAATTTGTTCCGTGGGAACGAATTGATATTTTGTGGGAAGAAATTGTTAAATTGAGGGAACAAATAGCTAATTCATGGGAACGAATTGTTATTTCATGGGAACGAATTAATAAAAAAAAAATTCTACGTCCATAGAATCCTACTTTTGAATGGTATATTTCGGCACTCATGAATCATGCTTATGAGCTGGTAGCCCATTTTCATGCTCAAAATCAGCAAGGTTGATTGGGCAAATTTTACTAAATTCATGTACGTCTTCATCAGATCACTGATGCTGCACGCCACGCCTTCACCTAAATTCCCATTCAGCTACTTGCAGAAGATACCGCATAAACACATTTTCACCTGCGCTGGTTACTAGACGAAAAATGTGTTTATGCAATTGGACTAAGTACAGCTGAGGGGCTTCTCGTCAGGAAACCGGTGCATTTTTGCCTAGTAACCGTCGCAGGAAATTTGCGCCGGTGACTAGCTGAAAAATGTGCTTATATCTCGTCAGGAAACCGGTGCATTTTTTGACGTGCAACATTTTACACTGACATGTAGTGCAGCATCAATGTTTATGACATGATTTAATAATCATTCTATCCATACATTTTGTCTCATGCAGTTTGATTGGTTCATTACTTGGAATCAACCAATCAAACTGCAAGAGACAAAAGTGACTTATATTCAAACTGCACAAGACAAAGGCGAGTTATAAATAATGTAAATACCATGTTTATTCATATGAATTTTTGTCTCTGTTTCAGTATTACGAGATGTCGTACGGACTAAACGTCGAGATGCACAAACAGGTAGGACTACTTAGACAAGATTTGTGGGTAGCGTACATTATGGGTAGAATTTGAGGATTATGATAGAATATGAGGATCATATGAGGATCATTGGTAGCATATGAGGATCATATGAGGATCATTTGTAGCATATGAGGATTATGGGTACGAGGATTATGTGTAGAATAGGACTCTGCTTAACTCTTTGCATGCTGGGAAATTTGTGGGCTATAAATAGTTCAAAAATAGCAGATGACAATTCATTATATTTTCTTTTATTTCTCCTTATAAATGTCATGAATATGTCTTAGAATTTCAGTAGAATTGTGTCCGGAGGACACAATTCTAATGAAATTTCAAGAAATATTTACAGAGAGAAATAAAACATATACTCCTAATTTGTTTGGCGGATATTTTCGCCGCTAGCATGAAAAGAGTTAAAATATTATTTCCAAGTAAACCATTTCACATTGAGGAAACGTAATGTTATGATTTTGTCACGCCCGCTTGCGGACAACGCGATATAGTCGACACAGTGGCGTATGCACATGTGTCCGAGGTTAATGTTTGTTGGTATACTATCAAAGCCTCGGTGGGCACGACATGCGGGCTGCGGCCATCTAGTGATATGACACTGCCCGTCCATTTGTCTGTTAGTTTATGTCCATTTCTAAGCTAATCAACACGCCTACATTTGCGAAACAGGCACCAATCAGTCAATATGCCTGCCCCCTATGCGTTGCTCTTGGGGTTCCGTACGTCCGTATGTCCGTACGTGTACATTTACGTTGAAAAGTCGAAAAGGTTGTTCAAGTTTCTCCAGTTAGAGTCCAGTATGCATAAATAATTCCAGCACAAAAATATTTACACAATTCCCTAACATTTGATTGGCCCGTAGCAAGTCTCTGTCCAAAATTTATATCCCAGTAAACTCCCACGCCGAACTACTTTCCGTAACCGTGAGGCGCAGTTAAAATAATTCTTAAGAAAACGGAATATAAACACATTTTCTTGATGAATTTATTTCAAATGCTGGAATTATAAGGAATGAATGGCCTTTTTGTGGAATTTATCGGGGATATAAACTTGGAAAAGTCGCGGGAATACTGGACGAGGCCTTCCGGCGTTCGTCCAGTATTCCCTCGACTTTTCCAAGTTTATACCCCGATAAATTCCACAAAAAGGCCATTCATTCCTATAATAAACAGCAGACGACAACAAAATTAAGATAGCGGCGGTCTAAGGGTTAAGATAATAAATAAATCTAAACTAAACCCTCCATAGTTCAGAATACAAATCTTTCTAGGTGGCCGGTTTAGAGTTTCTACTGTACAATTGCGAAAGCAAATAATGTACAAATATTTAGGGTTATTCAGGGATTCCGCTGGCGATCGCCACTTTCGCAATTGGCGATAAAAATAAACAATTGGCAAAAAAAAATAATACAATTTTCTAAATATAAATTAAAAAAAAAACAAATGATTTTTTTTTATTTTATTTTTTATTTTTTGAAGTGGTGACTTTTTTTTCCCCAGCGGAATCCCTGGTTATTACGTTACAAATAATGCGTATCGTTTGTAGAAACTGAAGTGTCGTAATATAATGGACATTTATATTTCTGTCTAATTATACTATAGCAAACTAAGCGATATTTAAAACTTGATGGCCCCTTAAAATGATAGTGGTTAATTTGCAAATGTGATGTGTATTGTATGCAAATGAGATGCAAATGTTGGCGAGCGGAATATAAAACACATCTGTTATATAATAATCACCTTTTATTATTTTTCGCTTCCTATATTATTGTGTAAGGTGGCCAATTTAAATACTGCTATACGACACAGATTTCCAGTGAACCATGCTATGTTTGACACGCTGTGCCAAATATTAACCCTTTCCCTGTTTTGCGATATTTCGACTCTTCCAAATCCAAAACATCTGAATAAAAGAATCAAATGCTGGGTCAAATGATGGTTAAATTATCTGATAGAGTAGAAAACATTGTGGGAAAAGGAGAAATTGCTTGTTACAAGCAATTTCTCCTTTTCCCCACAATGTTTTCAAAAGACATCTTCTGCAGAGGCATGAAAAGTCGTTTCTGTCAGGGAAAGGGTTAAAGTGCTTATCGGGAAATGTTTGAAAAAATACTATAACAAATAGAAACATGTTTTCATCATGGCCCTGTGTGAAGTGGTTTAACCCTTAGACTGCTACACACAACAATAGTCGTCTGCTGTTGCTTTTATATCTTGCCATATTTCTCAATTAAAACATGGTTTGACAGCACTTCAGAATCATTTCCAATGGAAATGATTCTGAAGTGCTGTCAAAGCATGTTGTAAATTATTCTAAAGTGCTGTCAAAGCATGTTTTTGATGATGAAAATGGAAAACAGAAAATAAACAGCAGACGACAAAAAAAATAAGATAGCGGTCTAAGGGTTAATTGAAGACATATGACGATACTAGGACCTCTGGGTTGTTTCTGTTTTCACCAATATTGTTACATAAATATCATATTTCCGACCTTGTTGTGTTCAACAAGTTGGAAAATCTAATACTTACGTACCTGATAACAGAGAAAATTGAAACAACCCAGCAGTCCGAATATCATCATATATTTTCAACTCTTTGTATGCTGGGAAACTTGTGGGCTATAAATAGTTCAAAACTAGCGGACAAAGATTCATCATATTTTCTTTTATTTCTCCTTGTAAATATCATGAATATGTCTTGGAATTTGTTTGGCGGATATTTTCGCCGCTAGCATGCAGAGTTAAACAAACAATGCAGATCGCGATGAGACGGTTCGTTTCGATCCATCATCTTCAGTGTTTGTGTTGAGTGGTTTTATGATTGTAATTCATTTAGACAGTTGTGCGCCTTTATGTTATATGTGGTTACCAGAAATTACCACATACAGGTGATTGACTTCATTGATCTGCACCCATGTTATATGTGGTTACCAGAAATTCTCACCGAAAGTATATGTTGTTACCACTCATATGAACCGTCTCGGCGAGACGGTTCATATGAGTGGTAACAACATATGCTTTCGGTGAGAAATAAGAAAAATTA
Organism: Conchocele bisecta; assembly: GCA_029237695.1. Lineage (NCBI taxonomy): Eukaryota > Metazoa > Mollusca > Bivalvia > Lucinida > Thyasiridae > Conchocele > Conchocele bisecta. The sequence continues at coordinate 22,902,391 of CM055276.1, forward strand.
CCACATACAGGTGATTGACTTCATTGATCTGCACCCATGTTATATGTGGTTACCAGAAATTCTCACCGAAAGTATATGTTGTTACCACTCATATGAACCGTCTCGGCGAGATGGTTCATATGAGTGGTAACAACATATGCTTTCGGTGAGAAATAAGAAAAATTACCACATACAGGTGATTGACTTCATTGATCTGCACCCATGTTATATGTGGTTACCAGAAATTCTCACCGAAAGTATATGTTGTTACCACTCATATGAGTGGTAACAACATATGCTTTCGGTGAGAAATAAGAAAAAATTACCACATACAGGTGATTGACTTCATTGATCTGCACCCATGTTATATGTGGTTACCAGAAATTCTCACCGAAAGTATATGTTGTTACCACTCATATGAACCGTCTCGGCGAGACGGTTCATATGAGTGGTAACAACATATGCTTTCGGTGAGAAATAAGAAAAATTACCACATACAGGTGATTGACTTCATTGATCTGCACCCATCGTTGGTAATGGTATGCGGCTGTTTTGTTCAATTGTGTCTTTTTATGTAATTTGAATAATCGGCGATGGTTGCGATTCATTACCTTCTATAAAAATGACTACCGTATACAAGCACAATATTTACCTAAATACATAGAAATCCATATTCATTTAGTCTTTATACACAAACTTTGTTTGGTTCGCAGAATTATTCAAATCTGCTAGTTAGATGGCTCTCGAGATTAATTATTTGCATGCTAGCGGTGAAAATATCAAATTACTAGTATGTTTCTTATTTCTCTGTCTAAATATGTCTTGGAATTTCATTAGAATTGCGTCCTCCAGACTCGATAGACCTCCGGACTCGATTCTAATGAAATTCCAAGATATATTCATGATACTTACAGGGATAAAGAAAATATAATGAATTGTTGTCTGCTATTTTTGAACTATTTATAGACCACAAGTTTCCCAGCATGCAAAGAGTTAAAGTAAATAGACTGGTTCTGATGTATTTCACATTTCCATTCCAGTATGGCAAAAAGTGCATGGGAAAGTATTATAATCCAGTATTAGTAGTTGAAGATTATCTTCTTGTTTAGTAACAGCTCGTTTACTTGACGGGTGTATACTGAAATTAATGTGTAGACGATGGTCTTTGTAAAAATAGGTATCTTTCACCTAGACTCCCATGTTTATAGGTACAGTGTACATTTTGGGGCCAATTTTGAAGTCATTTATCTACACAATGGCTGCTCATTTTCAGTTCCTAGTGACAATTATTGGCATTAAATTGCATTAGATACAATTTTAATTGTTTCCTTATAAGTTTAGCAAAGTTTCTGTGTACTATTCCAGGGCTCCAGATAAGGAATTAGTAATTGAGTATTGTCACTCCATCATTTCTGAAGCAATTGGGTATTTCAAAATTTTAATTGGGTAAAATAAAATCACACTACTGTTTACACATCAACAGACAGCAATTGTTGAATAGTTTGCTTCGAAATCAAAACATGTCTTGGCATTTCATTAGAATTGTCTCCTTTGAGACAATTCTAATGAAATACGAAGATGTGTTTTCATGGAAAATAAGAAAAATATGCTAAATTTGTGGTCTATTTATTGTTTTCTGCAGCATGATAAAGGTACCATAATTTTTTCATTGCTTTTTGATACTCGCTACTTCTGATTTTAATTGGGTATTTACGCAAATACGCAGCTTATCTGGAGCACTGCTAATCATTCATAATATTAGTAGATAGATTATTACTGAATTTCCGGATTGTATCGAATATGTTATTACAAATTTGCTACAAATGATATTGAATTTTTACAAACGTTCCAGAGCCAAATGTGAACCATCCGCACAGTCTGATCCGAATCTGCACTGTTCGCCATTCCATCAATGAAACGCCCGTCATGATTCCAGTAAGCTACATGAGTGCTATTTTGCTAAAATAAGTGTAAAATACGCCAATACGCCCCTTATCTGGAGCACTGCACATATATAGACTCTATTACTCACTAGCCACAAACCACTTGTTCCGAGTGGCTACACTTGATATACAATAGGATGAGGAAACGCGCCATTTTCCTTTTGTACGCGATTTGCCAACTTGTCGCCCGTGATAGGTGCCCTGCGGATGTGAACCCTTGGGTTGTGAATATTCCCACACCCGGAATTGACGTGTATATATATGCACAAATTGATTATTTCACTTGTCCGATATGGTGATCTCAATTTATACAACTTTTATACCGCGCCCCCACCCCCCTTGTCTTATATAATATCTCGTAATTTTATTGATCAATTGTTCATAAATGTTTTTAATCCAGTTTACTGCTGGCCCTACTGAAACTTTGTATGTGCATTACGGCAAGGCCAATTTGGATATTTGTGGCTCAGCCTCAGTAGAACCGTCTCGACTCAACTGAGTGGTAACAACATATACTTTAGTTGGAAATAAAGAAAATAGAAAACAGATGTTAAAAATACCAACTTTTTTGTCTAGGGATTTGTTTTTTCTTACATCGTACGCCGAGTATATGTTGTTAGCACTCAGTTGAACTATCTCGATGAGACGGTTCAACTGAGAGTGGTAACAACATATAATTTCATTGAGATTATAAAGAAAATAGACAAATGTTTGTATGTAAATATTGAAACCTCGCAATCGGTATCCAGCAAGAAACAAGGTCCATGGACGTGGATACAGGGCTCCAGTTAAGGTGCGTAATTTGGAGGTAAATTTATTTCTTCATCAAAAATGGCAAGTTGGGAGTGCTTTAGAATCGTCTCAATGAGACGATTCTAAAGCACTCCCAACTTGCCATTTTTGATGAAGAAATAAAAAAAATTCACCCAAAGTTGGTCAAATTACGCACCTTAACTGGAGCTCTGGGATACTGCATCGAAACAGTTAACACTTAGACCGCTACACACGACAATTGTCGTCTGCTGTTGCTTTTACATCTTGCCTTATTTCTCAATGAAAACATAGTTTGACAGCACTTCAGAATCATTTCCAATGGAAATGATTCTGAAGTGCAGTCAAAGCATGTTGTAAATTATTCTAAAGTGCCGTCAAAGAATGTTTTTGATGATAAAAATGGAAAATAGAAAATAAACAGCAGACGACAAAAAATTAAGATAGCGATGTAAGGGTTAAAATAAGTTTGTAAAATATAGAACCGATCTACAAATAGAGCATATCCTGATGAGACTAATCAATTGTCCAATGACAACCAACATTTATTTAAAGCATTTGCGAAAGAATTACCGATGATACAAATTAACATGGTTAGCATGCCGTGAATAGGTGTGAACACTCCATCCACGAAATGATACGGTACTACAATAATATTGTCACAGGGCAAGAAAAAATGTGCGTCCGCCCGGGACTCGCACCCAGGATCTCTGGTTTACCGTACCATCACTCTACCGACTGAGGTAACCGTGCACAGATACACACTACCTCCCCATAGTGAACTACTGTACGTGCCGACCGTGACACAATCTCATGCTGAAAGTTAAACCCACACTCAGACAGTCAAACTGGTTACCTTCAAGTTCAACCGCAATGTTTTTTAATCAAGTTTATACTGTACAGATAATCAAAGATAATCGAAGACATGCCAAATCACCTGACGTACACATTAGCACTGACAAGCACCTGCATAAAAACGGCGGATTGTTAAAACTTTCCGGCTCCTGAAGTAGAACATGCACTCCCCTGATGTGAAAAGCTTACTTTGTAAAAAAACGTGCGGATCCCACATGAGATATTAGTTTTCAGTGCTCCAGATAAGGTGCGTTTTGGCGTATTTTATGCGCTAGCTTATTTTAGCAGAATACGCATTGATTATCGACAGTGGCAGTACAAAATACTCGCAGCATTGTGAAAATACGCATTGATTTTCAAATTGAGTAGTGGATATACTGTAATACTAGTTGAAAATGTACTTAGTTGAGCTGCAAAAAGCAAACAATGTTTGCTATTTGCAGCTCAACTAAGTACATTTTCAACTGTATTGCATGTAAATAAGTGCATACGTAATAACACACTCAAATAAGTGAATGTTTAAATTTGTTTTGTTCATTTGTTCCATATTTAATAATTAGGAAAATCAATAATCCGTTTGTAAAAAATATAATACGCATTTAATTTGAAATGCGGGTGCACCATACTCTTTAGACACAAAGCTTATCTGGAGTTTTCCATTCCTCAGGTATTTTGCTGTATGTTTTTCACAGGTTTCTGCATTGTAAGCTTCCTATACCATTAGATACTGCATCGCGAGGTTCATGAGAAATACCATCGTCCATCATGGACCATGCTAGCGTCTTTAGCCATCAAGTTTATCACGCAAGGCTAGGAAACGCGTATGAATTCCGAGGTATACTCAGGAAGGATATGTACGAGCGTATGTCATCAAAATTGGACTTGCCATAATCCACATGCAAAATTCAGTAGCTCCAGCTGTTTAGCCCGAAAAAAAAAAACATTTACAAAGAACTGATCAAACGAATTAAGAGACATAATCAAAGGTATGATAATCAATGAACCGGAAAACACTACATCGGTGGTTTTATTGTACCTGTTCATTTGCGTCAGGGATTGTGCATATGATAAACGGACGGACAGACAGTCCAAATACTGTATGCGGACGGAGAGACAGTCCAAATACTATATGCGTCCTGGCTCTATCAAGACGAAGGCTATAAACATTGTATACTGAGCAAAACTAGAAACGTTCCTCCATGTTTAAGGAAAGATTCATCAAAAACCAAAAGGGTTACTTTTAAAAATCAAAATGGAAAAACAAGTTCATTCATTTCTGTATCAAAGCCAATAAATTGCATTTGGATATCTTGTTAAATATTCGGGAGATAACCGGCCAAGGGCGGTAGGGGTCAAAATCAAAAATCACAAAAACTCAGAAATGTGTTACTTAATGTTTAGAGATGGAATTTCAATAAGTAATGTGGCAAATTCAGTAAATCTCGTTAGTACCGAGTGTGGCCACCATTTGCATGAATGCATGCAATGATCCTACGCCGCATCGACGTGACGTAACGCAATACCAGTGCGTTGGGCAAATTCCTCCATTCCCGTTGTAACGCCCGTGTAAGATCGCAAACATTGTCAATCTGATGGTTAGCTCGTGCTTTGCGGCCCAGCTCATCCCATATGTGCTCAATGGGATTGAGATCCGGGGAGACCGCGGGCCATGGCATGACGTCGACGTTGTTTTGCTGTAAGTATTGAGTGGTGACCCTGGCTACGTGAGGGCGGGGCATTGTCGTGCATCAATGTCACACCAGGACCATGCTGACGGATAAATGGTAAGGCATGTGCATTTAGCATATCTGCAACATAACGTTGTGCATTGATGTTGCCCTGTACAACAACCAAATCTGTCTTCCGGTTTCCCATGATCCCACCCCAGACCATTACGCTCCCTCCCCCAAACCTGTTCTTCTCAACAATGCAACAATCGGTGAATCTTTCATTTTTACGCCTGTATACCCGTAATCTTCCGTCAGCATGACTAACTGTGAACCGAGATTCATCAGTGAACAAAACTCGGTTCCAGTCATCCCTTCTCCAGTTCAGATGACGTCGCGCCCATAACAGTCTGGCAGCACGGTGACGTTGGGTCATTATCTGACCAGTGTACGGGCGGCGTGCCCGGATTGGTCGGGCGTTACGACGTAACCGGTTGCGAATGGTCTGCCCTGAGACACCGTATCGCCTAGCAGTGACTGTGGCTGCCAATCGACGTTGACGTAAGTGCGTCAACGTTATGTAACGATCGACTCTAGCCGTCGTTACACGAGGCCTACCAGGTCGCTGCCGGTCGTGAACAGCCCCAGTCTGCTGGTACCGGGCTGCAAGACGATCAATCGTCTTCCGACAGCAACCAAACCTAGGCGCGACCGCCCTGGCGGCCATCCCACCCGCAAGCATCCCAATTGCCTGATTTCGCTCGTTTTCGGAAAGCTGTGGCATATCGAAAACAGTGAAAAATTAAAAAAGTTTTTTAATTTTCCGAATAGCCACTATCGCATGAATGGTACGACATGAACTGAATCACCTTATCGATGACAAGTATAGCGTGCACGTGCAAAAAGTGGAAATCAACGTTCCGGTCACTGGCCGCTATGTAAACCGTGTATATCGGCTAAACTCTACACGATCGTATTCTGAACATCGCCACTGTTTAAAATACATGTACTTTGAACATGTGGTACATACATAGACAGAGCTACACCGGCTATAAAACAGGGACGTTTCTAGTTTTGTTGAGTATAGGTATAAACATTGTAGCTGTGACTGGAGAAATGCAGCTTATGGGTTTTGCAACCAGTGTAGATCATGATCAGCCTGTGCATCCGCACAGTCTGATCAGGATCTGCACTGTTCGCTATTCCATCAATGAAACACTCTCGTCATCCTTCAAATAAGCAATATAGATAGTTATCAGGCTACGGGAGTGTGCTATTCCATCAATGAAACACTCGTCATCCTTCGAATAAGCAATATAGATAGTTATCAGGCTACGGGAGTGTGCTATTTCATCAATGAAACACTCTCGTCATCCTTCGAATAAGCAATATAGATAGTTATCAGGCTACGTGAGTGTGCTATTCCATCAATGAAACACTCTCGTCATCCTTCGAATAAGCAATATAGATAGTTATCAGGCTACGGAGTGTGCTATTCCATCAATGAAACACTCGTCATCCTTCGAATAAGCAATATAGATAGTTATCAGGCTACAGGAGTGTGCTATTTCATCAATGAAACACTCTCGTCATCCTTCGAATAAGCAATATAGATAGTTATCAGGCTACGGGAGTGTGCTATTCCATCAATGAAACACTCGTCATCCTTCGAATAAGCAATATAGATAGTTATCAGGCTACAGGAGTGTGCTATTCCATCAATGAAACACTCTCGCCATCCTTCGAATAAGCAATATAGATAGTTATCAGGCTACGGGAGTGTGCTATTCCATCAATGAAACACTCGTCATCCTTCGAATAAGCAATATAGATAGTTATCAGGCTACAGGAGTGTGCTATTCCATCAATGAAACACTCTCGCCATCCTTCGAATAAGCAATATAGATAGTTATCACGCTACGGGAGTGTGCTATTTCATCAGAAGCTACTCTGTTCATTAATCCCATAAGCTCAATTTCTCCAGTCAAGTAAATGTAAGTGCTTGGATTGATAATGAAGCATGTTAGAAGCATGACGGGTGTTTCATTGATGGAATGGCGAACAGTGCAGATCCTGATCAGACTGTGCATATGCACAGGCTGATCTGAATCTACACTGGTCGCAAAACCCATAAGCTCCATTTCTCCAGTCACAGCCACATATATGAATTGTAAATGCTTGGCTTTAACGATGGCACTGGCTCCATGACCTTGTATGTCGTCTCCCAAGAAGGGGAGAAAGGAAGGAGGTGGATACAGAGGAAACCGGCCCCTCTCCTTAAAATCTGATACACGGGACCTCCTTTTTAAATTCCCTGTCCGAAAGGACTAGTAGAGCAGGAAATACAAAGTATCTCAGAAATACTGACGCCCTGGAACTGAACCCTGAATCGAACCCGGGAAAATAGAATTGAATACCGCACTCGTCAAGATGACCCCTGAAGGATTATAACAACGAGCACTTTGGGTGCGAAAAAAAAGCCTGGGCAAAAAGTTTGTATCTTCAGGATTTGTTTCCTTTTTTCTTTATTTCTCCATGAAAGTATATGTTGTTACCACTCAGTTGAACCGTCTCGTCGAGACAGTTCAACTGAGTGACAACAACATTTACTTTGGGTGCGAAATAAAAACAAAAATTCTTTGATAAAAAGTTTCATTTGTTTTCTATTTTCGTTATTTCCCACTATTTAAGTATAATTATGTTGCTACAACTCAGTTGAGTCGAGACAGTTCAACTGAGTGGTAACAACATGTACTTTGGGTGTGAAATAAGAAAAACAATCCATTGACAAAAAGATTGTATCTTCAAGATTATTTTTCTATTTTTTTTTATTTCTCACTGAAAGCATAATTATGTTGTTATGTTTTTTGGGGCATATATCTTCAACATGAAATTTTCTGGCCTCTTCTCTAAAGGGTCTGAGAATGAAATTGGAGCTCTAACTGTCAGTGTCTGTAATGACCCAGAGCCGACAAGTAATCCCAGTCTAATGCACTCAGCCTGTAACCCAATCAAGTTCTGCCAGCAGGGGGCGGCCATCTTGAATCGCCGTGGCAACCCAATCTGCCTGAGGTTGTCATGTGGGAACCAGTGGCTGGTGATTAACAGGCAGCCATAATTCGACCCTGCTGATTTGCATCGATGAATAGTAACAGGTCAACTGGTAGGAGGATGGCAGAGCTCCAGTTAAGGTGCGTAATTTGGGGGTAACTTTCTTATTTCTCCATCAGAAATGGCAGGTTGTGAGTGCTTTAGAATCGTCTCAATGAGACGATTCTAAAGCACTCCCAACTTGCCATTTTTGGATAAGAAATGACAAAATTGATAACTGGAGCTCTGGATGGTAATTAATTGATTTTTGCTGGTTGATTAAAGAGTGCCTGCCAGAGCTACTTCAGGTTGCTCTATAACTGGTTATAGGAAAGTCAGCTGAACTGGATCCTGCTACTATCAGTGATGTTTTAGTGTTTGGAACAAGATCTCGGGGCCGTTCCACTAAACGTTGTACGATAAAAATGTTTGTACGAAGATTTTAATAATTTACACACAAATATGGCTAACTAATTAATGCTGTCATATATTACCTACTTATAAGCGCTATTGACCCTTAAAAAATCACTGAAGATATCTCATAATTTGCTGCTAATATGAATTTTGTTTTCATTGTTTGTTTTGCACTTACAAACTTCTTAGTAATGTACGAAGTTTAGTGAAACGGCCCCCAGGGTTTGTTTTTAAAAACAACTTTCTGAGCGTGTTCTTACAACTTACTGAAAGTATTGTGAAACCACAATAAATCGATCATCAATCTCTTGACGATCATCAAACCTGACGATTCAGCATTCAATTTTCTGCCTACTGCATTACATTCGTAACACTAATAGATACTATCGGTTAACCCCATTTCATGCTGATGAGACACACATTTTACCCCCCCCCCCCCCCCACCCCACTCCCCATCCCCACTTTATGATGTTACCATATCAAGAGCATGTAACTGAGTGGTGACACAACATATACTTTCACTGAGAAATATTGTTACACTACATGCATCTAGTGAGAAAATATAGAAACTAATAATTCCAGCACAAAAATATTTACACAATTCTCTAACATTTGATTGGCCCGTAGCAAGTCTCTGTCCAAAATTTATATCCCAGTAAACTCCCACACCAAACTACTTTCCATAACCGTGAGGCGCAGTTAAAATAATTCTTAAGAAAATGGAAAATAAACACATTTTCTTGATGAATTTATTGCAAATGCTGGAATTATAAGGATTGAATGACCTTTTTGTGGAATTTATCGGGGATATAAACTTGGAAAAGTCGCGGGAATACTGGACGAGGCCTTCCGGCCTTCGTCCAGTATTCACGCGACTTTTCCAAGTTTATACCCCGATAAATTCCACAAAAAGGCCATTCATTCCTATAGTAAACAAATATGTGGACGTGGCAGAAATGTTTTATAAGTTGTATTCATCATCATACACATAGCAGGGCTCCAGATAAGGAATTAGTAATTGAGTATTGTCACTCCATCATTTCTGAAGCAATTGGGTATTTCAAAGTCTTAATTGGGTAAAATAAAATCACTACTGTTTACACATCAACAGACCGCAATTATTGAATAGTGTTCTTCTAAATGAAACATGTCTTGGCATTTCATTAGAATTGTCTCCTTGGAGACCATATTCTAATGAAATACCAAGATGTGTTTTCATGGAAAAATAAGAAAAACATGCTATATTTATGGTCTGTTTATTGTTTTCTGTAGCATGATAAAGATACCACAAATTTTTCATTGCTTTTTGATACTCACTACTTCTGATTTCAATTTGGTTTTTGGCAATTTTAATTGGGTATTTAAGCAAATACACAGCTTATCTGCATATTCATTGTACTCGTTATGCAACACAAAATGGGTGCTTTATCTTGTGGAATGAAATTCTATTCTGCCACCCTTCATCTGTGACCACCCAATTAGCCCTAAGTTGATAATTAATGTCACATTGACACAATTTCACCTTGAAGGGCTCTTGACATGTGGCGCCCCCTGCCTTGTTTGAGGGAGATAATTTCATAGTCCAGCTGGAATTGTGCAACTTTACATAATTGTACACATACAGGGTGCATGATTTGAATTGAATGCTAAATTACAGACTCCTTAGTGTCCACTTGAAAAGCCATAAACTTGTACAACAACAGCACACATATAGAGTTGATGATCTGAATTCAATGAGTGGTTGCTGTGTCAAATTACTGACTCCTTGGTCCAGGTGAAAACCTACCTCCTAAACTTATGCAACATCTGTAGCTTATTTCACCAACATTGCAAAGTATACTTATCTAGCAAAGTATACTTTGAGGGAGAAATTTTCAATTTTAGGATAAATTTATTATTTTTTATTATACTGAATTTATTACATTATCACAGCCATTCTGGCTGTGATAATGTAATAAATTCAGCATACAAGTTTGATGATGCAGATTCAATGAGTGGTTGTCATGCCAAATTAATGGCTCCTTAATCCTTAGAATGCCGGAAACGTAAATTGTCGTCTGCTGACAGTTCATTATAACTTATCTTCTTTCTCAATGAAACCATGTTTCATAGCACTTCAAAATCATGGTTTGGCTACACTTTAGAATCAAAATGTTGCCAAACCATATTTTAATGAGAAAAATGGAAAATAAACAACAGACGACAACATTTTATTCAGCAGTGTAAGGGCTAGTGCTAGTCCAGTAGCCTATTTCATCAACATTGCAAAGTATACTTTACTAGCAAAGTATACTTTGAGGGAGAAATCATTTATTTTTCCCGAAAAGCATTATTTCATATAGAACTAACAAATGCATATATTTCATGATTAAAAGTATGCAGAATTATTATACTGAATTTATTACATTATCACAGCCAAATTGGCTGTGATAATGTAATAAATTCAGTATAATAAAAATTAATAAATTTATCCTAAAATTGAAAATTTCTCCCTCAAAGTATACTTTGCTAGGTAAAGTATACTTTGCAATGTTGGTGAAATAGGGTACAGGTGAAACTGCCAACAACTTGTGTAACAGCACACATGCAGAGCTGGGGCTTGTTTCACTAAAGTTTGTAAGTGCAAAATTTAAATTTACAATAACATTTGCGCTTTAACAGTCGATGCTGGCAATTGTTTTGTGGATTTAATTAATGTGTACAAGCAGGTGAAAAATGGTAGCATTACTCACGTTAATGTGATAACCTGATTCATAAAAATCTTTGTAAAACCTTTTTTATGGTACAAAGTTTAGTGAAATGGGCCGCTGATGATACACATTCAATGAAGGTGGCTGCCTGACTAAATTGCTGAGTTCATTGTCTGATCGTCTCTGCTTGTTGGTTTAGTTGTTTCCAGAGCTCCAGATAAGGGGCATATTTGCGTATTTTGCGCATTTATTATTTGAGCAGATTACGCATTGATTATCAGAAATGGGAGTAGATGACAGGTGTTGCACATACAAAACTTATCTGGAGCGGTGACCTGTGTCTGATGTCTCCAGATCTTCTCTGCTTGTTGGTTTAGTAGTTTCCCACCTGTCTACTGGCAACACCAAACTGGAGTCGGTGGAGCGTAGCGTAGCCTATTAAGTCCCAGGTGACAGGCAGGCAGACTGTGGTAACCTTGTTGGCCATATTGGGTTCAGGTGTCCGTATGTAAATACACTTATTTAATCCATAATTTTATGTCAAATTAGATTAGATCACAGCTCCTGATAAGTATATATTATTTGCATGAACATATTTTTGTTTGCCATGGAAACAGTTAAAGTGAGAGCACTCAATGAGACAATTGATTTTTTAAAGAGCTCCCAATTTATTTATTTTTTGCACAAAATTATAAAAATACGAAAATTTCATATAGAAACGTGAAAAACAAAATTAAATGACCTGAACCTAAATGAGATACGGTGATCTTGTGACTTGATATACGTATAGTAGTTGAAGCACGTTTACATCCGCGATATACCAGCAGTGTCAGAGGGGTAATCTGGTTTCATTTGGCCCATACACGATCATGCATGGTCTGGCATACCGCATTTTTGTGGTCCCGGTTTGAATAAATTCCCGTGGTTGAGTGGTGTATTCAGTGATATCTAGATGTGCGTGGTTACACTACCATGTGCTTGGCACCAGGGGCCCGTTTCACTAAACTTCCTACGACTAAAATGTTTGTAAGTGCAAATTTAAGATCGTCTGTAAATTTAAATTTATGGATTTACATTTATTGAGCATAGTCTGCATAATATGCAGCCTATGCTCAATAAATGTAAATCCAATAATTATTTACAAGAAAACATTGTTAATGTGACATTTACAGACTATCATAATTTTGCACTTACGAACATTTTAGTCGTAAGATGTTTAGTGAAACAGCCCCCAGTTCATGAAGTCAGAAGAGTCGATGTCGCATCTTTAATTTCCTAGTTATACATGGCCGTGACTGGAGAAATGGGGCTTACAGGTTTTGCGACCTGCAGTGTAGATCCTGATCCGCACAGTCTGATCAGGTTCTGCACTATTCCACCTTTGAAACACACATCATGCTTCTAACAAGTGATATAGATATTTATCAGGCTACAGGAATGTCTATTTGATCGGGAGCTACACTGGTCACAAAACCCATAATTGCCCCATTTAAGCTCCGACTCGTATAACGAGCAATATAGATATTTGTCGGGCTACAGGAATGTCTATTTGATCAGGAGCTGCTCTGGTCACAAAACCCATAAGCCCCATTTCTCCGGTCACCGCCACATAGTGTTTATTCTAGCATCATTCTAACATACGTGATTTATTCCCGATGTATTTGCAAATCTCATAAAGAAACATGTGCAGAGCACTTGTTATGTACCCCGAAAAACATTTTGGTGCACATAATTATAGTCGCCACTCTGTTCGTCTATTCATCTATCTGTCTGATGTACGACTAAAATGTTTGTAAGTGCACATTTAGGATGGTCTGGAAATTGCAACCTATGCTCAATAAATGTAAATCCAATAATTGTTAACAAGAAAACATTGGTTTTAACAGGAAAACATTGCCTTATTTCTCAATAAAAACATGGTTTGACAGAACTTCAATGGAAATGATTCTAAAGTGCTGTCCAAGCATGTTGTAAATTATTCTAAAGTGCTGCCAAAGCATGTTTTTGATGATAAAAATGGAAAATAGGCAATAAACAGCAGCCGGTGTAAGGGCTAACTAATATCACTTTATGCCCACCTGGAATTTTTGGTGGTGTAATATTTTATTTTGCTGTCTAATTCCCACCGGAAAAGGCAGTGATTAGTTTAGATAATCTCAGCTATACAGACGACTTTTACTGTTGCATCTGTCTTTTATATTATCTGTACCTTTATATAGCTGAGACCCGGCCGTTATAAAATATGGTCACAATAACAGTCTCATTTCTCCACTAGTCGGGCATTAATATTGATGTTTTAATGGGAAAATAAGAAAAACACGACCAGTTTCCTGTAGTAACCTGCTTAAACAGCAGTTTCCATCAATGTTTGCTATGTTACTACTAATCAACCAACTGGGCAAATTCCTGTTTCCCCCACACAAAAAGTGACCAGTTTTTATAAAAGTGGGGGAATCAAGAAGACACCGGTTTAATACTTGCAGTTCTGTTAAAAAAAAACTTGCACAGGCCAATAATAAACATACCTACTGTGACCTGAATTATCCTAAGTTTTATTCGCGTTTCATTTGCAAAACGCAAGGACAGAATGGGCTGTAATTGTGACTATAGTTTATAATGGCCGGTCACAGCTATAAATATACAGATCATATATAAGATTATCTAAGCTATTGATAGGACTGTAATGAGTACTGATTCTACCCCGTGCCATGTCATATTGACGTAAAACCATATTCAGGAAATTGACTACTTTTTGATAGGGATTTATTTTGGCATTGATATGTCAGGTATGGAATTCGAAACTCATCTGTTACATCGCCAGTCTTGCAGATAGACGCACATCTAAGGGTGTGTGTTGTATATTGATACCATTCTTTATATTGCCGTGACATCATTTGATTATCACTGTAGATCATGAATAATTATACACATATGTATATATACACCATTCGTCAACTAATGTGTACTTTTATATTAGGTCGTTGAAACTTGTCTTGTCTTGATCCAGATTTTTGCAAACTGTGTAGATCCGGATGAGACGGCTCGTTACGAGCCGTCTCATCAGGATCTACACGGTTTGTGAATATCTTCGGATCATGTACAATACAATCCCTTGTTCAATTAATAGAACAGTCTGATAAATGACACGGAAGGGTCCATGTCAGTTACTCAGGGGTGAAAGGGTCAATATGAGTTAGATTTAGCCAGATCAGGGAATGATCAGACACACTTTATTATACAGTCTACACTCGTTACCTCAAACTCTTAATTCAAACTACTGATAACTCGAAGGTCAAATTCATGGTCCCAAGGACATGTTTTCCTCTAAAAGAAACTCTTCAAATTTTCATTAACAAAGTATTTTCCTCAGTCCCTTGGACTTTGAGTAAACGGACGTAGACTGTACTTTGATTATGCAGGACACATTATTCAGCCATTTTCTCCCAATATTCAATGACGAAGGTGCATTAGTAATGTTCTGATTGTACCCTGAAACCCCGCCTCTCCAGCAATGCCCCGCCCATTTCTCAAGTACATCTCGTCAAACCTGTATACAGAGTATTAGCTGCATGTTTTCCGCTTTATAGGGAACAGGTTGCACTATATCGCTACACCACGCCACACAGTAAAAATGTGTGTAATAGCATTTACACTTCGTGCACTAAAATATAGTAAAAACCTGCAGGGCGTTGACGTTCATACTCTACATTGTTATTGAGAGACAATTCTACAATATGACACAAAAATATTACCATAAACTTACCTAATAAAGTGTGTATTAGCAAAACTCTTAGATCACTCTCCACATTTGGAAAGACTACTCCCATCATAACGCTTGTGTAATGCAGTGTAATGTAGTGTAATTAGAGTTCTGTACTCAAAACTATGTCCCGCCCATTTCACAAGTAAGTCTATTCAAACATACAGTAGTGGCAATGTATACGGAGTATATAAGGTGTCTGTATCCGCGTAATTTTCCAATTTTCCGGTAGCTTATCAGCTTAGCTCCACCTCCAGCTAACCTAAGCTGACATCATCTATACCACTTGTATTGTTATCTGTCACTCAACAGCTGCCAGTCTTATCATTGAACAAGTAATCCCGCCTCCCGAATGGTAGCCCCGCCTACTTATCGCTCCACTAGTTATAGTCACCAGGGCATTCAAGATATGATCAATGGCAGCGAAGATCTCCCGATAAGCGGCATTTTTTTATGACATTCGTGTATCGTATTTCACCTGTTTCACATGTGTAGTTTGGATTTAGTCAGTTTGGATCTTCGAACCTAAAACCTAAGCAACAACCAATTTCGAGCAAATACACCAGTTTTGGCCGGAATTCGTGACTTATTCGTCACACTCCATGGCTAGCTATCTGTCCTGAAGGATTTCAGTCTGTAATTGTGTAGGACAAGCTGGCGAATGGATGAGACAGAAAATTAGATTGTGCTGTAATTATTCGCTCCATCGACTACATGCCTGCTGCAGGCCAACCCCGGCTAATAATAGCCGGACTGGTGTAGTGACTGGTCAAATGTGGCTGTGACAGGAGAAATGGGGCTTATGGGATTTGTGAGCATTGTAGCTGCTGATAAAATAGCACACTGTTACTAAGTAGGAGTACGATCTATGTTGCTTGTTAGAAGCATGACGCGTGTTTCATTGATGGAATGGCGAACAGTGCAGATCCTGATCAGGCTGTGCGGATGCACAGGCTGATCTGGATTCACACTGGTCGCAAAACCCATAGGCCCCATTTCTCTAGTCACAGCCACAAATAACTGTGGGACACAGTCTAACTGACATTGGCTTGCCATTCATTGTTCAGGAGTCATATTTTCTTTTCTTCTCAAATGGAGCCCAGAGCAGTATACACTGATGTGGTTTTGATATCAGAATAGACCAGCTGTGAACCCTGATTTTCGATTTTTGTAAAAGGTTAACCCTTTGCATGCTAGCGGTGAAAATAACATCCAATAAATTACGAGTATGTTTCTTAACTTTGCATGCTGGGAAACTTGTGGGCTATAAATAGTTCAAAACTAGCGGACAAAAAATCATCATATTTTCTTGTATTTCTCCCAGTAAATATCATGAATATGTCTTGGAATTTCATTAGAATTGAGTCCTGAGGACTCGATTCTAATGAAATTTCAAGACATATTTACAGAGAGAAATAAAACATATACATCTAATTCGTTTGGCGGATATTTTCGCCGCTAGCATGCAAAGAGTTAACTCCCTCTGTAAAGATGTCTTGGAATTTCATTAGAATTAAGTCAGGTGTTCTAATGAAATTCCGAGACATATGCATGATACTTTCAGGGAGAAATAAAGGTTATTATAATGACTTGTTGTCTTCTATTTTTAGCTCACCTGAGCAAAGCTCATGTGAGCTATTGTTATGGCAAAGTGTCCGTCGTCCGTCCGTCCGTCCGTGAACATTTTCAATCATCTTCTTCTCCCGAACTGCTGAGCCGATATTGGTTAAACTTCACAGGGATGATATATGGGTGATGCCATTTCAGATTTGTTAAAATGGAGGTCATCGACAATCCAAGATGGCCGCCATGGAAAAGTAGGTAAAATTCTTAAAAAATCTTCTTCTCACGAACCGCCAGGCCGATTTGGACGATACTTGGTATGAATGATCGATAGTTAGCGCTGTTTCAGATTTGTTCATATGGTGGCCCGTGGGTCAAAAATGGGCGTCGCCCGAGGGGTCAAATAGGGGTCAAATTTTATTTTTAACCGAATATAGTCATGTAATATCAAATCGAAGGTATTGACGAGACAATCACTCTGGAACATTTTTTGTCTAAATCATATGATTACGTCATCCAAGATGGCCACCGATAGTTCAAATGGTCATTCTTTTACTAAAGATTTCAAACGTCTTTTTCTTGTAAACTGCTTGGCCGATATTGGCCAAACTTAACTGTAATGGTCTGTGGTTGAAGCCTGTTCATTTTTGTTAAAATGGAGGTCATCACCAAATCCAAGATGGCCGCCGTTGAGAAGTTGGTCAAATTCTTAAAAAATCTTCTTCTCACGAACCGCCAGGCCGATTTCGACGATACTGGGTATGAATGATCGATAGTTAGCGCTGTTTCAGATTTGTTCATATGGTGGCCCCTGGGTCAAAAATGGGCGTTGCCCGAGGGGTCAAATAGGGGTAAATTTTATTTTTAACCAAATATAGTCATATAATATATCAAATCGAAGGTATTGACGAGATGATCACTCTGGAGATTTTTTTGTCTAAATCAGATGATTACGTCATCCAAGATGGCCACTGATAGTTCAAAAGGTCATTCTTTTACTAAAGATTTCAAACGTCTTTTTCTTGTGAACTGCTTGGCCGATATTGGCCAAACTTAACTGTAATGGTCTGTGGGTGAAGCCTGTTCATTTTTGTTAAAATGGAGGTCATCACCAAATCCAAGATGGCCGCCATTGAGAAGTAGGTCAAATTGTCAAAAAATCTTCTTCTCACAAACCTCCAGGCCGATATCGACGAAACTTGGTAAGAATGATTGATAGTTACCGCTGTTTCAGATTTGTTCATATGGTGGCCCCTGGGTCAAAAATGGGCGTGGCCCGAGGGGTCAACTAGGGGTCAAATTATATTTTTGCCCGAATATGGTCATATAATATATCAAATCGAAGGTATCGACTAGTCGATCACTCTGGAGCATTTTTTTGTCTAAATCAGATGGTTTTGTCATCCAAGATGGCCACCGAAAGGTAAAAAAGTTGTTCTTTTACTAAAGATTCCAAACGTATTCTTCTTGTGAACTGCTTGGCCGATATTGGCCAAACTTAACTGTAATGGTCTGTGGGTGAAGCCTGTCCATTTTGTTAAAATGGAGGTCATCACCAAATCCAAGATGTCCACCGTTGAAAAGTAGGTCAAATTGTCAAAAAAATCTTCTTCTCACAAACCTCCAGGCTGATTTCGACGAAACTTGGTGTGAATGATTGATATTTAACGCTGTTTCAGATTTGTTCATATGGTGGCACCTGGGTCAAAAATGGGCGTGGCCCGAGGGGTCAACTAGGGGTCAAATTATATTTTTGACCGAATATGGTCATATAATATATTCAATCCAAGGTATCGACGAGACGATCACTCTGGAGCATGTTTTGCCAAAATCAGATGATTACGTCATCCAAGATGGCCACCGACAGGTCAAAAGGTTATTCTTTTACTAAAGATTTCAAAGGACTTCTTGTAAACTGCTTGGCCGATATTGACCAAACTTAACTGAAATGGTTTGTTGGTGAAGCCTGTTCATTTTTGTCAAAATGGAGGTCATCACCAAATCCAAGATGTCCGCCGTTGAAAAGTAGGTCAAATTGTCAAAAAATCTTCTTCTCACAAACCGCCAGGCCGATTTCGACGAAACTGTATGAATGATCGATAGTTAACGCTGATTCAGATTTGTTCATATGGTGGCCTCTCGGTCAAAAATGGTCATGGCCCGAGGGGTCAAATAGGGGTCAAATTTTATTTTTGACCGAATATGGTCATTTTATATATCAAATCGAAGGTATAGCAAGCAGTAAATCACATGCACATTCGCAATATATGTTAGATCAGAAGGTACCAACAAATTCTGTGGAACATTTGAAGTTGTAAGTGAAGAGTCTTTGTGAAATCAAGATGACCACTATGGAGGCTTTTAGGTGAGCGATACAGGCCCATTTGGGCCTCTTGTTGAACTATTTATAGACCACAAGTTTCCCAGCATGCAGTGTTAGAAGGTGATTTGTCTCTACGACGAATCATTGGTTGTGAAATTCCCAGCAAATTTGTACCCATTTATATGTCTGCAACTGCAAGTCAGATACTTGAAACATCATGTACTAAGGCCATGCCCAAGGTCAATTGACTTATCAAATATTGGGTTGGACCAGGTGGTGGAGGGGGGGGGTATCAGTAAGCCCCTACTCACTTGCTCTCGTTCCGCTGTAAAATGAAAGAAAACTGTCCACGATAGAAATTAAATACAATTTCACTTTACATAAGCTTCATCACAGGCACATTTAATGTTGTCCAGGACAGAAAGATATTAACCCATTCACCCCTAATTAACTGGAATGGATTTTGATATTCATTTTGCAACCATTCCAACTGTCACAAAATTCCAAGACATATTTACAGAGAAAAATAAGAAAATATACTCCCTAATTTGTTGGCTGTCAATTTCACTGCGAGTTCAATTCCTTTCAGTGGATAAATACATGCATAAATATGTCATTGATAGACTAGTTTTGAATGGATTGCAAGGGTATATAAATAAATGGCCAAGTAAACAAACGCGAATGCTTGTCTCGAAGATGAACCGGTCCTGTGCAATATTAATATTTCTCCGTTTACACATTATCTAATCGAAACGTGGAGAGGCATTTAGTCACTTGTTTGAAGAGGTTTTTGTGCAAACACACTTGTGACTTCGCTGGACTTTGTTCTCATGAGAACATACCAGACTCGTGATGGCTCCTGATAAGCAGTACTCAAATGTGGCTGCGACTGGAGAAATGGAGCTTATGGGATTTGTGACCAGTGTAGCTCCTGATCAAATAACAAACTACAGTAGCCTGATAACGATCTATATTGCTTGCTGGAAGCATGACGCGTGTTTCGCAAATGGTGCAGATCCTGTACGGATGCACAGGCTGATCTGGATCTGCAGTGGTCGCAAAACTCGTACGTCCCATTTCTCAAGTCAGCGGGTGGCAGGTGGGAGCATGTGATGGGTAATTTAACTATAGCGGGATTCATCCTTACCAGAATCCCGACTTGAGTCGTAGTTGGCATTCTTGTATGTGAGAGTTGAATCTGGTTGTACCCCTTATATGAATAACATGATGATTGGTATTCCTATTACTTTTAGGGGTAGGGGGCCAAGTGACTGTTGTGTGGTATGGACCTGGCACCAGGTCAGGTTATTCTAATTTCAGGGCTGAATATATTTATTTTTTTTTCGACGTAAATATTCCGTTTTGATTTTGAGATTTCCGCCCCCAATGCAGCAGGTTGAATACGGGATCGAACTTGTTGGCCCGGCCTTAAATGACCTAATTAGCTGTTGATAGGCTGTTAAACATCAACAACAACATTTCTCCAGTCACAGCCACAATTTACACAACCGGAAAGTAATTATAACTAACCGTTTCTAAGTATATACTTCATCTCGTACTCATGAAGTTCGATTGGCTATGTTAAAATCTGTGAGTGAGTGAGGAAGCTTGATTGGCCGAGACACCGCTGTGCATTCTGCATAGAAAAAACAATTCACATGCATGTTAATTGGGTGTTTGATTCTTTAGAATTTTAGCATCGTGAGGATTGAAAAGAATTTCCAAATGGTTTTCAGTTATGGCTATATGGCTATATTTGTGTTGTACAATATGGTGCTTATCTGGCGCTTGTCATGTGACTCGCCATTTGAAAAGCGGTCAAAATGTCTACGATCAATGTAGCCCCAGATCAGACCGCGCAATTGCGCGGTCTGATCTGGGGCTACAATGATCGCTCTGGTAAATAGATGGACACTTATCATGAAGTAGAAGCGTGAACGTTAATCAGGGACTACACTGTGCGGAATCCTGAATAGGAGCTATATTATCATGACCCGAAACTATTTGCACAGTGCAGCAACGAGGGATTTCAAGATCAATTGGCGAAAGAAAATATTGCCTCCCGGTCTGTTCGGATATTAAAAACAATTTGAGAATATTTGATTCATGGCGCATGCGAAAATGGGCTACTTTGCATCTGCGACCGATTAATCGATGGGAGTGTATCATAAACTGGCATGGGGCCAGTGGTCGTGTGGTCGGAAATGTATGTGTCGTGTCTTACATACAATTTTCTGTGGATGGAGATGAAGGTGATTGATTCTCATATGCTGCCTAGACATGTTTTTGTTTGCATATAATACAAGTACACAGTGATAATAATAGCAATGTCTCGTCTTCAATGTGTGAACTGTACATATGCCATCAATTAATCAACCAATCAATCAATCAACTCTACTCTCCAGACCATACTGGCAAGGTTTGCACACAGTGTAGATCCAGATGAGCCTACTTCAGGAACTACACAAGATAATATTGAATATCCCATTCTCTTTCTTAGGGGTGACCGGGCAAATATATATTTGACTGTATTTTATATAGAGGATCTTACATGAGTGATGAGTTAATATGATATTTATTGAACGAGTTTACTGATTTCATAAGAAACGAGGTTATGCCGAGTTTCTTATGATATCAGTCAACAAGTTTAATAAATATCATATTAACCCTTAGACTGCTGAGCACGAAAATTGTCGTCTGCTGATGCTTTATATTTTGCCTTCTTTCTCAATAAAGACATGGTTTGACAGCACTTTAGAATCATTTCCACTGGAAATGATTCTAAAATGCTGTCAAACCATGTTTTTGACAGAGCTATATTGGTCCATAGTTCAATCGGCCACATTTTGTCAAAATACGACTCGTAGAACAAGCAGAGACAGACTTGATTGCGGTCTATACTGGTACCGTTACCGGTGGCGGGCCGTATGCTTTCAATAGCGACGTTGTATTTGCTCGGCAAATATTGACCAGACCAAGACAAGCACGGTGTATACACAAGTCTTGTGATCGTATTCAAAAGCGCTTTTGCCGTTGGGGAATTGATTTGAAAGCGTCCAATTCTTGCTATTTATGGTACAATTACATCCTTCATCCCCGCCTGCCAATGCCAGTATCCAGTTTTAATCATCCTCATGAATTATAAATCGGAAAAATGTAAACATTCCATACACCGATCTCCGTTTTCCATCCAATGCCAGTCGTTGTAGAATGGACGTATAATTGTATTGGGTACAACATTTAGGCCTTACCCTGCTCAATTAAAATTTCTCATTGTCGGCTTTTTATTTTCTGTTTTCCATTTTGGTTGTCAAAAACTTGTTTTGACATAACTTTAGAATCATTTCCAATGGAAATGATTCTAAAGTGCTGTCAAACCATGTTTTTTGTCGCGCACGCTTGCGGACAGTGCGATATAGTCGGCACATTGGCACACGTATGTATGTACGCCCGTACATACGTGTGTCCGGGTTAACGTTTTTGGTTAAACATTTTTTTGTTTTTGTTAAAAGTTTTTCGGTATACTATTAAAGCCTCGGCGGGCACGACATCCTGAAAATGAACACAGAATCATGATGAATTCTAGTTACCTTGGGATGAGATGGTTAACCCTTTCAACACCACAGACCTCTATAGAGACAATGTTTGCAAACAGTGCAGATCCAGATGAGCCGCGTCTCATCAGGATCTCCACTGTTTGTTAATAATTTTAAACGTCGTACAGATTACCCTTTTAGGGTTAATAAATTTTTCAGTATACTATCGAAGCTTCGGCGGGCACGACATACGGGCCGCGGCCATTTAGTATTGAGAATCAAAGCAAAATATAGCCACAGCAGACGACAATTTTCATTCCCCGGAGCATTCTAAGGGTTAGTTTTCCAAAGGCAAATATTTGCAGTGTTAAATATGAATGCCGACTGTTTAGCTGGAGTTGTTTAATCAACAATGCCGAGAGAAAAGGGGTTAAGTTTAAGATTATCAAGACATTTCAGGTCGTAAACGTTATCGATATTGCAGAATTATATCAACTCTCCGTGGATGTTTGAATGACTAGTGACTATAAAATGTTGTCCGTGTTTACTGAATGATTTGTAGTGTGTATATTCCAATAGGGGATTGTAGCTAGTTATTTCCCTTTGCAAATCTATTTATAGAGATCCGGTCTTTTGGTTTCTTTAGCGTTTATTTCTACCTAAATAACTTGCAAAAGTAAAGACTGCAAACAGGGTATACCCAGATCAGACTGCACATATCTGCAGTCTGATTTGGGTCTACACTGATTGCAATACAATAAGGCCATCCATAATTATATCTCCGTTTCCTGTAACCCAACCGACCCGCTAAAACGGTGCGACCCGATTTTTTTTATTGCAATTTCGTTTATAATTTTATTTATTTTTTTTTTTTTTCAATTTAGTGCTACAGTGGGTTAAAAGGGTTAATATAATCTCTGGCCCTAAATGGAATACATGTTCATACAACAACACATACAGCAATTGACATACTTTTATTGCAAGTGTTAAAATATTGTACCTTTTTAATATTAATAATTTTTAAATTCAATATGTCATGTGACAGAAAAAAAAAGAAATTGCCTACCGACCGACCGACCCACTTCTAAAATTCTGGGTCGGGTTACAGGATACAAACAATTTTTTAAGGACGGCCTAAATAAGTATGAAAATATGAATGAGGCAAATAATGCAGTTCCGGATCAGATTGCGCAGATCTGGATCAACACTAGTCAAAAACACAATGAAAAGTCATGCAGAGCATGATGTTATTAGCCGATCAAATCAGGGTAAAGTGCATCGAACATATGTAGGTGTCTCTGGTAACATTGTCAATGGTAAACTATTTTCGACCACAGTTCTGTACCCAGCGTTGACATTTTTCTCGATTTTGTGCAGGTTTTGGAAACCCGTTCCCAAATCCATCCAATAGCAGCAATGCCATAGCAGCAATGTTTTGTTGTCACCATTATGTTGCGAAATATTCCAGCGTAACACCTGTACTGTATGCTCTATTTATCTACAAATTACACTCCGCAATACACAAAGTTGTAGTCACTGTGTGTGTGTTTGTCGGAATTCTGTGGCAGCATGCGAGTGGGCGGAGCTACCAGGGCTATATATATCTAGCGGTTACAGTGTCATCTAAAAATAGACGCAAGCTCCTGCGTATTCAGGCACATGCCCAGATTGGCCTAATGTGCCCCATCCGTGATTTTTTGCGCGATGTCGGGCGCAAGACAATCAATAATTTGCGGCATTGACAATAATTAAGGGGATTGCCGCAATCGCGCGTGCTGGATGCATCCCTGCCATCCCTGCATGATACGTAAACAAATCAAAGTTGGCTATGAAGGGCAATTCTTCGTTTTGATTGGTGGAACATTTTGTGAATATTAACTAGCGTCAAATGACGCGCGTACGCGATCCAATGGGATAAACCCGAGATGCTGGGATAAACCCGAAAATGCTGGGGTTACTAGTAAGGAGATTTTGAGCAGAGGTCGATTATAAATTAGCCGAATAAACACATTTTACGCGATTATACGTGGCTGAAACTTGTTCTGTTTAATAAATAAAAGCTTTAAATTAGCCCAATAATCGGCGTATGTTGGCGTATATGGCCATTAGAGCCAACTATGGACTTCAACAACAATAACTTCCGGGTTAAATCTCTTCAGGCGTTCAGCTCATTAAGTATTCAAAATTGTGTTATTTGGCTATAAGTAAAGTTTTAAACGGAGATAATTGCCAAAAATGCAAACTTTATCGGTTGGTGCAATTTGGAAGTGATACAGAAAAATTCGCGTTCGTAGATTATCGAATAGCGGAGAAAAGGGTTGCTACAAACTTTTTCAGAATTCGATGGATAACCAACATATTAGCCGATCTATAAATAGATCGGCTAATAACAAACCATGCGATATTCACTTTTATTACAAGCAATTAATTAGGCCATAACATATACAAGTTGGACCACCCCTTATGTGAGTATTACGATTATTCGTAATCCTATTTTAGGGGAAGTGGTCAAGTGACGTTGGTGTGGTATGGACCTGCCACCAGGTCAGGTTATTCTAATTTCAGGGCTGAATATATTGTTTCTCGATGTAAATATTCAGTTCTGATTTTGGAATTTCCCCCCCCAATGCAGCAGGTTAAAACGGGATCGAACCCGTTTGCCTGGCCTTACATGACCTTAGCTGTTGATAGGCCGTTAAACACCAATAAACAAACAAACAAAACAAGTTGGACCAGATTTCTGTAAATAAATTCAAAGGGAAATAACTATAGCTACGGTCCCCTATTTCCCCAATACGCAGGGATGGATGTGACTTGAAACTGAGGTCTCGTCCCCTAACCCTTCCTATGCTGTTGACGGAAATTGCCGTATGCTGTTTTTCATTTTTGCTTTAATTCTTAACAAAAAAACGGTTTTGACAGCACATGAGAATCGTCTCCACTGGAGGCGATTCTCATGTGCTGTCAAAACCAGGTTTTTGTCAAGAAATATTGAAAATAAAACATTTTCAGCAGACGACAACATTTAATTCAGCGTAGTAAGGGCTAAATGACCTTGGCTGTTGCCATTCACTTTCACTTTTTCCCCATATACACAGTAGTTGCTGCACATTAGAAGTTTTAACCCTTAGAATGCTGGAAACGAAAATAGTCGTCTGCTGTTGTTTCATAATTTGTCTTTTTTCTGAACAAAAACATGGTTTCGCAGCACTTTAGAATCATTTCTAATAGAAATGATTCTGAAGTGCTGCATAACCATGTTTTTATTGAGAAAAATGACCGTTAAAAAATAAACGGCAGACGGCAAAATTTAATTCAGCAGTGTAAGGGTTAACCCTAATACTTATAAAACTGTCATGTAACGGCTGCTGTTAAAAAAAATTATTTCTCAGATTTGCTGCAGAAATAATTTTTGCTAAGGAATTAGAAATCTATCTACATTGCACTCTCTTCATGACGCTTCTATCGCAAAAATAAAATGGAAATTCCCTCTGGCAATACCGGAATGGGATGGGTTGTTGTCTGGTAGTAGAACATTGGACTTCAATATCAGAGGTTGTGGGTTCAATACCCGCCCTGGGCATGGAAACATACCAGTACATGTATTTGCATCTTGCTGATCTTTCGGATGAGACTGGGCATGGAAACTTGGCAATAAAAAATTACAATTTTCAAAAAAAAACATTTTTTTTCTTCGAAAATTGTAATTTTTTATCGCCAATACCAGTACATGTATTTCCATCTCGCTGATCTTTTGGATGAGACTTTAAAGCGAGGTCCTATCTCGATATGACCTTAATTGAGGCAAGTCGTGATATATTTAGTACCTAAGACGTGTGGTATCTCTTGAAGACTAAATTTTCCGTAAATGATGTTGAAAGTTGACGAAGCAAATGCGGATACGAAAATTTTGTCAACTTTCAACGTCATTTACAGAAAATATCACAGTTTCATAAACAATCACACATGTTCTTCGGTACAAAATCACGTGGCTTGTCTCAATTAGCTGTTGCCAGGATGCTTCTTCATGTTGAGTTTGAGACTGTTCCATTATACAAAAATACAAATACAAAAAAAACAGTCCCAAATGGTACAGATCTTGATGAGACGGCTCGCTACGAGACGGCTCACCATGATCTACACTGTTTGCAAATACATGTATTAGGAAAGAGGTCTCTAGACTCTTGTGTTTAACCCTTTCACCCCTAAATAACAGGAATGGAGTTTTATATGTTAATTTCTGGACCAATCTAATCGTCACAAAATGATTTCAGACTAGTCCATTTATGAAAAGGGGGTGTTTTTGTTCTCAAAAATATGAAAAATACTTGCAAAAAAATGCAAACCCTGATGACACAGCTCGTCATGAGCCGGCTCATCATCGATCTACACTGTTTACCAATACCACTATACAGGCATGTGGTGTTGAAAGGGTTGAACCCTTTCACTTTTCTTCATGAATTCTATCGCAAAAATAGAAAATCCTACTTCCATTAAGCGAATCTCTCCAAGTTTGACCTCTAACCCGACAAACGGCTCATTGATATGCGTAAATTTGAGCAGCGGCTGTAGATTTCCCAGCAGACTGATTGTCAGTCTCGATGCTACGACAGGGGCCGCATGTCGCAGGGAAATATCTCGCACGGTGACAATAAACGTTGAATCGTCAGTCATTATCGGAATGAAGTAGTTTGAATGGTGGTGCCTGAGTGACATTTCAAGATATGCCCACGATTATGATGAACGCAATTGCCATGCTAAAAAATCTGGATGTTTGATTGGTCAAAGCTGAGCTGTGCTCAGTCTCGGCCAATCAAACTGCTTGATTTTTATTTTTAAAACAAAAAAAGTTTGAGAACATGCTCAAACAGTTTTATATAATTCCTGGTATACACGTACATGGTTATAAAGCTACGGAGCCTGAACTTGGTTCACCTGCTCTAAGTCAGGAAGTGTGATTGGCCGATAAAACTGCTTGATTTGAATGTTATAGACAACATGCTTAGACATTTTATCACACCGTGATTTTGATCGCTATTCAATGCTATTCCGATAAAAAAGTACATGTACATTTCAAACCATTTGAAGAATCTGAGACTTAGCTAGATGACCTTACCCAGATGTCCTGAATCCAACTCCTTAGTGTGTAGCAATTATTCTAATCTGAAGAGTAAAGTCGGCACTCCAAGTGTCGTCTGCTGTTTGCTCAGGCGGCCATTGTTTACCCGCGACAAAATAGCCAATATTTGGACAGCCATCACAGTCAGTGAACCAATCGGGCCGTATATTTCCTGCGCCAGAAGCTGTCGAGAAAATGGATAAAACATGTTTTCTACCACCGTCCAATAAGTGACCACTGAGAAAATCACGTATTCTTTATCTCCTCAGTTGTGGCGTAATTCCCTCCTCTCGACGGGCGCACTGTGACCCAAGTGGCTGACTGCAGTGGAATCTCTCTAAACTGGACACCCCAGGGTGTCTAGTGGAATCTCTAAACTGGACACCCCAGGGTGTCTAGTGGAACCTCTCTAAACTGGACACCCCAGTGTGTCTAGTGGAACCTCTCTAAACTGGACACCCCAGGGTGTCTTAGTGGAACCTCTCTAAACTGGACACCCCAGGGTGTCTAGTGGAATCTCTCTAAACTGGATACCCCAGGGTGTCTGGTTTAGAGATATTCCACTGCAAATCTGGGGGCCGTTTCACTAAACTTCGTACGACTAAAATGTTCGCAAGTGTAAAATTATGATAGTCTGTAAATTTCACATTAACAATGTTGTCTTGTAAATAATTATTGGATTTACATTTATTGCGCATTGGCTGCATATGCAGCCTATGCTCAATAAATGTAAATCCATAAATCGAAATTTACAGACGATCTTAAATTTGCACTTAATACGAACATTTTAATCGTAAGAAGTTTAGTGAAACGGGCCCCTGGAATTTGCGCACACAAAAACTTGTGTTTTCGATATGCTAATGTGGTGACGAACATCATTGAACGTCTCTAAACTGGACACCCTGGGAGGTCTCTGCAGTGTGTGCAGTTGGAAGAGATACTACAGTAGTTAATTTGGGCATAGCTGATTAATGCAATCCACACCTAGATTTCAGTTAAATGATTTCGCCTATAACTGTTACTGTAAGTCGAATTGGCTTGAAACTTCATATGCTTATTTGTCATCTCCATATTTTCATCTATAGCCCATGCACCCATGCGGCCCTGTACTCAAGGTCAAGTAACCTAGAAATTTACGTTAAAGTTTTTGAGGGGTACGTCTATCAGTGTAATTGATTTCTTGTTAAAAATGAACTTTTTGGCTTTACCATACTATAATTTATTTGTGTAGACGTGTGACATTTGTGTGTTTTGTGTATTTTCAGACAGAGATTGCGAAGCGGCTAAATGCAATATGTGCTCAAGTTATTCCATTTCTTTCACAAGAGGTATGTATGTACGATTAACCAGGCCTGGACAAATTCTTAACCCATTTCATGCTGAGGATACGCCATTTTGTATTTTCTTTACATGAGCTCGGGAAATATATGTCGTGACCACCATTTGAACCGTCTCGTCGAGACGATTCAAATGAGTGGTCACAACATATATTTTCATTGTGATGTAACAAAAATAAAAAATAAAATATTTAAAAAAAGATTCATCTCCGTAAAGGTGTATTACGCATGTAATGGGTTAATTGTCCACTCGTCCAAATTGAATTTCAATTAATACATTCCTGTATGTTTTAATGTTTATTCCTAACTGTCTATTCACATTACCACTCGTCAGGATAGAAAAATCACTCGCCAATATGAGCGAACAAGTGGAATTGTTGAAGCCTGTTAGTTTGATGATACACCCATTTTACGCCAAAAGTGTAGAGTTTAATAAATATCGTATAAAATCAACACAAACAATAGATGATATTTATCACATAACCTAAAATGTTCAGATTCATAATACAATAGTCAAGGTGTATGATCACGTGGTACTAACAACAACAACAACAACAAGTACCGATTCAAAGTATGTATTCTGTTATAGTGTCCTTATTACGTAACGGATTTTGATGAAATGTGGCGCATCAAACGCGTCTTGTTAAGCTGCATTTGGTGGTCTCTGTATTTTCGCACAAACTTCTGTCGATTTCCGTGTGTGCCAAACTCCCTAGACCACCAAATGCAGCTCACGCATATTAAGGAAAATATCAAATAATACTTACTTTGGAGTGGGCGACGTTGTTGTTGTTGTTGTTGTTGTTGTAACCACGTGATTATGCACCTTGATAGTGTAATAAATATAAATAAACCACAGTGTATCTGTAGCGGTTTCATTTCCATATTTATTACACTAGTGTATTATGAATTTTAACACTATGTGTTGTTGCACTGCTAAAGCCAATTCTATACAATAAACACGTTTCACAACAATCGCGTTGCAAGTGATAAATTGCTTTTTAGTGTATGGACATTTCATAATGTTCCATAATAAACACATTAACATATAAAAGGTGATAGTGTCAGGGCACTACACACATTAATATCGCCATTGCACGACTATATTATAGGAATGAATGGCCTTTTTGTGGAATTTATCGGGTTATAAACTGGGAAAAGTCACTTTCGCAATTGGCAATAAAAATAAACAATTGGCATAAAAAATTATAATTTTCGAAGAAAAAAAAATATTTTTTTTTCTTCGAAAATTGTAATTTTTTATCGCCAATTGTTTATTTTTATCCTATTGGTTATTATAGGAATGAATGGCCTTTTTGTGGAATTTATCGGGGTATAAACTTGGAATAGTCGCGGGAACACTGGACGAAGGCCGGAAGGCCTCGTCCAGAATTCACGCGACTTTTCCAATTTTATATCCCCGATAAATTCCACAAAAAGGCCATTCATTCCTTATAATTCCAGCATTTGAAATAAATTCATCAAGAAAATGTGTTTATTTTCCGTTTTCTTAAGAATTATTTTAACTGCGCCTGACGGTTATGGAAAGTAGTTTGGCATGGAGTTTACTGGGATATAAATTTTGGACGGAGACTTGCAACGGACCAATCAAAGGTTAGGGAATTGTGTAAATATTTTTGTGCTGGAATTATTAATGTATATGAAAGTTTGGTTTGGTGGATATTTATAGATACAACTATGCAATACGGAAAAGCGTTCGGGGAAATTGTCTCTTTAATTTGACGGGCCTAGATTTATCTATCGGCTGGTTGCAACAGCAAATTCTACGTTTTGTCACATGGCGTCGGAATCGACTGAATTATCATAGCGATCAGAGAGAATTTATCTGCTGGATGATTCTGCAGCAACTATTGATTTCCGTAACAGGAAAAATGGAGTTATTGCGTTTGTGCGTTGTATACACCCAGCCCTGGGATTATAACAAGTTCAGCGCATGATGTTTTGTGTCTCTTCACGAGGAGCAAAATATGCATGTGTGTGTTGACCCATATCATGATGAGGCTATGCCGTTTTGTTTGTTTTCTTTACGTGTTCGCGGAAGTATATGTTTTGACCACCATTTGAGCTGTCTCGTCGAGACGGTTCTAATGAGTGGTCGCAACATATACATTCATTGAGAAATAACAAAAACATTCATCCTGATCCATAAAGGTGCATTCAGAATGCAATGGATTAAAGGACTGTCCAGACTCGCATATTATTCGATCAAATACCAATGAGTTTGTGTTTTATTCCACTATTTACTGTCATGAACTGTGATATACAGGGGAGATAGTTTGGTAATAGTCTGGATCTACGCTGGATGCAAAGACTAGAAACCTTCCTGTATTGATAATTCTCCAGACAATAACTCCACTGGTATCGGGTTCGCAGGCAATAACGCCGATCATTGTTTCACTCTAATGGAAACCAACATGCATCATTCTACTTGCATGGCATTGTCTGTCTGTGTCGAGCCATCACATTGTGTAATGCAGATTTCAGATTGTGAAGAAAGATATGATTTTTAGCTCACCTGAGCGAAGCTCATGTGAGCTATTGTTACCGCAATGTGTCTGTCCGTCGTCCGTCCGTGAATGCAAACGTCTTCTCCTTGGTAACCATTAGGCCTATAGTCACCAAACTTCATGGTCATGGTCCTTAGTTAGGGGGATTACAAACTTGTTAAAATTACGTCATTACGTAATCCAAGATGGCCGCCGTCTTAAAAATAGCACAAATTCTTCAAAAATCTTCTCAAGAACTGCCAACCGGATTTCGACAAAACTTGGTAGGAATGATCGATGTACAATGCTCTTTCAAAGTCGTTAAAATGGTGACCCCGGGGTCAAAAATGGGCGTGGCCCCGTAGGGTCAAATTTTATTTTTGACCGAATATGGTCATGTCTATATCAAATCGAAGGTAGCAAAGAGACGATCGCTCTGGTACATTTTTTGTCGGAATTGGATGATCATGTCATCCAAGATGGCCACCGAAATGTCAAAAGGTCGTTCTTTTATTAGAGATTTCAAAATTCTTCTTCACACGAACCGCTTGGCCCATGGTAGCCAACTTCACAGTTGTGGTTCATGGGTAAAGCCTTTTCAGATTTGTTAAAACGGAGGTCGTCGCTAATCCAAGATGGCCGCCATCTAAAAATAGCACAAATTCTTAAAAAATCTTCTCATGAATCGGCAGCCGGATTTCGACGAAACTTGGTAGGAATGATTGATGTAGAATACTCTTTCACAGGTGTTAAAATGGTGACCCCGGGGTCAAAAGTGGGCGTGGCCCGTGGGGTCAAATTGGGGTCAAATTTTATTTTTGACCGAATATGCTCATGTCATATATCAAATTGAAGGTATCGATGAGGCAATTGCTCTGGTTCAATATTTGTCGGAATTGGATGATTATATGTCATCCAAGATGCCAGACGAAAGGTCAAAAGGTCATCCTTTTATGAGAGATTTTAAACATCGTCGTCTCATGAACCGATTTGCCAATGGTCAGCAAACTCTACCTGTATGGTCCTTAGGTGAAGCTTTTCCAAAGCCTGAAATCCAACATGGCCGCCGTCTAAAAATAGCACAAATTCTTAAAAAATATTTTTCTCATGAACCGCCAGCAGGATTTCGACGAAACTTGGTAGGAATGATCGATGTACAATGCTCTTTCAAAGTTATTAAAATGGTGACCCCTGGGTCAAAAATTGGCATGGCCCGTATGGTCAAATTTGTATTCATGGAGTCATGATATGGCCCTCTTGTTTTTATATTTTACCTATTTCCAGGGCGTGGGATCATAGACCCACGTCCGACCGCCCAACATTAAGGTCACTGAGGACTTGTGTTCACCTTGTTTGTAAGGCAAATGTGATAACGTTGTTTTGTTTGTTTTCTTTCTCTTTTTTATCGAAGGCTGCCAGTGAGGGGATCAGCCAAATATTGTAACATGGTTTCCGTTGTTTGCACATATGTGCAAACAAATAGCGCGTGCTGTTTGCATATGGCTTTAGGCAATGCTCATTCCGGGGCCGCGCGTAATGGAAGTGCCTTCATGACGTCACTACGCGGAAGTGCCTTCATGACGTCACTACTTCATGACGTTCATGACGCGGCCCCGGAATATGCATACCGAAAATTATCTACGTGAATGGGACGATTTATAAAAGTACTGAAAATACTGAATATAATGCTCAAATTACATCAGTTTTGTGTTGGAAATGTAACAATAACGTTTGATCATGTCCAGCCGTGTGCAAACGTTTGCTGTGGCCCTCGGTCGCGAGTTCAAACAGTTCCCTCGGGCCACAGCAAACGTTTGCACACGGCTGGACATGATCAAACGTTATAATAACGATGCCATTGTTATGAGTTGATGTGCAGTAATGACCAATTTATAACTGAACATTGATCATAATTAATCATTTGATTCTACTATCGATTATGATATGGAATCATTGGTTAATCAAAGTTACTTGTATATACTTACAGGCAGAAATGCTATTTTACAATATACAATATATTATTATACCTCATCCGAGATTATAGAGATTTAATTGGTCAGATTGTTGTCATATGATATGAGCTAGCCTGCGATGACCTCATGTGAGATATTGCAATATCTGTGTGCGAAGACACCCAATACATTATTACTGAAATTATTATTACTCTTTCAACCAAATGTTCCACGACGGAAATTCTACTGCTATTTTTAACTGTCTAACCGGAAATCCCCATTCTATTTATAGCATCAGCAGCAGGTGGCGGCAGCTGTAGAAAGAGCAAAACAGGTGACCATGACAGAATTAAATGCCATTATTGGGGTAAGTCAGTATATATAACGTACGATTGTGAAATATCTTTGGAGGCAATTGAAGGGGTGAGTGGAACAAAGGGGCTAAGTGGTTTTAGCCCATTTCTTGCACTAACCCATTCAGTTACCTACTCAAGGGGTATGATCACGTGGTTATAACAACAACAAGTACTGAAACTTCTAGAAGCGCCTCCGATTCAAAGAATGTATTCTTTTATTTTGTCCTTATTATGTAACAGATTTTGATGAAATATGGTGCATCAAACGCGTTTTGTTAAGCTGCATTTGGTTGTCTCGGTACTTTGGCCCAGACTTCTGTCGTTTTTGCGAAGAATCGATTTCTGTGTCTACTGACACGGAAATCAATTCTTTGCAAAAAACGACATAAGTATGTGCCGAACTCCCGAACCTCCAAATGCAGCTCATGAAGACGCCATATTTCATCAAAATCTGTTGCCTATTAAGGAAATAACAAATAATACTTACTTTGGAGTTGGTGCGCTTTCAACACTTTCAGCCATTGTTGTTGTTGTAACCGCATGATCATGCACCTTGCTACTGCCCTTAACCCATTTCACGGACGATCCTTGTTTACTAGTATCAACATTTACCAGATGCGTTTTTTGTACAGTGCGACCCCGTTAGTACACGGAAGTCCGGCGACATACAACCTTCCGTGTTGCTTATCCGAACCGTGCTATATCCGTTCTCGCCCAAGACGCATCATAATGTCAACAAAAAATACATGTACACTGTACACTGTGACTGCGAATGAACGACGTCGCCAATGCCTATAATATGCCATAAGTTTTCACTGTTATCTTCTCATGTAATAAATATATTGAATCCAAGAATTGTTAACGTCATGTTTCATTTATTCATCAATTTCATGTAGAATGTAGATCTACGCAGGTCCGTGCAATCCATTATTGTAAATGCGTGTAGAAAAAAGTGTAGTAATGATGACGCAATGACCCAATGACCGATATCCTGTTCCATCAGCTGCAACTTCACGGACAAGCTCGTGCGTTGCAATCTGTGTTCTTATGGTGAGCACACAGGTGGAAGACTCGGGACCTATGACACCAAAATAAATGCCTATTAAAAAAATCCCATTATCCCACCCACCTGGTATCGTACTGTACATGACGTTAATAATAGAACGAGATCAAGTGGGTGGGGTAATGGATATTTTTGTAATTTTCTTTTCTTTGTGTCACACGTCCGACTATTCCACCTGTGGGTTTGAGTACAGACCTGTATAGACGTTGTTTTGCCCGACGTGTTATAATTATTGCGCCAGTTCATGAGGTAATCAGGCTTATCACGTGAGATTTTCGACGAAGATGAATCTGATAATAGTGTACATTTTCTGTAAACGATATCGAATTTTGACGAATATTAAATTAGTAATTATTACGCATTTGCTCTGAAAATGTTATCAACTTTCCGATATAATTGCAGAAAAAAGTCAAATCATTCTCGGTGAAAATCTCAGTTATATAATAAAGTTGATTATCTCGTGCACTGGCTCAATTATGACATAGCGAAACAAGGCCAGTTGTCAGGTACACATTTGTGTACATGCGCCGGGGGCGTGGGCTGGGCAGTGCTGTAACACTTTAGTTAATCTGGGTCGAGTTAATTCTGCGCGACTGATACGCGATCTCCGATTGGTCAGGCTTTACACCTAATTAATATTCCACCAATGGTGAGCGCGAACGCATGCCGGAAAAATAAAATCGAGCACATAACAATTAGCACTGCTTTGTTACTGGTCTTACTGATCTTATTCCCAGTTTGCTCGGATTAATTTACGAAATGTGCAAACGTGATCAGCTGCACATTCACATCGGTGAGATAAAAGGAGGCTATGCGTCCATAAAAAAAAAAAATCGTCCATTTTGGGTCTAATTTGGGAAAGAATCGCAAATTTAACACGATTTCTGACAATAGTCATGTAACGAATTTAACACGATTTTGATATACAAATAGGAAAAAAATTCGCGAGCCAAGGCACAACCGTGTACTAACCGAAATCGTGTTATAGTGAAGCGTGTACTAACGGGGTCGCACTGTATTTTCTTTTTTCTGAATGACGATATATGTTGTTATATTATTAAAGGTACATGCCCACTCAGTAGGCACCAAATGTTATTTATATGAATTAAATAAGTGTATAATTGTGTCACTATT
This sequence comes from Conchocele bisecta, assembly GCA_029237695.1. Taxonomy (NCBI): domain Eukaryota; kingdom Metazoa; phylum Mollusca; class Bivalvia; order Lucinida; family Thyasiridae; genus Conchocele; species Conchocele bisecta. The sequence goes on from CM055276.1 coordinate 22,938,450, forward strand.
CCACCAGTTCTAAACATTACAAGTACCTGCTATACAGATATAATCATTTATTAATATTTATTTTACTGATAGTGACACACGGTGGTATCAGGCTATTTTCATATGCAAATGAGGCATGGTATTTTTTAGTTCTTCTACTAATTAAATGTGTCGCCTAAAAAAAACAGATTATACAGTATGATCATTGCACATCAAAAAATAAATACAGAGAATAAATAATAATGTCCGTTAAAATTTTAAGGAAACACGGTTATCCGCCCATGATATCAGTGTGGACATTTATGTCTGATATAAAATGTATAATAATGCAAATCAATACGTGTGGTAATGGTGAATGATTGTTTATTTTGCCAGAAAATGTCTCAGATGATGTCTCTGATATAAAGAACAGTTTGTGCTTACCGAGTCGGCACGTACCTTTAATTGCCACTCATTTGTTCCGTCTCGATGACACGGTTCACCTGAGTGGTAATAGCTCCTACATTAACAAAGGATGATAAATAAGAAAAAATAGTTTTTTGTTCCATGAGAAAAAAATGTGTTTCTTCAGCATGAAAAGTGTTGAATATATGATATAATAGGTCAGAGGTTTGTTTAACTCTTTGCATGCTAGCGGTGAAAATATCCGCCAAATGAATTAGGAGTGTAAGTTTTATTTCTCTCTGTAAATATGTCTTGAAATTTCATTAGAATTGAGTCCTCAATTCTAATGAAATTCTAAGACATATTCATGATATTTACGGGGAGAAATACAAGAAAATATGATGATTTTTTGCCCGCTAGTTTTGAACTATATATAGCCCACAAGTTTCCCAGCATGCAAAGAGTTAGACAATATTTATTTCATACATACATGGTACATCATTACATGTGAATTGTACATGGATTTGAAAACAAGCTAATAGCTTATAAAATTATGAATTCACATCCATACGAGATATTTACTATAGGAATGAATGGCCTTCTTGTGGAATTTATCGGGGTATAAACTTGGAAAAGTCGCGGGAATACTGGACGAAGGCCGGAAGGCCTCGTCCAGTATTCCCGCGACTTTTCCAAGTTTATATCCCCGATAAATTCAACAAAAAGGCCATTTATTCCCTATACTTCCAGCATTTGAAATAAATCCATCAAGAAAATGTGTTTATTTTCCGTTTTCTTAAGAATTATTTTAACTGCGCCTCACGGTTACGGAAAGTAGTTCGGCGTGGGAGTTTACTGGGATATAAATTTTTGACAGAAACTTGCTACGGGCCAATAATCAAATGTTAGGGAATTGTGTAAATATTTTTGTTGGCATGTGCGCAAGCAACATTACAAGTACATAACATTTCATGGATTCCATCATTGTGTGGGTATATGAAATATATTTGGTGTACTAGTATTTTGATTGTTTTTGTTTTTTGCATATTTTGTGATTGTGGTGGTGGATATGTCTCGAGCAACATCACTAAATGGTATGTGTATTGACCCCACGAGGACTCGGAGGTTGACACAAGCTATGCAGCTTTGGCAGCCTCTGTTGGATTACATTCCATAATTATTTCATAAACTTTTGTTCTCTTTGATTGTCATGATATTATTTTTTGCTGTATTTCCCTGACGGATGATGAACCAAAAAAGCATATCTGATTCTGGGGATCAGGAGCTACACTGGTCAAAAAATGTAACAAGTTGTTTAGTTGGTTCTCATTCATTGATAAAATTGCCGTGTTGCTTGCGTTAGATGCATAATATATGGAATATGGTGTGCCATGGGGATATATGTGTGTAGGTGTTTTCTTTTCAACGTCGTTGCTTTGCAATTATAAAATAGCATTGTTCTAGTTCTCTGTTATTATCGACAGATTCGGGCAATACATTGGCAGTCTCCTATTGGCTTCATGTTCATTCCTTGATAAAACTGCCTCATTGCTTTCGTTAAATGCATAATATATAGAATATGGTGTGCCCTGGAACGGAGCCTGCAGGTGACATGGATATTTTTTTTTTAATTTGTTCCCACGAAATAACAATTTGTTCCCTCAATTTAACAATTTGTTCTCTCGAATTAACAATTCGTTCCCACGAAATGACAATTTGTTCCCTCAATTTAACAAATCGTTCTCGAATTAACAATTCGTTCCCGGGCACGATATAACAATTCGTTCCCATGAAATAACAATTTGTTATTTCATGGGAACAAATTGTTAAATTGAGGGAAAGAATTGTTAATTCGTTAAATTGAGGGAGCAAATTGTTATTTCGTGGGAACAAATTAATAAAAAAGAATTCTACGTCCCCTGCGGGCTCTGTACCATGGTGATATATATGTGTAGGTTATATATGTGTAGGTTATTTTCAACGTCATTGCGTTACGATTATAAAATAACCGACATTGTTATTGTTATTTCTGTTATTATCGACAGATTCGGGCAAAACATTGGCATGCTCATGGCCCGCTAACTGACTGAATAGCGAACAGTGCAGACCCTGATCAGACTGCACGGATGTGCAGTCTGATCTGGGTCTACACTGGTCGCAAAGGTCATGCCCACTACCATAATAATCCTAAATATTCTCAACAATTTATTCCGAGAAACACATATAAATATGTGGTTTCCCACAATGCCGAGTGTCCCAATAGTTATGGTTAGTATTATTGTACTGGTTTATCTCAATAACAATGTATTTGGATACAATTTTGTTTACCCGTTTCCCAAAACAAATGGTGTCCCAATGCTTTCTATAAGATATTTTGTTCACATATTAGAATTTTTAAGGAATTCAATGCGAGGTAGCGCTAGCGACCGCAGCATTCAGTGCCTGAAAAATCCAATACGTGAACAATAACACACTTATTGTTCAGCCAAGTGTACACTGCAATGTTCTATCCGCGAATTGATTTTCCATTTCCTGTCAAACAGTTAATCATTAAATCTGGTAATATCTAATTTATTAGGGTTAAACCTTGTAATATGTGAAAAAAGTGGAGCACAATGCTGCCTAGCAATTGGCTTAGAATGTAGGCCAAACTATAAGGGATATTATGGTATTTCGTCAATTCACTTGGTACCATATCGCATGGCATGTCTCATATATTCCTGTTTCTAATGACCTTGCTATTGAACGCACATAAAACACCACTCAGAGACAAAACAGTCTATGTCGCATCTCTCCACCCCCAATGAACCAATCCATCCGCCTATTTCTAGCAACAGATGCAGGCGCAGCATTTACCCCATGAACCCCCCCCCCCAATGAGGTGCCCCACCACCAACGATCAAAACCCTCCTCTTATTTCCAGCAACAGATGCAGGCACAGCACCTGCCCCACGCCCACGCCCCGCCCATCCCGATGGCGCCTCACCCGGCGGGCCTCCAGGCCCCGGGGATCCCGGTGTCCAGTGCAGGCATGGGGCTGCTGGCCCTGGGGCCCGGGTACGCCCAACAACATGTGAGCTCCCTATCGAAGGAGGACAAGGGAAATCCAGGTATGTGTTATTATTAACCCATTTCAGCCTAAGGATTCTATGATTTTTGTTGAAAAAATCTCATTATTTTGTTCATTCATCGATAAAGGTATATGTTGTTACCACTCATTTGAACCGTCTCGTTGAGACGGTTCAAATGAGTGGTAACAACATATACTTTCGAAAGGATATAAAGAAAATAGGGATATTTTTCTCTCAAAAGTGCTAAAAACTACTAAAAGTGTATCCCATCTGTAATGGGTTAACTGGAATTTTGGTCCATAAATATTTAAAAAATTTATGGTTTTTCTGTAAATGACGTCATGATGTTCAGAGGAAAATTTCGTCAACTTTCGACGTCATTTACAGAAAATATGACAGTAAATATTTTTCATGAAAAGTCGCCCATCTTCTTAGGTACAAAATCAGATGGCTTGTCACATGATTGTGGTAGTACACAACCGCCTCCATTAATCTTGCCCATATTATCAACGTTTCGGAACATCTATTGACAATGGCAACTGGCAATCGAGCTGCTTGATATCAAGCACGATATCCAAGTATCTTGAAATGAAGACAATGCCAAATATTGGCAAGATTAGCGCAGGCATGCACTCTAACTTTGTTAACTCTTTGCATGATTGCGGTGAAAATAACAGCCAACATAGGAGTATTTTTCTTATTTTTCTCTGTAAAAAATGTCTTGGAATTTCATTAGAATTGCGTCCTCCGGACTCGATTCTAATGAAATTCCGAGACATACTCGTGATATTTACAGGGAGAAAAAAAAAAAGGTACTGAATTTTTGTCCTCTATTTTTGAACTATTTATAGCGCACAAGTTTCCCAGCATGCAAAGAGTTAAGCAACCCATTTTCCGTTTGTTCAATACACGGTACAGGTTTTCTAGTATTTTGTTATTTTATTAAATCAAGCCCAGGTCAAAATACACATCATAGAGCTTTAGATAAACAATTGTGAATATTATCCCTTAGACGCTATCTTATTTTGTTTGTCGTCTGTTGTTTATTTTCCATTTTTATCATCAAAAACATGCTTTGACAGATCTTTACAACATGCTTTGACAGCACTTCAGAATCATTTCCATTGGATACATACCCATATTTTGAAAATATATTGAAATTAATAAATTTACTGATCTATGGAGCTATGAGTTTGAGCGCCTGGCAGTAGATCAAGATTTTTGTAGATTCAAACTCTGTAGTTTGCCATAGCAACCAAATCAACTGCTGGATAGTAACCATTTAATGGCCATATACTGAATTGTTGTCTGCTATTTTTGAAGCTATTCATACATAGCCCACAAGTTTCCCAGCATGCAAAGAGTTAATGGCCATTTATGGGCCTTATGTCGAGTTATCTGGAGCTACTTGCATGTTACTGTTGTACAATCGTCGTGTCAATTAGTTAGAAATCCCGTACCTTGTAGAATTATTGTTGTTTTTATGCCCAACCACGATAATGGCGGTGGCATTTAGTGTTACCTTTGTCTGTCCCGCCAGTCCATCCATCATAAACCTTGTAACTCGTAAAACTTGTACACTATACTTTATAGTGAGAATTGAAACTTGGTATGCACATGCTGTAAGAAAAAAAAATATTTTCATTGTCACATGACTGCCGTTGTTTGACAGCGCTCACAGCCGTGTTGAAACGTACAGCGTTGTTTGACAGCGCTCACAGCCGTGTTGAAATGTACAGTGTTGTTTGACAGCGCTCACAGCCGTGTTGAAACGTACAGCGCATGCTGTTTCACCTTGGCTGTAGACAATGCTCATTACAGATCCAAGCCAACACCTACGTAATGCTTTACATCACCAGACCAGTTCACAATGGTCGCGCCGAAATTTTGAAAGTGATGCGGCTGTATCATGTGATGTGTACTGCGGCCCCGAAATATGTATGAGTAAATCAACCGTTTGAATGGAGCGGTTTTATCAAAGTACCGAAAGTACTGCATAAATGCTCAAATTGCATATTTTCGACGGAAATGTAATAACTACCTACAGCCTTGGGGTTCAAACAGTTCCCTCATGCCACGGCAAATGTTTACTCACGGCTGGATATTGTCGAACCTTATATTTGACCCTGGGTCATGGATTATCTCCCATTTTGGACTTTCAGAATTTTGCTACCAGAGCAGTAGGTGGGGCATCCGTGTTCTATGAACACATTTTCTAGTTTATTTATTTATTAATCCCCATTGTTGTGTTGTAATTCCCACCAGGTTCCCCCACCGGGTCTCTAGAAGTACGACGGCCCATGTACCCGTGGCCCGGAGTTAAGTATATAACACGTACTAATATTGATGTCTCCGACATATAGGCAAAATGTAACACAGTGAAGCCCTGTCGCCCAATACACCCTTTTTCTGACGGAAAATTTCAAATAAGTGTATGACCGTACTCATCGAAAGTATATGATGTGATCCCCATTTGAACCGTCTCATCGAGTCGTATCAAATGAGTGGTCACATCATATACTTTCATTGAGAAATAAGAAAAACAATAGAAAATAAAATATTTCAATATTCTCATATGTCTAAAAGTTTATTTTATTTCTGTTTGAATAATATAATTTAATTGCTTATTTTTGCACAAAATATCTGTTGTGACCAGTCATATAAACCAGTGGTCACAACATAAAATAATTAGAGAAAATACGAAAAATTTGAAGAAAAAAAATGAAAATATTCATGCTACTAATATTGTGTTTGCCTTTATAGTTCATCCTACTTTCTAAGCCAATCGCTGGGCAGCATTGTGCTCCACTTATTTCATATAATTGCAATGTTTAACCCCAATAAGTCATATATTACCAGATTTAATGATCAAATGGAAATGGAAAATCAATACTCGGATGGGACATTGCATTCTTCACTTGGCTGAACTATAAGTATGTTATTGCTAACGCTAACTCGCATTTCATTCCTTAAAAGTCCAATATGTGAAAAATAACGTATACGTAAAGGGTTAATGCGGACATGTCTGTATGAAAGGGTTTCACTGTAATGTGCCTGTGTGTGTCTAGTATTCCTTATTAAATAGGGAACAAATGATAAAAATAAAACAAATTTAAAATATCGCTTATTTCAATAAAATTTACTAAGTTGAGCTGCAAAAATGAGCTGCAAAAAGCAGCTTTTTGCAGCTCAACTTAGTAAATTTTACAGTATTTTCACTGCTCAATTTGAAAATGAATGCATATTTTCACATTGCTGTGAGTATTTTATATTCCCACTTTTGATAATCAATTCGTATTCTGCGTAAAATACGCCAATACGCACCTTATCTGGAGCTCCGTCTTATGTCTGAAATTCAATGGAACCTCTCCAACCTCGCTGGAGAGGATCCACTGTGCAAACTAAAGACACAGACAAAAAGGAAGACATGGACTCGAATGCTGCCCAGTGCTATGTGTGATGTTATGTATTTGCTTTATTGGTGTGTGATGGCTTCACTAATCTACGTCCGCTGATAAAATGATGTTTCGCAACATGCAGATATATACAGATCAGCCCAGTTTTATTGTCGCGCCCACTTGCGAATAGCTCGATATAGTCGATACATTGGCGCACGCACGCACGCACATACGTTAAGTTTTTGGTAAAGTTTTTTGGTATCAATTTAGTTAGATCATTTGAATATATATTTGTTTTTACATTTTGTCAATAACTGACTTTACAAAATATATTTAGCCTGCATTCTTTGTATTACGCCAAACATTGTAACCTCATTTGTTCCGAAACATCTCAAATGTGAGATCCTAGCATAATTATTAGCAAATTAGGAATATGTGATACATATGTGGCTGTGACTGGAGAAAATGGGGCTTATAGGTTTTGCGAACATGTAGATCCAGATCAGACTGTGCATCCGCACAGTCTGATCAGGATCTGCACTGTTCGCCATTCCATCAAAGTAACACGCGTCATCGTTCTAAACAAGCAATATAGACCGTTATCAGGCTACAGGTGTGTGGTGTTTGATCAAGAGCTGCACTGGTCATGAATCCAATAAGCCACATTTGTCCAGCCACAGCGCCTAATACTGACAGTGATATACACATACAGAGGTATTAGTTTCAAATGTAATTTGAAATTAATTAATAGGCTTATTTGACAGGTTTAACATTGGGGGTGTAATTCCATCCTATTAATGAATTTTATCTGAGATAAAATGTATTATTTGCAGAATTTCATGAAATTTCTATAATATATGTGTTTCTGTTTTTCGAAACAAGTGTGGAGATTTTTTTCTCACTTTTTCTCTTTGAAATTCTCACAAACATTTAAAGGTACATGCCCATTCAGTGGGCAAAGACTGTTCTTTATATCAGAGACATCATCTGAATCATTTTCTGGCAAAATAAACATTCATTCACCATTACCCCACGTATTGATTGCCATTATTATACATTTTATATCGGACATAAATTTCCATACAGATATCAGGGGCGATAACCGTGTTTCCTTAAAATGTTTACTATTTATTCTCTGTATTTATTTTTTGATGTGCAATAATCATACTTTATAATCTGTCGGAAATATTATTTTTCAGGTGATGTATTTAATTAGTATAAATAATTAAAAAATATCATGCCCCATTTGCTTATGAAAATAGCATAATACCACCGCGAGTCACTATCAGTAAATTAAATATAACTAAACAATTATATCTGTATAGCGGGCACTCGTAATTTTTAGAACTGGTGGAATAGTGACACTTATTTAGTTCCAATAAAGAACATTTTGTGCCTACCGAGTGGGCATGTACCTTTAAAATGCGGTCTCATTTATTTGGGAAGAATTCATTTGACAAGGCTGGAGGATGCGAAAGTATGCATATATATATCTTAACCCTTAGACTGCTACAAACAACAATTGTTGTCTTCTGTTGCTTTTATATCTTGCCTTATTTCTCAATAAAAACATGTTTTGACAGCCTTCAGCATCATTTCCAATGGAAATGATTCTTAAGTGTTGCCAAAGCATGTTGTAAATTATTCTAAAGTGCTGTCAAAGCATTTTTCTGTATCATACTTCCCTGTTATATGTTGCTATATAGCTTCTATTGGGGCTACCCATTCCGAATACAATTTATTGACCCGCACCTAGTCCGCACTTACACCTGTCCCATCCCATATCGACCGCGCATGCGCGCACGGGAGACTTCCTCTTTGCTTCGGACGGCTGGCGTGAAAGTAAAAATGGAAAATAGAAAATAAACAGCAGACAACAAAAAAATTAAAAAAGCGGTGTAAGGGCTAATTATTAATCCATCCTTCTGGATTCATATCGTAGTGGTGAATCTTACTGGGATTCACACCAATCAATCAATCAATCAATCAATCACTCAATCAACCAATCAATCAATCAATCAACAATCAATCAATCAATATATCAGTGCTCCATCATACAGGTACATCCCATCTGTATCCGACTTGTGTTGGACAGATATAAAACCCCAATTAATCAATCGATCGATCAACCAATCAATCAATATATTAGTGCTCCACCTTACAGGTACCTACATCCCATCTGTATCTGACTTTGGTGTTGAACAGATGTAAAACCCCAACCAAGCAACCAATCAATCAATCAATCGACCAATAAATCAATCAATCAATCACTATGCTCGGTTTGCATATCGAGCGAGCGGAAACTGACAGCCCCGACAGTTGTTGCATGTTGGCTGGCAGCAATTCAATTTTCATGCAAATTATCGTCTCCGTTACTTTGAATAAGAATTGAGAACTGAGTGCATGTCTTGAAATTGAGTCGTAGCTTGCTTGGAAATCCACACGATCTAGTATCGGAAATTACGGGCCACGATCTGATTAACGTGGGTTTATGCATCCGCGCAGTCTTGTCTAGGCCTTTACTGTTCACAATTCAGTCAATTTATTTGACAAAGCATTATTTTCATGCTGAGGATACGCCATTATGCTTGCGCAAAATCCTAAATATTTCCCTTCTATGCGCTCAGAAGTATGTCACGGCCACCATTTTAACTGTCTCATCGAGACGGTTCAAATGAGTGGTCAGTCACACCATATACTTTCATTCAGAAATAACAAAAAATAGAAATAAAATATTTTATAAATTTCATACCCGTAATGGTGTATTGTGAAAGGAGTGGATTAACTTGCACTTTACAGGTTCGATATATTTGTCAGAATTGATTGAGCTGAATCTTACGGAGGCTTCATTTTTTTTTTATCTTTTCTTGAATTTTCGAGATATTTTCTTGAATTTTCAAGATGTTTTCTTGAATTTTCAAGATCTTTTCTTGAATTTTCAAGTTCTTTTCTTGAATTTTCAAGATATTTTCTTGAAAATTCAAGAAAAGAACTTGAAAATTCAAGAAAACATCTTGAATAAATGGAAATTGAAAAAACGTGAAGTGGCCCTAATGGGCTTCCGTAGAATCTCGTGACCACCAAGAAATAAAGAAAATATAGTGCAGCCAATTTCGCAAAAAAAGAATTCTGTTTACACAAATCCAGCTAAGTGCAATCTAAGAGTAATTTTCAATGAATGCATAATATTTATTTAATGAAATCAAATAGATTTTAACCAAAACAATGGCTGTGATCATATAATTAATACATTTATACATGAATGATAAACAATTTTAATCCTCTATTAATATATACAGCAATTTGTTCATGCCCTCGCCAATAGACAAAAGGGATTATAGTGTTAGTCCATGTATATAATTACATTGATTACACCTTTCATTTTTCTATAGCTCATGAACCACTTCATCGATTTTGATAATACTTGGCCACAAGGTGTGTATGGATGGTGCTTTGTTTTGCATATGACCTACGTCCGACCGCCTGAGGTCAAGGTCACCGAGGACTAATGTTTACCTTTGTTTGTAAGGCAAAAATGTTTAAAAAAAAAATGTTTTTTTATACCCCCCGCAACGAGTTGTGGGGGGTATACTGGAGTCAGGTTGTCCGTCCGGAATCCGTCCGTCCGTAAACTTAGCATCAGAGAAATATGTTATAACTTCTATTTCCTTCATCAAACATGCTTAATATTTCACACATGCATTACTGTAAGGCTCTACTACCATGCTGCACCATCCACGACTGTCCAACCTCCGCTGATCCCAAGGTCAAGGTCAAATATTTGGTCTCTACAAAACTTAACATCAGATTACTTCAATTACTTTCATCTAAAATTCTTAATATTTCACACATGCATTCCTCTAAGGGTCTACTATCATTCTGTGACAAATCCATGACCGTCCAACTTCCGCTGATCCCAAGGTCAAGGTTACGGTCCCACAGACTGAAAAAATCTACATATTTTGGGGTACCTGGGCGCGCGCGGGGGGTTGTATTCCATAAGCCTCGCTTACTGACAAATCTAGTTTGTTTTGTTTTTATCAAGGCTGCCAGCGAGGGGCTTAGCTTAGTGATAACGATGCCCTTGTTTTATATTAACCCTTGCTACGCTGGAGACGGAAATTGTCGTCTGCTGTTTTTCATGTTTGCCTTAATTCTTTACAAAACAACCTGTTTTGACAGCACATGAGAATCATCGCCAGTGGCGACGATTCTCATGCGCTGTCGAAACAGGTTTATGTCGAGAAATATTGAAAATAAAACATTTCCGGCAGACGACAACAAATAATTCAGCATCGTATTATTAAGGGTTAAATAATGCATTTTAGTACACATAAATAATCCCTCAATGTGCACTCAGCTGGAGGCAATGTTGGTGTAATCTACTACTGCATTACGATGCTCGAGTTAAATGATATATGTAATCATGTGTTTCTTTTTCTGTTAACAGGTGAAGACAAACAAGTAAGTACCCACGTTGTTTGTCCGTCTGTCTGTCTTGTCTTGTCTAATAACCTAGTATTACATGCATGTAATTTGACTTTGATCATTAACCCTTACACCGCTATCTTAATTTTTTGTCGTCTGCTGTTTTATTTTCTATTTTCAATTTTTATCATCAAAAACGTGCTTTGACAGCACTTTAGAATAATTAGAATCATTTCCATTGGAAATGATTCTGAAGTGCTGTCAAACCATGTTTTTTTATTGAGAATGAAGCAATATATGAAGCAACAGCAGACGACAATTGTTGTGTGTAGCGGTCTAAGGGTAAAAACAACCATAGTTGTTCACTGAAATGGCTAACAGTGTAGACCCTGAGCAGACTGCAAATCCAGTCTCATCTGGGCCTACACTGCTTGCAAAGCTAATAATTTCTGAATTGTTATACATAGACAAGATGAATGTTCACTGTAATGGCGAGCAGTGTAGACCCTGATCAGACCGAGTCTGATCTGGGCTTAGACTAGTCATGATGGTAATAATGCTCTATTTAGTATTGCATTCCGTATTGATTGTAAGTGTTCCTACTATCTATATACAGTTAGTATCCCCTCGCCAATAGGCAAGAGGCGATATAGCGTTAGTCCACGTGCGTGCATACATACGTACAATAATTCCAGCACAAAAATATTTACACAATTCCCTAACATTTGATTGGCCCGTAGCAAGTCTCTGTCCAAAATTTATATCCCAGTAAACTCCCACGCCAAACTACTTTCCGTAACCGTGAGGCGCAGTTAAAATAGTTCTTAAGAAAACGGAAAATAAACACATTTTCTTGATGAATTTATTTCAAATGCTGGAATTATAAGGAATGAATGGCCTTTTTGTGGAATTTATCGGGGATAAAAACTTGGAAAAGTCGCGGGTATACTGGACGAGGCCTTCCGGCCTTCGTCCAGTATTCCCGCGACTTTTCCAAGTTTATACCCCGATAAATTCCACAAAAAGGCCATTCATTCCTATAATGAACCCCACAACCGATTTTGATAATATTTGGCCACAATGTGTCTATGGATGGTGCTTTTTTTTTGCATATGACCCACGTCCGATCACCCAAGGTCAAGGTCACTGAGGACTTTATGTTCACCTTGTTTGTAAAGCAAATGCATTAAAAGGAAAATCCATTAAATGTTTTTATTTTAGACTGCCAGCGAGGGGATTAGCCTCGTGAAAATGATGACCTTGTTCTCATTTACATCCTCTTGTGTTGATAGGCTGTAAAATACCATTCATTTCATGTCCCTGTGCAAGGATGTCATTTGTAAAGCATCCATGTTCGAGATTGTTTTATTCTTAAATTGGTGAGTCTATTATGTTGCCGTCGGTGGTAGTTACACGCTGCTTGCTATCTTGTCATATTGCCGAGAATGTGTATGAATACTAAGTTATTGTGTTATGTAAATTCACTACTGTGGCCGAGTTTCTGGAGAAATGGGGCTTAACGGGATTTGTGACCAGCATAGCTCCTGGTGAAATATAGCGCACTCCTGTAACTTGATAACAATACATTGCTTGTTGGAAGCACGACGGGAGCTTCGTTAATGGAATTGCGAACAGTGCAGATCCTGATCAGCCTGTGCGGATGCACAGGCTGATCTGGATCTACTCTGGTCGCAAGAACGCGTAAGTCCCATTTCTCCAGTCGCAGCCGCATTTGTATGTTTTAAACATGAGATTTCTGTTGAATTGTGATAGCCAAATGAGCTCGTGTATAGCAAATGGAATATGCACGGTCTGTATTTGTAGCGATCGAAGTATGCATGTTCAGACGGCCGTAGCTTTGGCCATCAGCCTATCTCACGTTGTGGAGTAAGTGGTATCAAAATGCATATTAATGTTCATTCCCGAGCATGTAGATGAGTATTTTCAAATGAACGGGTCAGTGGAAGAAAAGTGAAACTGAATGGAATTTAACGTCCCAGCAAGGGATGTGTTGTGGCCTTGGGGTTAGAACACCCGACTTCCCATCCGGAGGTTGTGGGTTTAAACCTCGCCTAGGGCATTGAAATATACTTTCATAGTATTTCCATCCCACTTGTCTGTCGGGTGAGACTTTATACTGTGGGCCCCGTCTCTATATGACCTTAGCTGTTGCTGGGACGTTAAACCCATTCACAGCTAAGGTATTTACGTCTATTTAAAGTCTCATCCGAAAGACGAGTGGGATGGAAATACTACAAAAGTATATTTTGATGCCTAAGGCAAGGTTAGATCCCACAACCTCCGAAATGGAAGTCAGGGCCCGGTTGTTCAAAACACCAGTTAGCTTAACGCACTGTTAAATCCTTAACGGACTGTTAAATCCTTAACTGAATGGTTAAAATCTCTGTTAAAACAGAGATTTTAACCATTCAGTTAAGGATTTAACAGTCCGTTAAGCTAACGGATGTTTTGAGCAACCGGGCCCAGGTGTTTTAACCCCTAGGCCACAATCGAACGCTAATCAGTGGAAGAAGCGGGCTAAGTCAAAATCAGACTTGTTTCATTCATGACCTACTCTGATCACTATAAGATATGCTCTCACGCAACCCCATGCTAATCCATGGTGTCCCTGTACATGCGCACTGAATGTTTCGCTGATCGAAAGGCGACCAGTGAAGACCCTGATCAGACTGCTCGGATGGGGTGGCTTGATAGTCTAGTGGGTGGAGCATTGGACATCCAATACCGATGGGTTTAGTTCTTGCATTGAGCATGAAAAAAAACTTTCATATTATTTCCATCCCACTGGTCTTTCAAATGAGACTTGAAATCGAGGTCCCATCTCTATATCTTGTTGAGATGTTATCTACCCTTTTACTGTCATTTTTTATTTGCAAATACATTTAAGTAAATCTGGATTTATATATTAGGGAAAACTGCAAAATAATTCCCACTTTCTCTTAACTGCTCGACGTTATAATGATATACCATGGATGCAATATGTATGGTTACATATTCCGCTGTCTGTAGCATGTTGTACCGTCTAGCCATTATGTATATGTGGCTGTGACTGAAGAAATGGGGCTTATGGGATTTATCACCAGTGTAGCTCCTGATCAAATAGCACGCTCCTGTAGCCCGATACCGATCTATATTGCTTGTTAGAAGCATGACGGGTGTATCATTGATGGAATGGCGAACAGTGCAGATCCTGATCAGACTGCGGATGCACAGTCTGATCTGGATCTACACTGGTCGCAAAACCCATAAGCCCCATTGATCGCAGCCACATAGTCTGTCACAATGATATCGCTAACACAGCTGTCGTATGTTCACATCTGTGGCCAGGCAATATTACTTTATTAAACGGCATACGTAACTACAAAAAGCGGAAATCTCCAGTTTCTGGTCTACTGCTGTTTTCATTTTTTTTTTTCTCATCTTTTCATGTGTTGATACAAAATATGGAGACCGTTAATACAACTGCATGATATTATTGGGTGTTTTTGTTTTTTTGGAAATCTATTTCCGCTCTTGGTTTACTAGCTGTGGAAAATGTAAATCGTTGTCTGATGTTGCTTTATATTTTGTTTTTCAATAGCTTCAACAATTCTACAAAAACCAAGAACACAGTGGGTTCCTGGTTTTTGCAGAATTGTTGAAGATATTGTATTATTGCGGAAAGATTACTATTTTTGTCAATAGAAACATGGTTTGATAGCACTTCAGAATCATTTCCATTGAAATATATGATACAAGCACACTAATTCTCTACCAATTTGAAATTTGTAGCAAAATCAAATGAACCTTGAATGTCCTTAACGATTTCAAATGTCTTTACCGATTGGAAATTTGTAGTATCTCGAATAAACTTCAAATGTCCTTACCGATTTGAAATTTGTAGTAATAATATCAGACTGACTTCAAATTTCCATGCCAATTTGAAATTTGTAGAAAATCAGACATGCTTCTCAACTCCAATCCCATTGCAATACTCCAATACAACCCCTCTGGTAATGAACATGGAGCAAGTCTCCACTAAATAGTTCTCCCTAATGACTTGTAAATAGACACTTCACCTGCTGCATTGATAGCCAGATCTGCTTCAATAAAACCAGGCATAAAGATGGAAATTAAACAGGCCTTTGGTCAGTGGTCCAGCCTGGCAGATGGCGGAAAACTGGCAGGCTGTAGATGAAGGATGGATGACCTGCTGATTAATTAGTGACCAGGGGTGCTTGTAAACGAATTCATGGCATGTATGTTGCTGGCTGATTTGCCAGCAGTGCAGGCTTGGACCAGACTGCTGTGACAGCAGTCTGGTCCAAGCCTGCACTGCTGGCAAATTACAATGATTCTGTGCTTGCATGCTTGCATAATAAATATATTGATATATTTATACAGAGCTCCAGATAAGGTGCGTATTTGCGTATTTTACGCACTTCTTTTAGCAGAATACAGATTGATTATCAAAAGTGAGAGTACAAAATACTCACAGCAATGTGGAAATATGCATTGATTTTCAAATTGTGTAAAATACTGTTATAAAGTTGAAAATGTACTTAATTGAGCTGTACAAAGTAAATTTTAAATTTGTTTTATTTTTTATCATTTGTTCCCTTTTTAATATGGAAGAAAATCAATAATACATTTGTAAAATACGCATTGAATTTGAAATATGGGGGTATAATACTCTTTAGATACAAAACTTATCTGCACCTCTGCATATAGCTTGGATTAACATAGGTCTTAATTGCCAATTAGAATTCAAAGTTTAAATATATAGGCTGGTTTGCAAATGCAGCGTTGACCATAGTCTCCTGAACTGACCAATTAGCAACCAGCTGGGTGGAGTTAAATGCCCTGGGAGGGTTGTTGAGTGACCAGTTACATGTTCCACCATCACCCTGTGTGATTACCCCCCCTGGGTTACCCATCACCTCACAGGGGCCAATGAACGAACCATCACTTAGTAAAGTCTAGATAATGTCTCAACCTCCCACCTCAGCTTATTTTGACACTAATTTCAGTTTAAAAGCCCAGTGTAAACATGGCATCCCGAAATGTGTAATCCCTAAGGATAATTCCCCCCACCTCTACCCACACTCTCAACTCACTCCAGGGCATGTACATTCAACTCACTCCAGCGTATGTACATTCAACTCACTCCAGCGTATGTACATTCAACTCACTCCAGGGCATGTACATTCAACTCACTCCAGGGCATGTACATTCAACTCACTCCAGCGTATGTACATTCAACTCACTCTAGGGCATGTACATTCAACTCACTCCAGCGTATGTACATTCAACTCACTCCAGCGTATGTACATTCAACTCACTCCAGGGCATGTACATTCAACTCACTCCAGGGCTTCATTAACTCATCCAGGGCAGTACATTCAACCACAGCATGACATTCAACTCACTCAGGGCATGTACATTCAACTCACTCCAGCGTATGTACATTCAACTCACTCCAGCGTATACATTAACCACGCCAGGGCATGTACATTCAACTCACTCCACGATGTACATTAACTCATCCAGCTGACATTCAATCACTCCAGCATGTACATTCAACTCACTCCAGCGTATGTACATTCAACTCACTCCTAGGGCATGACATCAACTCTCCACTAGTACATTCAACTCACTCCAGCGATGTACTAACTCACACGTATGTCATTCAACTCACTCCATGTACAACCACTCCAGCGTATGTACATTCAACTCACTCCAGCATACATTCAACTCACTCCAGATGTACATTCAACACTCACGTAGTACATTCAATCACTCCAGCGTATGTACATTCAACTCACTCCAGGGCAGTACATTCAACTCACTCCAGCATACATTCAACTCACTCCAGCGTATGTACATTCAACTCTCCAGGGCATACCATTCAACTCACTCATGTACATTCAACTCACTCCACGTATGTACATTCAATCACTCCAGGGCATGTACATTCAACTCACTCCAGGCATGACATTCAACTCACTCCAGCGTACATTCAACTCTGCGTATGTACATTCAACTCACTCCAGGGCATGTACATTCAACTCACTCCAGCGTATGTATTCACTCACTCCAGCTAGACATTCAACTCATCCAGCATGTACATTCAACTCACTCCAGCATGTACATTCAACTCACTCCACTTGACATTCAACTCTCCAGGGCATGTACATTCAACTCACTCCAGGGCATGTACATTCAACTCACTCCAGCGTATGACATTCAACTCATCCAGGGCAGTACATTCAACTCATCCAGGGCATGTACATTCAACTCACTCCAGCGTAGTCTTCAACCACTCCAGCTGTACATTCACTCACTCCAGGGCATGACATTCAAGCTCATCCAGTATGTACATTCAACTCACTCCAGCGTATGTACATTCAACTCACTCCAGGGCGTACATTCAACTCTAGGGCATGTACATTCAACTCACTCCAGGGCATGTACATTCAACTCACTCCAGCGTATACATTCAACTCACTCCAGCGTATGTACATTCAACTCACTCCAGGGCATGTACATTCAACTCACTCCAGCGTATGTACATTCAACTCACTCCAGGGCATGTACATTCAACTCACTCCAGCGTATGTACATTCAACTCACTCCAGGGCATGTACATTCAACTCACTCCAGCGATGTACATCACTCCACTAGCGTATGTACATTCAACTCACTCCAGGGCATGTACATTCAACTCATCCAGGGCATTCATTCAACTCACTCCAGGGCATGTACATTCAACTCACTCCACTAGTACATTCAACTCATCCAGGGCATGTACATTCAACTCACTCCAGCGTATACATTCAACTCACTCCAGCGTAGTACATTCAACTCAGTCCAGGGCATGTCTTCAACTCACTCCAGGCATGTACATTCAACTCACTCCAGCGTATCTTCTCACTCCAGGGCATGTACATTCAACTCACTCCAGGGCATGTACATTCAACTCACTCCAGCGTATGTACATTCAACTCACTCCAGGGCATGTACATTCAACTCACTCCAGGGCATGTACATTCAACTCACTCCAGCGTATGTACATTCAACTCACTCCAGCATGTACATTCAACTCACTCCAGCGTATGTACATTCAACTCACTCCAGCGTATGTACATTCAACTCACTCCAGGGCATGTACATTCAACTCACTCCAGGGCATGTACATTCAACTCACTCCAGCGTATGACATCAACTCAGGGCATGTACATTCAACTCACTCCAGGGCATGTACATTCAACTCACTCCAGGGCATGTACATTCAACTCACTCCAGCGTATGCATAAACGGCTTAGCCACAAATAGGATTTAAATGAATATGGAAAAATTTGAATAATTGCAGAATAAGACACCGTCTCATACGCTCTTCTTCGAACAAGTTAAGCCCACATAGCGTGAATCAATCATGCCCCGGGAAGGATAAAGTTTATGTATTTTAGGGCTCATGTCAAACTGAATTTGGACTTAAGCATTTGCGTGAATCTTTGTGAGCTTGACAATCTTATTAGGGGTTTTGAGGGACCAGATGTGAAAACGGGTCTTATTTTATGTTTGATCCGTGTAGATGCTGGCCGGCTACAATACTTGTGCAGCGATACAATACAGTGTAACCTCTGTAAACCGGACACCGAGATAATATATGTGATCTCATTTTGAGAGGTTCTTTGTAACTCATCTCAGATAATAATGCATGTTCATGATTGCAAAATATATAAGTATGTCCCAGAATGGTTGTATGCCTGATTTAAGTGGAACATCTCTAAACCAGACACCCTGGGGACATACGTCCCCAGGGTGTCTGGTTTAGAGAGGTTTCACTGTAGTTTATACTAGTCTGCAATAGTTTTACGAATGGTTCGTTGATGGTATGGCGAACAGTGTAGACCCGGATCGCAGATGCTCAGTCTGATCTGGGTCTACACTGGTCGCAAACACAACTAGTTCAATTTTGTCACATACAATTAAGAAGGATAGTTATTTGACTTTGGAATATACAGAATATGCTACAAAATAGTGCTGGTCACAATATATGGCCACGAT
This sequence comes from Conchocele bisecta, assembly GCA_029237695.1. Taxonomy (NCBI): domain Eukaryota; kingdom Metazoa; phylum Mollusca; class Bivalvia; order Lucinida; family Thyasiridae; genus Conchocele; species Conchocele bisecta. The sequence continues at coordinate 22,957,780 of CM055276.1, forward strand.
ATAACACTTTGTTCCCATGAATTAACAATTCATTACCGTGGGAACGAATTGTTATTTTGTGGGAACAAATTGTTAATTCGAGGTAACGAATTGTTAGATCATGGGAACAAATTGTTAATTTGAGGGAACAAATTGTTAATTCGAGGGATTTTGTGGGAACAAATTAATAAAAAAAATAATTATACGTCCCCTGCGGGGCTATGTATCATCCATACCAGAACTTCAACTAAATATTTCCTGGTTATGCTATATATATGTCTTCTGATTTACTTTTGCAGTAACCCTTTTATGCTAAGGATAAACCATTATGTTTGCTAAAAACCTAAATATTTTCCTTCTATGCGCTCAGAAGTATATGTCGTGACCACCATTCGCACAGTCTGATCAGGATCTGCACTGTTCGCCATTCCATCAATGAAACAGTCGTCATGTTTCTAACAAGCAATATAGATCGTTATCACATTACAGGAGTGTTAATTAGACCAGTAGCCTATTTCACCAACATTGCAAAGTATACTCTTCTAGCAAAGTATACTTTGAGGGAGACATTTTCAATTTAAGGATAAATTTATTAATTTTTATTATACTGAATTTATGACATTATCACAGCCATTTTGGCTGTGATAATGTAATAAATGCAGTATAATAATTCTGCATACTTTTAATCATCAAATATATGCAGTTGTTAGTTCTATATGAAATAATGCATAAATGATTACTCCCTCAAAGTATACTTTGCTAGATAAGTAATTGCTCTGCAATTTTGATGAAATCGGCTACTGGAGCTACACTGGTCACAAATCACATAAGCCCCATTTCTCCAGTCACAGCCACATTTTTAGTTGTGATTTAATGTAATAAATGAATATGTGTTGTAGTAGTTTACAACTGTATTTATAAATGCGATTATTCACGAAATGCCGCTTATCACGTTTCAGTTCATGGTTATTAGAACATAAAAGCCACTTAAAATTGCTGAAGGCCTTTCCAATTTTCATGCATTTAGTTCTTAAAAATTATCAGAAATGTATTTGAAATGAATTTTGTCTCAGCATCTCTCACCGTCGTACTTAATGCAAACTATGATAATTGCTGCGTAACGTATGTTTTCTCGTACAATGGCTTAAATACTATTAGCAAACGTCTTGAGTCATCAAGCCACTCGAACCGTTGAAGCTTTAAATGTTCCCCGTACAATACATCCATTTAGTTACCTACTCATACTTATGTAATTATAAATCTGATGGCTGAGATATACAGGTTACTTGAGAGTTGAATCCGGTTATACCCATATACAATTAGTACTATTAGCACTGATCCTATTACTTTTATAGAGTGGGGCTAAGTGACTCTGGTGTTGTGAGGACCTGGCACCAGATCAGGTTATTCTAATTCGATCAAGGCTGAATTTTTTTCTATAAATATTCAGTTGTGATTTTGGGACCTCAGGGTGTCTGGTTTAGAGAGGTTACACTGTTGTAGTATTTTGTATGCACATTTTAACCCTTTCACCCCCAAGTAACTGGAAGGGATGTTATATTTCCGGACCAATCCAATCTTCACAAAATGATTTTCAGACTAGTCCATTGATGAAAAGGGAGTGTTCTCAAAAATATGAAAATTGCTTGCAAAAAGTGCAGATCCTGATGAGACGGCTCGTCACGAGCCGGCTCATCTGGATCTACACTTTTTGCCAATACCACTATACTATACAGGCCTGTTGTTTTGAAAGGGTTAAATAAAGTGACCACAACTATATTTCATACAAATTTGTTCAGCATTATTATCCCCTTGCCGATAGGCAAGAGGGGATATAGCATTAGTCCATGTACGCAACATGCTTGCATTAGTGACACCTTTCTTTTTTTTCTCAATAATTTATGAACAACTTCACCAATTTTGATAATATTTGGCCACAATGTGTGTCTAGGGATGCTGCTTTGTTTCGCATTCGGGCCACATCCGACCGCCCAAGGTCCAGGTCGCAGGATTTATGTTCACCTTGTTTGTAAGGCAAATGTGTTTTTTTTTATTCAATAACTTATGAACCGCTTCACTGATTTTGATTATATTTGGCCACAATGTGTCTAGGGATGGTGCCTAGGGACCTTTTCCCCCCAAATACTCAATTATCGCATAAATGGACCTGTGAATAAAGACCACCTGTGAACAAGGCCAGAATCTTCCTATGACCAGACTTTATTCACAGGTTGGACTGTACTATTGACTTCAGATAAGGAAAGTATTGCAAAAATAAAATGGTGTTTACGTCCAAATGTAAAGTGTTATTTCCATCGGCTTGCTAAGCTACACGAGGGCTTGTTTCGAGTGTCCCATCCAGCGCTTTATCCCGGGCCATTGTTATTCAAATAGGGCACTCCTTCGTGGCTCCGATTTTCTGCAGAATATTCTGAATGTGTGTCGTAAAATCATCTCGCTGTCAGTCGCCGCCCGGATAGACACTTCAAGAAACTTTTGTCCGGTGAAAATTGATCAGAATAAAAATTATATGGTGGGGTTGGTTTGAGATTAAGGGGGGTTGTTTACACTTGGCTTAACTCTTTGCAAGGTGATGGCCGCTTTAGGCTAATTGATAGTATTTTTCTCATTCTCCATGGTATGTTATATACATAGCTCCAGATAAGTTTTGTTAAAGAGTATTATACACCTATATGTCTTAATTCAATGCGTCTACTTGACGGATTTTAACCAAATTTGGTATACATGTTTATCACGGCAAGACGAAGAACCCTATTTATTTTCAAAAATTTCCGATAACTTATCTCCCCTTGGCGGCCATTTTTATTTTTCGCACTCTGTATCCTTGTCCACGCGATAACTCAAGTTCTACTTCACCGATCGTAACCAAATTCGGTATATATGTTTATTATGTCAAGACGAAGAAGCCTATTGATTATGAAAAATGTCCGATGACTTACCTCCCCTTGACGGCCATTTTTATTTTTCGCACTCTGCATCCTTGTCCACGCAATAACTCCAGTTCTACTTTATCGCTCGTAACCAAATTCGGTATACATGTTTTATCACGGCAAGACGAATAAGTCTATTGATTTTGAATATTTTCTGATGACTTATCGACCGACCCTTGGCAGCCATTTTTAATTTTCGTACTCTATCCTTGTCCACGCAATAACTCAAGTTCTACTTCACCGATCGTAAACAAATTTGGTATACATGTTTATCACGGCAAGACGAAGAAGCCTATTTATTTTGACAGATCGTGACCAAATACAATATACATGTTTATCACGGCAAGAACCCTATTAATTGTCAGTGAGTTATCTCCCCTTGTTAACTGGCCTTGCCTCGACGGGCGTATATTGTGACCTTCGGCACTCTTGTTACTACTCAATTTGAAAATCATTGCTGTGAGTATTTTCTACTCCCACTTTTTGATAATCGATGCGTATTATGCTAAAATAAATGAATAAAATACGCCGATACGCAGCTTATCTGGGACAAGGTCTTTTGAACCATCATATCAGTATTTTGAAGTTGCTGTAATGAAGACACCTTTATACAAATTGAAATTATTTATTTCTGTCGATACACAGTTTGATCAGATACAAATATTTGTGTTCTTAATTACTATGCTGGGTTTAGTTTTATATTTATCTATTATGTTAATATGTGTTCCTGTTCGCTAAGCACATACTCACTTCTTGGAGTGCTTATTTGCCTGTTTTACAGTGGAACATCTCTAAACTGGACACCCTGGGAACCACCCCCAGGGTGTCCGGTTTAGAGAGGTTCCGCTGTATGTAGATCTTGATAAGACGTTGAATGCGTTGCTATATCTTATGTTTTCTGTGAATCTGAAATCAGTCTTTGGCGACGACAATTGAATGGTCCGTGGAAGAAGGGGGCTAACTCCATGATGGAGTTAGCCCCCTTCTTTCACGGACCCATTCAATTATTATCTCAAGAAAACTTTGCCGAGAGAGTCATATATTTCTCCGACATGTATTATATTATCGACTTGAATGATCACTAATCACGGCTGTTTGCCCTCAACTTCAGAATATTCCATCGTCTGATTGTGTCTCCAAACACGGAAGATTTTACGAGTGTCATCTTGCATTTTATTGCGAGTCGTTCTTTCATTAAGGCTTCGTGTTAAATTTCAAATAAATTTCCAGCAGTTTTTGTGTAAAATGATAATTGTTTGCCTGGCCATTGAAATGTGATAAGCAGCAGATGAATTAGTCACAATATCAGTAAATTTATCCGTGGTCACAATGACAATTTCGCACATTAAACATACATACTTGGATAAATCTTTTGTTGTCCGGGTTTGTAATCTGTTCCTTTTGGCACCAATGTGCAAGAAATTACATGGGTCAGATTTCAATTGTTGGAATAATGCTCCCATCAAATTGGTCTCAAGTTTTATCTCTACAACGGTAAGTATCTAAAATGGACACAGTCCCTTGTTAATTATACCTCTCCCTCTTACCCACTCTCACCTTTCATCTGTGTGTCTGTCTGTAAAGGTTGCATTTTTGTATCAGTATTTTCTGGCCCCTGTTATATCATTCCGACCGACTTGAAACTTCACGCGCTCGTTTATCATCATCCATATTTTCATTCTATAACGCATTCACCCCCCTCCGCCCCAAAAGGTCTAATGACTATAAAATTTATGTTATTTTTTGTTTGCCAAATTTGGGTTGCAGATACCATAAGCTCAGCATAAGATACCATGATCAATTTCTAGCAATTTCCACAAATAAAATAGCCGAGGGCTTGGTGAAATTCAGGTCAATTAGAGTTTTGTGATCAATCAACCTGGGTGTGTGATCAATCTCACATGTACACTATCGCCTGCGCTAACCTTGCCAATATTTATCCTTTTTTTTCTCCACAAAATACTTGAAAACGGTGTGCTTGGAAATCAAGCAATTTGATTGTCTGAGCCTGAGCTGTGCTACAGCTCAGGCTCAGACAATCAAGTTGCTTGATTGCGAGTTGGCATTGCCAATAGATGTTCAGAAATGTTGATAATCTGGGCAAGAGTAACGCAGGCGGTCGTGTACCGGTGTGAAGTGCAAATAACCTAAACTTTCCTTGTTGATAGGAGGAAATCCTTGTTTCGGCTCATGAGAATCCCAACATTTCAACATTTCCTCCACTAGAGAGCCATATTGTTATCCCCTCGCCGATAGGCAAGAGGGGATATAGCGTTCGTCCGTCCGTCCGTCTACGTAAGTGTGTGTGCGTACTTTTCAATAACTTGTGAACCGCTTCACCGATTTTTCAGTCTATTCCTTTCATGATATTGTTATTAGAAATCGGGAAATATCATTCGCAAATGGTGCAGATCCGGATGAGACGGCTCGTTACGAGCCGTCTCATCCGGATCTACACCGTTTGCAAACGTTATGATAGAGCTCTGTAGTGTTGAAAGGGTTAACAAAAAATGGTCTACGTACGGGTGCCTGGCACTATATCAGCGTATCTATAGTGTGGTTCCAATGCTGGAAAGAACATTGTAAATTCAGTGACGACTATGCAAACTCACCATCTGTAGATGTTGCTGTGACTGGAGAAATGGTGCTTATGGGTTTTTGTGACCAGTGTAGATTCAGATAGCATCTGCACAGTCTGATCAGTATCTTCATTGTTCGCCATTCCATCAACCAAAACCCAAATGCCCCATTTTTCTAGTCACAGCTACACATGACTATGCTGTTGAACGGAAGTAAACCCATTCAATTTAATGTCTGCAGTGCACCTTTAACTTGTTGCATGCTGGGAAATTTGTGGGCTATAAATAGTTCAAAAATAGCAGACGACAATTCATCGTATTTTCTTTTATTTCTCCCTAAATATCATGAATATGTCTTGGAATTTCATTAGAGGACGCAATTCTAATGAAATTCCAAGACATATTTACAGAGAGAAATAAGAACATGCTCATAATTTGTTGAATGTTATTTTCACCGCTAGCATGCAAAGAGTTAAGTTTAATTTAAATCCAGATAAATTTAATTTTGCATTCGCTTAAAAAACATTCACCATGTTTTGGCATCATGTACAGAAGCATTTACAAATGGTCCAAATCAGTTTCGCCAAAACCTTTTCATATGGCATATGCTATTATCATATGCATTATTAATGAGCTGATATTCTAATAACATTGAATGCTCTCCCAATTATTAAAGTAGTGTCAACGACGGCTGCTTATCTTGGGGGCTTTGTCTCCCCATTGTACAGAGATAAGGGTTTACCGTATGCAGAGCTCCAGGTAAGCTTTGTGTCTAAAGAGTATTATACCCCCACATTTCAAATTCAAAGCATAATTTACTTTTACAAATGTATTATTGATTTTCTTCCTTCGTAAATAGAGAACAAGTGATAAAAAAATAAACAAATTTAAAAGTTCACTTATTTGAGCTGCAAAAAGCAAACACTGTTTGCTTTTTGTAGCTCAACTAAGTAACTTTAAAACTTTATTACATTATTTTCAATACTTAATTTGAAAATCAATGCATTTTTTCACATTGCTGTCAGTATTTTGTACACCCACTTTTGATAATCAATGTGTATTCTGCTAAAATATGTGCGTAAAATACACCAATATACAACTTATGTGGAGCTCTGTTTACGATATTGTTGTAGTTGTTCATCGTGAATTCTCTATATCAATAATACTGGAATTAGTTCCAATTCGGTACCGTTTGTTTAACCATTGGCCTGCTAATGCACTAAATCAATACTTGAATTCTGTTGGAAATTTATTTATTTAAATTTTCTGATGTACGATTAGAAAATTGGCTTCAATGTATTTCAACCAGTCTAGCCTCAGATCAGTCTGTGCATACACACTCATTCTGAATTCTGATCAAGAGCTGCTTTGTTTTGTAGTTAGCCTATATGACATTGATGATTGTCTATAAGTCATTGATGTTTGTCTATCTGTCATCGATTATAGTCTATAAGCTTGTCTATAAGTCATTGATGATCGTCTATAAGTCAATGATGATCGTCTATAAGTCATTGATGATCCTCTATATGTCATTGATGATTGTCTATAAGTCATTGATGATCATCTATAAGTAATTTATGATCGTCTATAAGTCATTGATGATCGTCGTCTATAAGTCATTGATGAGCATCTATAAGTCAATGATGATCCTCTATAAGTCAATAATGATCGTCTATACATTGATGATCGTCTATAAGTCATTGATGATCGTCTATAAGTCATTGATGATCGTCGTCTATAAGTCAATGATGATCGTCTATAAGTCAATGATGATCCTCTATAAGTCAATAATGATCGTCTATACATTGATGATCCTCTATAAGTCATTGATGATCGTCTATAAGTCAATGATGATCCTCTATAAGTCAATGATGATCGTCTATAAGTCATTGATGATCCTCTATAAGTCATTGATGATCGTCTATAAGTCAATGATGATCGTCTATAAGTCAATGATGATCCTCTATAAGTCATTGATGATCCTCTATAAGTCATTGATGATCCTCTGATCGTCTCAGTAAGATATCGTCTATAAGTCCATTGATGATCGTCTATAAAGTCTATTGATGATCGTCTATAAGTCATTGATGATCGTCTATAAGTCAATTGAGATCGTCTATAAGTCAATGATGATCGTCTATAAGTCATTGATGACATCTATAAGTCATTGATGATCGTTTATATAAGTCATTGATGATCGTCGTCATAATCATTGATGATCGTCATAAGTCAATGATGACCTCTATAGTCAATGATGACTCATCATTGATGATCCGTCTATAAGTCATGATGATCGTGCTATAAGTCATTGATGAGCGTCTATAAGTCAATGATAACCTCTATAAGTCATGATAATTCCTCTAGGCCAATGATGATCCAATCCCTAATCAATTGATGATCCTCTATGTCATTGATGATCCTCTATAAGTCAATATGAGCTGATAAATCAATGCTGATCTCTATAAGTCAATTATGATCCTCTAAATAATCAATTGAGGATCCTCTATAAGTCATTGATGACCTCCTAAAAGTTCCATGATGAATCCTCTATAAGTCATTGATGATTGTCTTTAAGTCAATGTTATATAATAAGTCATTTGATGATCTCTATAATTCAATGATGAACCTCTATAAATCAATGATGGAATCTCTATAAGGTATTGATGATTGTCTATAAGGTCAATGATGATCTCTATAATCATTATGATACTATGTCAGATATCCTTAATAATAAGTCATGATGATTCCTCCTATAAGTCAATGATATCGCTTATAAATCAATTGAATGATCGTTCAATGATTGTATATAACAATTGATTATCGTCCTATAAGTCATTGATGATCGTCTATAAGTTCCAATGATGATCCTATATAAAGGTCATTGATAATCCTCTATAAGGTCAATGAAGATCGTCTATAAGTAATTTGATGATCGCTATAACAATTGATGATCCTCTATAACATTTGATGGAATCGTCTAAAGTCAATTGATGAATCGTGTCTAATAAGGTCATTGATGATCGTCCTATAAGTCAATTGGATAATCCTCTAAAAGTCATTGATGATCCTCTAATAATAGGTCATTGATGATCCTCCTATAATCAATAGGATCCTCTATAAGTCAATTGAAGATCCTCCTATAATCCAATTGATATCCTCTATAAGTCTATGAATCCCTCTAATAATTGATTGATCCTTGTCCCTTAAGGTCTTTGCTGATCATCTAAAAGTCAAATGATGATCCTCTATAAGTCCATTTGATGATTGTCTATGATCAATGTTTGATTCCTCTATAAGTCCATTGATGATCCTCTATAAAGTCCATTGATTATCCTCCTATAAGTCAATTGATGAATGTCTATAAAGTCAATTTGCTGATCGTCATGAATTGTAATAAAAGTCAATGATGATTGCGCTAAAAAGTCAATGTTATATCTATAAGTCAATTGATAATCCTATAAAATGTCATTGATTGAACCTCTATAATCCCAATGATGATCGTCTATAAAGTCATTTATTTCGTCTATTAAGTCAATGAAGGATCCTTTTATAAGTCAAATTGAATGATTCGTACCCTATAATCAATGAATATCCTCTATAAGTTCATTGATGGATCGTCCTATAAGTCCAATTATGAACCTCTATAAGTCATTATGCGCCTCAAATAAGTCAATGATGATCCTCTATAAGTCCATTGGTGATCCTCTATAATCAATGATATCCTCTATAATCATTGATGATCCTCTATAAGTCAATGATTATCCTCTAAAGTTCAATTGATGATCCTTCTAAATAATTGAAAATGAACCCTCTTATAAAGTCAATTGGTGAATTGTCCTATAAGTCAATGAAGATCCCTATAAGTCAATTTGATGAACCTCTATAAGTCAATGATGATCCTCAATAATTCAATGAATGATCTCTTAAAAGTCAATTGAATGAATCGTCTAATAAGTCCAATGATGATTGCTATAAGTCAATGATGAACCTCAATATGTCCATTGATGAACCTCTCTATAAGTCAATGATGATCCTCTATACAGTCCATGATGATCCTCTATAGGTCATTGATGATCATCTATAAGTCAATGATGATCCTCTATAAGTCATTGATGATCCTCTATAAGTCAATGATGATATATAAGTCAATGATGATCCTATCTCTATAAGTCAATGATGAACCTCTATATATAAGTCAATGATGATCCTCTATAAGTCATTGATGATCCTCTATAAGTCAATGATGATCCTCTATAAGTCATTGATGATTGTCTATGAGTCAATGTTGATACTCTATAAGTCATTGATGATCCTCTATAAGTCAATGATGATCCTCTATAAGTCAATGATGATCGTCTATAAGTCAATGATGATCGTCATGATTGTATATAAGTCAATGATGATCGTCTATAAGTCAATGATGATCATCTATAAGTCAATGATGATCCTATATACGTCATTGATGATCGTCTATAAGTCAATGATGATCGTCTATAAGTCATTGATGATCGTCTATAAGTCAATGATGATCATCTATACATTGATGATCGTCTATAAGTCATTGATGATCGTGGTCTATAAGTCATTGATGATCGTCGTCTATAAGTCATTGATAATCCTCTATAAGTCAATGATGATCCTCTATAAGCCAATGATGATCGTCTATACATTGATGATCCTCTATAAGTCATTGATGATCGTCTATAAGTCAATGATGATCGTCTAGTCTATAAGTCAATGATGATCGTCTATAAGTCAATGATGATCCTCTATAAGTCATTGATGATCCTCTATAGGTCATTGATGATCATCTATAAGTCAATGATGATCCTCTATAAGTCATTGATGATCCTCTATAAGTCAATGATGATCCTCTATAAGTCATTGATGATCCTCTATAAGTCATTGATGATCCTCTATAAGTCATTGATGATTGTCTATAAGTCATTGCTGATCATCTATAAGTCAATGATGATCCTCTATAAGTCATTGATGATTGTCTATGAGTCAATGTTGATACTCTATAAGTCATTGATGATCCTCTATAAGTCATGATGATCCTCTATAAGTCAATGATGATCGTCTATAAGTCAATGATGATCGTCATGATTGTATATAAGTCAATGATGATCGTCTATAAGTCAATGATGATCATCTATAAGTCAATGATGATCCTATATACGTCATTGATGATCGTCTATAAGTCAATGATGATCGTCTATAAGTCATTGATGATCGTCTATAAGTCAATGATGATCCTCTATACGTCATTGATGATCGTCTATAAGTCAATGATGATCGTCTATAAGTCATTGATGATCGTCTATAAGTCAATGATGATCCTCTATACGTCATTGATGATCCTCTATAAGTCAATGATGATCCTCTATAAGTCATTGGTGATCCTCTATAAGTCAATGATGATCCTCTATAAGTCAATGATGATCCTCTATAAGTCAGTGATGATCGTCTATAAGTCAATGATGATCGTCTATAAGTCATTGATGATCGTCTATAAGTCAATGATGATTGTCTATAAGTCAATGATGATCCTCTATACGTCATTGATGATCCTCTATAAGTCAATGATGATCCTCTATAAGTCAATGATGATCATCTATAAGTCAATGATGATCGTCTATAAGTCAATGATGATTGTCTATAAGTCAATGATGATCGTCTATATGTCATTGATGATCGTCTATATGTCAATGATGATCGTCTATAAGTTCAGATGATCTTGATCGTCATAAGTCAATGATGATCATCTGATTGTCTATAAGTCAATGATGATCGTCTATAAGTCATTGATGATCGTCTATATGTCAATGATGATCCTCTATAAGTCAATGATGATCCTCTATAAGTCATTGATGATCCTCTATAAGTCATTGATGATTGTCTATAAGTCATTGCTGATCATCTATAAGTCATTGATGATTTTTCTATAAGCCATTGATGATCATCTATAAGTCATCGATTATAGTCTATAAGCTTGTCTATAAGTCAATGATGATCGTCTATAAGTCATTGCTGATCGTCTATAAGTCATTGATGATTGTCTATAAGCCATTGATGATTGTCTATAAGCCATTGATGATCGTCTATATGGCATTAATGATCATCTATAAGTCATGGATTAAGACATTGATGGTGTATGTTGCAAACAGTTCTTGGTATCATTGATGATCGTCTATAAGCCATTGATGATCGTCTATAAGTTGTGGATTATATATAAGCTTGTCTATAAGTCATTGATGATCGTCAAGTCATTGATGATCGTCTATAAGTCGTGGATTATATATAAGCTTGTCTATAAGTCATTGATGATCGTCTATATGTCATTAATGATCATCTATAAGTCATGGATTAAGACATTGATGGTGTATGTTGCAAACAGTTCTTGGTATCTTTGCTATTTCTGCTCCTTGTATATGTTGTGACCACTCATTTGAACCGTCATCAAATAAATCCCCATTTCTCCAGTCACCGTCACAATTAGGCCCCAATCTCTCATGTTGGGCAACACTTACTTGAATTTTTAAGGGGCATTTGAACGAGGGCATGAGAAATGCACTGGTGTTTGCTCCAACTGTTTAACCCTTTCAGCACCACAGGCCTGTATAGTGGTATTGGCAAACAGTGTAGATCCAGATGAGCCGGCTCATGACGAGCCGTCTCATCAGGATCTGCACTTTTTGCAAGTAATTTTCATATTTTTGAGAACAATAACACCCCCATTTCATAAATGGACTAGTCTGAAAATCATTTTTGACATTTGATTGGTTTCAAAATTAACATATTAAAATCCATTCCAGTTACTTAGGGATGAAAGGGTCAATAGTGCAAAAAATAAATTGAGCTGGGCATGTCAATGTAGTCGTACTATGGATGTCAAATAGCTTACAATCAAATGTTCAATGTCAATGTCTTTCTTCGGTCTACACCTTTTGTCAAGCCCGTCCGTATATGACCTTCCTGTCGAAAGGACATGAAACTCCAGTCAATCAATAAACCTTAACCCTTAGACCCTCACAACAATTGTCGTCTGCTGTTGCTTTTATATCTTTCCTTATTTCTCAATAAAAACATGCTTTGACAGCACTTCAGAATCATTTCCACATTGGAAATGGAAATGATTCTGAAGTGCTGTTAAACCATGTTTTTAAATTATTCTAAAGTGCTGTCAAAGCATGTTTTTTTGATGATAAAAATGGAAAATAGAAAATAAACAGCAGACGACAAAAAAAATAAGATAGCGGTCTAAGGGTTAAGTTGGTTTTCATGTTTTCTTGCATTCATCCTAATGCTTTCGTTTATATTATTACATAACTAACCACATTCGGATGAACAACAAATTGTATATTATATTTGTAAACAGTTGTAACCAGTTAATTATAAAAATGGCCGTCACTCATTCATTGGTTACCTTCTTCAATAACACGTTCTTTTGTTTTATTTGTTCAATTCATTTTTATATGGTGACACGTTTTCATTTCTTCTAGTTTCCCTGCTGTGTTTTTGTTGCTAATAATAATATTTGTTCAATGGTTTCCTCAATTGCCGTCTCTCACATCATAAGGATATTAATTGCGCAATCTATTTATGAGGTCATATCACGCAACTCGACTGGGAATCGTGGTCCCAGATTGTACACTCTCCGAGTTTGAAAGTCTTGCAAGTTTGTATTAAAACTCGCCTGAGTGGCCATTAAACTGGGAATTACATTATATGTTTACTTGCTGTTTCCCCATACACAAATATGGCAGTGACTGGTGAAAATGCGGCTTATGAGGTTTGTGACCAGTCTAGCCGCTGATCTGCTAACAGTCGTGCGGCGGGTAAGGACCTGTACTGTTTGTCAGAAGCATGACAGATGTTCCACCGACTGAATGGTGAACAGTGCAGATCCTGATGAGACTGCGCAGATGCGCAGGCTGATCTGGATCTACACTGGTCGCAAAGCCCATAAGCCCCATTTCTCCAGTAATGTCCACAAATACGGATTTATCAAATTTTACTAGTCCAGTGTTTAAGTGGTTCCGATAAGGGAATGTTCGAGGGGCTTTCATCGTATTAGATCGCAAAATATTTGGGAGTTTACATTTCGACTTGTAAATTTGATAATGAACTTTACCCCTTAACAGGCGGTGACCAAATATGGTCGTATGCTGTTTTTCATTTTTATCTCATTTTTTGTCACGCCCGCTTGCGGACAGCGCGATATAGTCGGCACATTAGCACGAACGTACAAGTACGTACGTGTCCAGGTTAAAGTTTTTTGTTCAAGTTTTTGGGTGTACTATCGAGCCTCAGCAGGTACGACATGCATGCATGCGGGCCGCGGCCATCTGGTTTTTATAAAAGACATGATTTTGCACCATATGATAATTGCCTCCACTCCATTGTAAAACCCAGTCAATCAACCAATCAATCAACCATACAACCAACCATACAACCAACCATGCAACCAACCAATCAATCGGTCAATCATTCAATGAATTAATCAATGTCACTTCTACCTTCCCGATAAAACATTTTTTGCTGAATAAAAATTATGAATACAAACTATATTCTTAACATAATTTACTGTCACAATGCAAATGGCTACAAACTTTCAGGATGCGCTATTTTTGACCATAGTATCGCCTATTTGTTCGCAATGTGTAGTTCTGCACACATATAGATATTTTTCCGTCATGACCTATCGCCGTCATATATTTCCCTGGCATCAGCCAGTGTTCGACTCATAATTCTATCGCCGTTATCTGATCCCGTAGTCAACGCAGTGTTAAATATGTCTACCTATAAATATGCTGTTTGATATACGAGTGGAAATGACTTGCACGATTGCTGTGACTACATATGTTATGATTGCTAATTACTGGTGTACAGTAATGGCTTACTGTGACAAAATGGGACTTTCAGAATGGTTTACCGGAGCTTGTGCCTGACTGGCTTGCAGATTGATAATTAATTAACCCTTGCACCCCTAAATATCCTCCAACATTGGCTTTTACATACATATGTTTGGTCTATCCATTAATAAGGATTTTTATTTAGAATCGAAAAATACTGACATGCTGCAGATGTTGATGAGCCGGCTCATCTGGATCTACAGTGTTTGCAAATGTTGGCTTTATATATGGTCGGTCTGTATGATTAAAAAGGTTATTGTAATAATGGTAATTTTTATCCAACATAGCAGAATTTATATCATGTTTAGACCTTTCAATCCGAATTACCTGAAATGTACTCTTTCATGGTAGACCCTGTCCACCCCCCCCCCCCCCCCCACACACACACACACCACTGACATATTATGTGTGCGAAGACCGAGGGGTATATAGTTTTCTACTTGTGTTCATCCATCTGCCCGTAACATTTGCATCACCCACTGGTCTGGTACCTATTTTCTCTGTAACTCTGTAGGATTGACTTGAAACTTTATAATTATGCTCGTTTATCATCATCCATAATTTTAATTCCGTAGCCCATATTCCACTAACCCCTTCCAGAAGAGGGCTTAAGCCCCCTTTTTCCTCCTTCAATTGTTCTGACATTCGAGCCAGCATTTGACGTCGTTTTCCATAATCCTCTTAATGACATTCGGTGAATACAATAAAATTCACAGTTGGGTTGAGAGGAACGATTTAAGTTAATGATTTAATATGTTGTGGTGTAAGCATATTGACATTCCAAACCTTATTAATGTATTAGCAAGCAATACAGTCTATTTACTTTAGCTATTTCGTGGGTGAACATACTTAAATGCCTAGATTTACGCCAAGTCCTTTGTGATATATTACGTTGGGTTTATTCCACAGACGGATTGTTCTTCTTTCTCCAGTTAACCCTTTCAACAGACCTGTATAATGTGTATTGGCAAACAGTGTAGATCCAGATGAGCCGGCTCGTGACGAGCCATCTCATCAGGATCTGCACTTTTTGCAAGTAATTTTCATAGTTTTGAGAACGAAAACACCCCCTTTTCATAAATGGACTAGTCTGAAAATCATTTTGTGACCATTGGATTGGTTGTAACATTAACATATCACAATCCATTCCAGTTACTTAGGGGTGAAAGGGTTAACGTTACTGCTTCTGGTATCTTTCACTCTGGAATTAAAAATGGCTGCCGTTTGAAGAGTCAGTGGAAGAAGGGGGCTATCTCCATGAGGGAGTTGCCAGCAAGATCTATCACTGACCCCTTCCACTGAACAATTTAATCCTGAGTATGCTAGAAATGAAAACTGTCATCCCTTGTATATTTATACCCCCCGGCATTCGAAGGGGGTATGTCAAGGGGTATATAGTTTTTGTAATGCTGTCTGTTCGTCCGTTTGTCCGTCCGCATTTTTAAAGTTGTTGTTTGTCGGTCCAGGTGGTGGCCGGGGTTATAAGTGACCCCTGCTCACTTGCCTTCTATTCAGTAAAAACATGCTTTGGAAAGAGGTCTCTCGTATTGAAAAGAATATAGTATGACAATTTCTTAGAAAATCTCTATTTTCCTCATTCCTTCTCGAAGGTATATGTTGTCACCACTCATTTGAACCGTCTCGTCGAGACGGTTCAAATGAGTGTTAACAACATATACTTTTATGGAGAAATAAATTAAATCCATATGTTTTTTTCAACAAAAATATCTATTTTATCTACAAACAGCAATGGGTTGAATGCCCCGAAGCAAGAAATAATTGTATACTTTGATTACAATACTTGTGTATAATATCTTGGAGAAGAATATAAGGCATATCAGTATAATATGTATGAATAGTATATGTATCAACATACTGGACATGAGATCTATGTATGTATTATATGCAAATCACAAAAGCATAGTGTTTCGTGAAGAAATTTAATATCTATTTTAAAATCTATGATCTATCTGTATCTACTTGATTGTAAATGATAAGTATCGGTATTAATGATAAATAACTTTAGTTTAAGATACACATTCTTTGTCCACTGGAAAATGTAAATATTTTGTTACAATCCGTTTCCGTCACGCAATTAAACGGCGTGACGCCACGGCATATAAGAGTGGAATCTCTCTAAAACAGACACCCTGGGAGCAGGCATGGACAAATTCTTAACTTTCCACTCGTCCAGATTTGATTTTAAACTGGAATCTGTCAGGAAGCCGGCACCTACTTCGACCTGAAACATTTTATGCTCATGCAGCACCAGTGATTTTATCCAGATGTAAATAAACTGATGTTAACCCTTACAATGTTGAATTCAAATTTGTTGTCTGCTGTTTAATTTTAATTTTCCATTTTCTTGTCAAAAACATGTTTTGACAGCACTTTAGAATCATTTCCAATGGAAATGATTCTCAAGTGCTGTCAAACCATGTTTTTATTGAGACAGAAGATTATAATTATATAACGCAAGAGCAGATGACAATTTACGTTTCTCTCAGTTGAAGGGTTAAGCCCTACTCGGTCAATCAAAGCAATCAATCAAATGTACGTAGTCGTATACACTTTCATGACAAAAATGTTAGAATTATGTGATTGTTTTAGAACCATTGTGTGTATGAGTTGGGTGGGGGAGCATGCGATGGGTAATTTAACGATCGGGATTCATCCTTACCGGAATTACAAATGGAGACCTGGTAATTTGGCATTTTGTATGTGACAGTTGGATCTGGTTATACCCCTTATGTGAGTAATATGATTCTTCGTAATCATATTTTAGGGGAAGGGGCCAAGTCACTTTGGTGTTGTATATGGACCTGGCACCAGGTCAGGTTATTCTAATTTCAGGGCTGAATATATTTGTTCTCAATGTAAATATTCCGTTCTGATTTTGGGATTTTCCCCCCAATGCAGCAGGTTAAAACGGGACCAAACCCGTTTGCCCGGCCTTACATGACCTTAGCTGTTGATAGGCCGTTAAACACCAATAAGCAAACAAAAGAACCAATATGTACCGCTATTTTGATATCTGGTATGAAACCAGTTTCAAATGAACAGTGTGTGTAAATTCTATTATTATATTCTGGTTGCCATGATTTTAATTAAGTGCTATTAATTATTCCCAGTGGCGCTGTTGGTTATCATAATTACAATAAAGATAGCTCCAAGTAGTGATAGAATCCACAATTGTTGTCTGTTTACTTGCTCAGTGCATCGCGTGGAACTCTGGGATGAGACTGGGGGGAAGTACCAATATGTATGTGTATTCATTCATCTTGATCAACTGCGTGTAGTGTTCTTTGAGGATTTGTAGGTAACATTTATCAGGGGCGTCGGAACATGTCCGGCAGTACCTGCCGGACATGTTCCGACGCCCCTGATAAATCCGTCGACTGCCTGACCAATAATTTGGAGAGAAAAAAATAATTAGAATTCATATATACAAAATATAACGGTCAGGAATGTACTAATTATTATCTGTAATGCATGTAGTATGTAAACATGAACTATGTGCATTTCCCATACTGTTGACTTGAACATGAACTTTCGGTTTTGTGTTTCGTCTCGCTTAGATATGGCTTGATATAAGCGATGCACACATTTCTAAATATTTTTTCCCCGCAATTTTTCTAATTTCTCTTCAAAACAACATATACTTTGGGTGAAGGCGCGGGAGGCATCCCTTATCTACGCCGGACCAATTCTATGATGCTTCCGACGCCCTTGTTTATTGGCAGCCCGTGTAAATGATCAACTACATAATCATAGTGTTTTTTTGAAGATTTGTATGTAACAGTTATTGGCAACCAGTGTAGACCAGATCAGACTGCACAAATGTAGATCGTGATTTCCGGTGGTTCGATTTATCAGGATAGATGGGTTGTGTGGCCTAGAGGTTAGAACACCTGAATTCCAATCCGGAGGTTGTTGGTTCAAACCTCGCATTAGGCATCAAAAATATTTTCATAGTATTTCCATCTCACGTGTCTGTCGGATGAGACTTTACACTGTGGTGCCGTTCCTATATGACCTTAGCTATTGCCGGGATGTTAAACCCATTCACTTTCACGTTTTAAATTTGATTTATCAGAATGGAACACTTACATTTGTATTTAGCTCTACTCTATTCTGTTCTGAATGGCAATTCTCCGCAGAATCGTGATTCTCTTTGGAACCATACCGATTGTACGATTCCCCACGTCTGGTTTATTGAAATAAATATGAGATGATACTTTTTTTTCATTGAGGTTAAAATGGAAGTGCCGCGAGATAATATTTATATAGAGGGAAAAAGCAAATATAATTTACAAGTTGTTTGCTATGTAAACTGATTTCCATTTTTATAACAATGTGACGCATCACGGCAAAATCGCTCATAGATCATTCACAAGAGGACATTGTCCGACGCAGATTACACGAACGAGAAACTTGAAGCGCGTAATAGGCTATACGGTATGTTCGCTGGGCTGTAAGCTGTTTTCAATATCCAATAGTGATCCGAAAAGCAGTGTAGCGAGGTAGACTGTGTCTCTGCCGATGTGATTGGTCAGTGAATGGACTGTGTCCCTCGCATGTTGTATTGTCCATGACTGCAAAGCTGCAACAGCCCGTAGCGAAATAATGTAACAGAGTTTGATAGGAAAAGTGTTGTGTAAATACGCGGGATCGCACCGCTGCTTGCCTTGCTTTATCAGTGCCGCTAGAGCAAACACAAGGCGCGAAGATTGGAATGTTTTAACGGAAATCAATACACAAAGTCACTTAAAATGCGACTGCTGTTGTTGTTGGAAGCTCTAGGCTTGCCTGGAGCTGCTGGTCTTTTTCCCCACATATTATTTCTAACCTTTACAATGATGAATGATTTTTTTTTCGTCTGCTGTTTATTTTCTATTTTTCTTATCAAATTTTTTTTTACACAGGAAATGATTCTCAAATGCTGTTTAACCATGTTTTTATTGAGAAAGAAAACACAAAATTTAATACAACAGCAGACGACAATTTTTGATTTTCTGTTTCCTCTAAGGGTTTCAAGCCGTACAATGTTGAATGAAATTTTGTCGTCTGCTGTTTATTTTCCGTTTTGCTGATCAAAACTATTGTTTGACAGCACTTTAGAATCATTTGCAATGGAAATGATTCTGAAGTCCTGTTAAACCATGTTTTTATTGACAAAGAAGACAGAATAAGAAATAACAGCAGATGACAATTTTCAATTTTCAGCTCCTCCTTACAATGCTGAAATTGTCGTCTGCTGTTTATTTTCCATTTTTAGCCAGGTTTTTTGAAAAAAAATCCAGGCTATTGGATTGGCGAAAGCCGGGTGGGCGGGCGGGGGGGTGGGCGGGCGGCGTCCACAATCAATGTTAAGTTTTCGTGTTCGAGTCCATTTCTTTGTTACTGTACCACCTAGGACCACCAAACTTTCACAGCTTCATAATCAAGGGGTGCCCACCACATATCACTATCCAACATGTTACTTTTTTTGGAACTTAACCCATTTTTTCCGTGCAATCGACTTAGCCATTTTCAATGTTAAGTTTTCGCGTTTTCAATGTTAAGTTTTCGTGTTTAAGTCCATTTCTTTGGTACTGTGCCACCTAGGACCACCAAACTTTCACAGCTTCATAATCAAGGGGTGCCCACCACATATCACTATCCAACATGTTCCTTTTTTAACTTGACCCATTTTTTCCGCGCAATCGACTTAGCCATTTTCAATGTTAAGTTTTCGCGTTTTCAATGTTAAGTTTTCGTGTTTAAGTCCATTTCTTTGGTACTGTACCACCTAGGACCACCAAACTTTCACAGCTTCATAACCAAGGGGTGCCTACCACATATAACTATCCAACATGTGACCATTTTTTTACCTTCACCTATTATTTCTACGTAATTGACTTAGCCATTTTGAACGTTAACTTTTTTTGGTTAAAACTTTTTTGTTATACTATATCTCTGCAACTGCTTCGCCCATTACCTTGAAACTTCACATGGGTGTTTATCATCGTCCATATTTTCACTCTAACCCCCAACCGTGCGACCCCTGTGCGCAATGTCAAGGTCAAATTACTTTGAATTTATTTGTTAAAGTTTTTTTCGTGTACTATATCTCTGCAACTGCTTCACCCATTACCTTCATACTTCACATGGGTGTTTATCATCATTGTCGCACCCGCTTGCGGAAAGCGCGATATCGTCGGCATTTTGGCATACGTCCGTCCGTCCGTACGTCCGTACGTCCGTGTGTCCGGTTAAAGTTTTTTCGTTAAAGTTTTTCCATCTACTATATCTATTTTGTTAGTGTCCGTGCCTCGCCCCAAGGCGCGACATGCAGGCCACGGCCATCTAGTCTACAAAAAGTGGGTATAATTATGTTATCCAAGTGTCCATGCTTGGAAAAAACCTGGCCTTCGTGGCTTTGCCTCGTTTCTTGTTCTAATTTATAATCAAAAACATTATTTAACAAACAGCTTTTTAGAATCATTTCCAATGGAAATGATTCTAGAATGCTGTTAAACTATGGTTTTATGGAGAAAGAAACAAAATTTAATACAACGTTTACAGCAGACGACAATTTTCAGCTCCGCCATCTAAGGGTAAACCTTACAATGCTGAAATATATTTTGTCGTCTGCTGTTTATTTTCTATCTTTATACTCAAAACATGATCCTAAAGTGTTATTGGGCTATAATGTTTTTATTGAGAAAAAAGACAAAATTGATATAACAGCAGACACCAATTTTTGTTTCCCTCAGACTTTATGCGAGGCTCGTAGCTGTAATAATTGGCTTTCCGTGTTCGACATAACTCGCGGTGGGTGTAATTGTAGAAGGCTCTATTCTAGCGTGGTTAACCATGGCAGGCCAGATGCACGGTACGTCAGCGATTACAATGCCGTTTATTTAATCTATTGAAGCTGAGATGTACGTTTAACCAATTTCATGTGCGGGGGATACCGATTCTCCGCTTTCACAATTTACCTACATTTTTTTCTCTACATTTTTTTCTCTATGAAAATTATGTTGTTACCACTCATTTAAACCGTCTAGGCTGAATTGCAAATTGTGTGGCTGATCTGTGACCTAGCTGGTTGAAATGTCTTTTTCTTATAAAACCTTCACAGGCGATTGAACAATCAATCAATCGATCAACCAATCAAATGATCTGTGACTAAGCTGGTTAAAAAGCCTTTTCCTATAAAACCCTCACATGCGATCAGCCAATCAATCAATCAATCAATCAATTAATCAATAAATCCATCAATCAATTCTCTCTCTACAACTCTTCATCACAGGCATATCCGTATCGATATGAAGTAAAACGTGTCGACAATCATTCGGCAATTGTGAGCGATGACTTTCCAGGCAATTTGATGAATGGCTCATCGATCGCGGGGATATTGATCAGAAACAAAAGCTTCTCAGAAACCCATAAAGTGCAAGTCCCTTGATGCGTGGCTGATTTTAATCACTACTGGGACTACTTAATGATGTAATAAAATAATTCATGTATTGGCTCCCAGTGTATGTGGTTTTGTTCCTTGTAAATGTAAATAGTCTATTGAAACGTACCTAAACTTAGAGCGCAGTCGATATGCCCACTTTTCACAAATGCTAAGTCGAAAAGGGGGAGATAATCCATGACCGGGGGTCGAATCAAAATTCGAAATCACTTTGCACATCTACACACCATAAGGAAGGCACACACCAAGTTTCAAGATTGGTTAAAATGTTTTACTTCTTACAGAGCAAAACTGCAAAATTTAAAAATTGCGAAATCAAAAGTCGAAAAGTGGGGGACAATCCATGACCGGGGATCAAATCAAAATTCGAAATTCCCTTTGCGCATCTACACCGTAAGGAGGCACACATCAAGTCATAAAGTGTGTATAATTACAACATTTTCAGAAATTATAGATACTGCACAGTGTGATGCGCTTGTCACTGGTGGTGCACTCTGCACCGGCCTTAAATGTTTCTAGTTCAAATAGACGTCGGATTCCTGACGAATTCCCATTCAGCTACATGTAGAACATACTGCATAAACACATTTCGTCTAGTACTGGCGTCAAATGTTTCATTTTGTGCCGATTGGACTGGTTGGAAAATAATCATATCAAAATCCATTACGGTTACTTAGGTGTGAAAGGGTTAATTGGTTTGCTGATTCCAGTACTAATTCACTGACTGAATGGTGAACAGCATAGTACTTGATCAGACTGCGTGGATGTGCAGGCTGATCGGGGCCTATGCTGTTCACACATGTCGTAAGGTACATTTTGTAAAGCAGGGACCCAAATATACTGGTATGTGGTGTTCAATCTGTGTTTATTTGTTTATATTCTGTACCAGATTGGTTATCCCCTAGTTGATAGGCAAGAGGGGATATGGCGGCCTTTTTTATTTTCGGATTCAGTATCCTTGTCCACACAAGAACTCGAGGCTACTTGATGGATTGTAACCAAATTCAGTATTCATGTTTATCAATGCAAGATGAAGAACCCTATTGGTTTTCAGTACTTATCTCCCCTTCTCGACTAGCCTTGCCTTGACGGGCGTATATTGTGACCTTCGGCAGTCTCTTGTTGTAAATGAACATTTTCAGACATAGATGTTGTTCACCTTTCTTTCGTTAATTCATGTTCGTTCGTTCATTCGTTTGTTTCTTTGTTATTCTTTTAGTCGGTATGTTGGTCTATTCTATTATGTGTCGCTCAACTGACTTACTTTCAATTTTGCAGCTAATTAATTATATTTCATCCAGTATATTAATCAATTAAATGCATGCATGTTTCAGCATGAAATTACTCCATTAAATATGTTCCATCAAATTAATCGGTTAGACATGTTTCATGAAATAGCTAAATAATCGGGTTATATCGCAACATTTCCACACATATTTCTACTAATTGCACAGAATATGTGTTTTACAAAATCAGTATACGCTGGGATATAAATCATTGAAATATGCCTCTGTGAATTAGCGCAACATGTTTCGGTAATTGGACCCGACATGGCCTTTCGCACTCTATTGGTGGCATTGCATTCTATTTGCGCCTTGCTGTGATCATCAGTACGCAGACCCAACACGAGTGCAAATTTGCCGATATTATATTGCGCTTCCTAACGCCTCGGATAAGACTAATAGTACCATTGGATTTTTTTTTTTTTTTTTCGAACCACATGCAAGTTTTGTGTTCTTTAGAATCGTCTTGTTAAGACGATTCTAAAGAACACAAAACTTGCATGTTTTTGTTACGGATATAGGGAAAATGTTGTAGAAACGGCGTGGTATATAGTCTATGTTTATCGGTAGCATGTTTTCAGTCTCTTTGTGTTGGGTGAAAAGCTTTCAGGATGTCTGTTCTTGTACATATAGGGCCGCGACCTGACAAAATCGGGAGGTTTTTATTTACTGCCAGTGTGTTTCCAGTTCAGCGGTCGTATGCGGCTGTGTTTGGAGAAATGGGGTTTATGGCATTTGTGGCCAGTCTTAACTCTAGCATGCTGGGAAATTTGTAGTCTATAAATAGTTCACAAATAGCAGATGGCAATTCATTGTATTTATTATTATTTTACCCTAAAAATATTATGAATATGTCTTCGAATTTCATTAGAATCGAGTCCTCTGGACTCGTTTCTAATGAAATTGCAAGACATATTTACAGAGGGAAATAAGAAATGACTCGTAATTTGTTGGATGTTATTTTCACCGCTAGCATGCAAAGAGTTAAAGTCCTTGTCTCGGGCTGTCACCGGAGAAATGGGGCTTTTGGCATATGAGACACGCCATGTGATTTTGTACCTTCGGACATCTGCGTAATTTCATTAAATATGTTTACAAAATTTACAATATTTAGCGTAAACGTTGTCAAAGAGTTTACAAAATTTTCAGAGTATATTCTGCATGTACATTTTGTCAACTTTTGACTTTATTTATGAAAAATATTCTAAATTTGGTAAACGTATTTAATGAAATTACGCAGATGTCCGAAGGTACAAAATCACATGGCGTGTCATATGTGGGCATCTAGTGTGTTGTCTGCTGCAGCCTAATAAAGATCTGTATTGTTTGCTGGAAACTAAGACTGGTGCTTCCCTGACTGAATGGCGAACAGTGCAGATCTGGGTCTACACTGGTCATGAATGCCATAAGCCCCGTTTCTCCAATCACAGACACATACATTATACAGCCTGGTATTGCTCACTAGAAATCTCAAGAAGGATTCCATGAATGCATGGCGGACAGTGTAGACCCTGTTCACACTGCCCTGAGGCTCTACTTAGTCTACACTTGTCACAAACTTCATAAGCCCGGGTTTGCCAAATCTGGCGCAGAACTGCTGCACATTCAGACTGTGGTATTATAGTACTGCTATATTCTCGTTTACTGCGGAAAATCAATAGTCTGTTTGATGGGGTTTCATCGCATCTCCCGAGAGTTCGTCGCTCGTTGAATAAGCGTGAAGTTATCCATAGCGATGCCCAGTAATTGGCTTGTGAGTTTTTTCCAATGCGATTTTCGAAATTCGGCTGCGAAAAATATACAAGATTCAGTGTGCATCCAGCGTGGTTGTTCCATGTCATGTTCGTTGGATCGGTTATGTGTTTTTGACGATGGGTTCGGGTGGATATTTCTGGCTTAGATTGCACATAACAAATGATTTGTGATGTGCTGTTAATGAACGGCGAGTTTGTGAAATCTCGGCGGTGATGCTTTAGTGAATGGCGTTCCGCGACCAGCGTAAGCGACGCCTGCCAGATCGCATTGATCATAGCCTGTGTTATAGGTGCTTGTTTTCTTGTATACTCTGGCGCTGTTCCGTGTTTGTTTACCGATGTACTTGGTTGTCTGGCCCTGATTCTAGAAACTCTTGTGTGAAAATGGCAGCACATGAGAATGTTTGTCTCGCAATATTATCAACCAGTGTAGACCCAGCGCAGACTGCACATTTGTGCAGTCTGCGCTGGGTCTACACTGGTTGATAAAGCATGTATACGCCTCCTGTATTCTCTTAGTGTAGCCGTCGGTGATAATCTTTAATAGTCCTACGCTCGGTTCAATTATAATGTCGCCTAATATCTTGTGCATTGCACTAATCGAATATGGTCAAAGGGAGAGAACTCCCTGTAAATGCTATAACTAATGGAAGAGTTTTTCACATTGATCACAGAATTCACAAGGAATGTCATTCATGGCATGGTGAATACTTCTTGTCCTAAATTGTAGGATGAATTGAATATAATGGTGACTCATTTCTCTTGTTGTTTCTGCCAGTCTTACACTCATTCACTTCTGTATTTGTTCCAAATCTTCACAGCAGTGCGGGATTTTCAATTTACCTAATTGATGGCCGGTAGCACAATATGTATCTTGTTGTTAACCCTTAAACTTATGGAAATGTAAATTGTCGTCTGCTGTTGTTTTATATTTGTCTTCTTTTGAAATTAAAACGTGATTCGACAGCACTTTAGAATCATTTCCATTGCTTGTTGGGTACTTGGATCGATAGAATATATCCTTATTGTGTACCTAGAAAAAGAAAGAAATGCCCTCTCGTCCGTCCATCCGTCCGTCCGTCCGTCCGACTACCAACTGACCGTTTATGTAACCACCTAACTAACCAACCACCACCCATCTATTTGTGTTTTCCAGAGGTCATCGGCATCGCCGGCCGAGCGTGACAAATACCGACACCGGAGCCACTCACCGCCCGACGTCATTGAGCCCGTGAAGAAACGCCGACAGGAGGACAAAGGCGCCGTAAGTTCACACACTTGTACCATTATACTAGTAAGAAACTTTTATGAGAAATGTATCCTTATTTTCTTTAATTCATCTCAAAAGTATATGTTGTTACCACTCGTTTGAACCGTCTCGACGAGACGGTTCAAATAAGTGGTAACAACATATACCTTCATGAAGAAATAAACAAAATTATGACGTCATTGAGCCCGTGAAGAAACGCCGACAGGAGGACAAAGGCGCCGTAAGTTCACACACTTGTACCATTATACTTGTAAGAAACTTTTATGAGAAATTTATCCCTATTTTCTTTATTTCATCTCAAAAGTATTTGTTGTTACCACTCGTTTGAACCGTCTCGACGAGACGATTCAAATGTGTGGTAACAACATATACCTTCATGGAGAAATAAACAAAATAATGACGTCATTGAGCCCGTGACGTAACGCCGATAGAAGGAGAAATGCACTGTAAGTTCACACACTTACCATTGGACGTATCAGTTGATAGATCACAGTAGGACATTGCCTTTAAAAACTTAAAGGGATGGATTATGACCTAGACATTAGGACACTCGACTTCAATACCAGAGGTTGCAAGGTCGGTCCCCGCCCTAGGTGTGAAAAATACTTTCGTAGTATTTCAATCCCACTGGTCTTTCGGATGAAATTTGAAACCGAAGTCCGGTCCCTACATGACCTTGTCTGTTTCTGGGACGTAAAACCCATTTCCTTTCACCTATTCATAACTGCAGGTTGAGGGTTCAATGCCTCCCTAGGCGTAACAAGATACTTGCTTAGTATTTCAATCCCATCGATCTTTCGGATGAGACTGGAATTCAAGGCGTGTCTCTATGATGAGCTTTTGCTAGAATATTAACCAATTATAGAATTACGATAATTCGTATTCTTATTACTTTTAGGGGAAGGGGCCAAGTGACTTTGTAGTGGTATGCACCTGGCATCAGGTCAAGTTATTCAAATTTCAGGGCTGAATATATGATGGTTCTTATTCCGTTCTGATTTTGGGATTTTCCCCCCAATGCAACAGGTTAAGTGTGAGATTGAACCCGTTGGCCTAGCCTTAAATGACTGTAGCTGTTGATAGGCCGTTAAACATCCATGAATGAATCAATCGGTATGTTGTTCCCACTCATTGAACTTGGTTATCGTTGTTATCATGATACAATCCCTATTTTCTTTATGTCATCGTTCGTATGTCATCATAATGTCATTCGTTTGAACCGTCTCAACGAGACGGTTCAAATGAGTGGTAACAACATATACCTTCATGGAGACGTAAACAAAATATTGACGTATAATAAACAATCAGTATGTTGTTCCACTCTTTGAACTTTGTTATCGTTGTTATCATGATACAATCCCTATTTTCTTTATGTCATCTTGAAAGTATATGTTGTTTCCACTCGTTTGAATTGTCGACGAGACGGTTCAAATGAGTGGTAACAACATATACCTTCATGGAGAAATAAACAAAATATTGACGTATAATAACCAATCAGTAGCTACACTGGTCGCACATACCATAATCATTATTTCTCTAGTCACATTCTCTATGTTTTGTATTGTATTGTATTGTAGGAGAGCGATGGAGAGAAGAGTGACATTGACCTTGTGGTGGACGTCGGCAAGGAGGGGGTACGTACATATACAACGTAGACCATCAGATGTACCCGAAATGGCACACAATTTATTTCCTCTGATGTTTGAGAAAATATTAATCCTGTATTTCAACATGATGCTGAAGTCGCATTAGCTCTATTTCCCTCAGTGAGAACCATTTTATATTAGGCTGTAGACAATATGTATAAGTTATTGTTCACATATTGGATATTTAAGGAATTAAATGCGAGGGAGCACTAGCGACCACAGCATTTAGTTCCTTAAAAATCCAATATGTGAACAATAACATATTTATAGTTCAGCCAAATTTTACTATGCATCTCCCATCTGAGTATTGATTTTCCTTTTCCTGTCGATCAATTAATGTTTAAATCTGGTAATATGGAAGTTATTGGGGTTAAATCTTGCAATATGTGAAATAAATGTAACTCGATACTGGCCGGCGTTTGACTTAGAAAGTAGGGCGAACATTAGGAGGCCTTCAAACCTTTCTGTAGCCTATTTCATCAACATTGCAAAGTATACTTTAGTAGCAAAGTATACTTTGAGGGAGAAATTTTCATTTTTTTTTTAAATTTATTAATTTTTATTATACGGAATTTATTACATTATCACAGCCATTTAATGGCTGTGATAATGTAATAAATTCAGTATAATAATTCTGCATACTTTTAATCATGAAATATATGCATTTGTTAGTTCTATGTGAAATTATGTATTTCAGGAAAAATAAATGATTACTCCCTCAAAGTATACTTTGCTAGTAAAGTATACTTTGCAATGTTGATGAAATAGGCTACTGATACGGAGACTGTTACTTTTGAATGCTCGAACATACGACTTTCATATGTCAACACGTATATCTGCAATATATTTGACATATTAACCCTTAGACCGCTACTCACAACAATTGTCGTCTGCTGTTGATTTTATATCTTTCCTTATTTCTCAATAAAAACATGGTTTGACAGCACTTCAGAATCATTTCCAACGGAAATGATTCTGAAGTGCTTTCAAAGCATGTTGTAAATTATTCTAAAGTGCTGTCAAAGCATGTTTTGATGAAAGAGAAAAAAAGGAAAATAGAAAATAAACACCAGACGACAACAAAAATAAGATCGCGGTCTAAGGGTTAAACTGTATACAGTATGTGTCACTCTCACATAATAGTCGCCGCAGGAAGTCAACGGATCAACCAATCAATCAATCACTCCATGTGTTCTGCAGGAGAACACGTCCCCAATGAATGGTGACCTGTCCCCGCGAGAGAAGATGAAGGCAGCCGTGTTAGAGAACCACAAGAAGGACGAGCGGGACCGGGAGAGGGCGAGTCCTCGGAGTGATTCATCGTCGTCCTCCGCCAAGCATAATAACAAGGAAGTACGCGAGGTAAGAACGAAACGTGTTTCCTATATTTATTATCCCCTCGCCGATAGGCAAGAGAGGAAATTTGAAGGAATTAGCTTAGTGATAACGATGCCTTTGTTATCTCATGAAAAAACAAACTCGTAACAAACTCGGAACATGAAAATTTCATCAACTGTTGACATCATTTTTACCAGAGCATTCTCTCCTGTTATAGGACGATCTCCGTCCAAATCAAGACTTCACCACGTGGTGTATTCTCCCAAAGTCGGCAGATTTTTTGAAAAACATAATAACTGAAGCTGCTATATTTACTATTCATCATAACAAATGAGTATTTAAATTTAATAATTAGTGATAATTGGAATGAAGACCGCGACATTCGCTGAACTTAGACAATGACATTTAAGGATTATTTTCACCGGTCACGGATCTGTGGAGCAACGACAAATCGGTGCTAATTACAGAAAAAGCTCAACATGTTGAGCTTTTTCTGTAATTAGCACCGATTTGTCGCTTGGTTGATTTCAGCAATCAGTTTTGCAAGCGCTGTCTGTAATGTGCAACGCGTGTCAATTATGTTTTTAAACTGTTTTGCAACGCGCTGTCAATTGTGACTGTTTTGCAACGCGCTGTCAATTCTGACTGTTTTGCAACGCGCTGTCAATTGAGAACTGTAATTGCTGTTTTTGCAACGCGCTGTCAATTGTAACTGTTTTGCAACGCGCTGTCAATTGTGACTGTTTTGCAACGCGCTGTCAATTGTAACTGTTTTGCAACGCGCTGTCAATTGTAACTGTTTTGCAACGCGCTGTCAATTGTAACTGTTTTGCAACGCGCTGTCAATTGTAACTGTTTTGCAACGCGCTGTCAAATTGTAACTGTTTTGCAAGCGCTCAATTTAACTGTTTGCAAGCTCAATTGTAACTGTTTTTGCAACGCGCAGTCAATTGTAACTGTTTTGCAACGCGCTTCATATGGTAACTGTTTGCACGCGTGTCTATTGTAAACTGTTTTGTAAGCGCTTGTCAATGTAACTGTTTTTCAATGCTGTCAATTGGCTAATTGTTTTGCAACGCGCTGTGTCGGTCAATTGTAAACTGTAATTGGGGCAACGGTGCTTTTGTCAATTGGGAAACTGTTTTGCAACTTGCTGTCAATTGTAAACTGTTTTGCAACGGGCGCTGTCAATTGTAACTGTTTTGCAAGGGCTGTCAATTGTAACTGTTTTGCAACGGGCTGTCAATTGTAACTGTTTTGCAGCGCGCTGTAGTCAAAATTAGAACAAATGGGGTTACTGTACATTAGATCAAAGTACTGAAAGTTCTCGGAATAATCAAATGCCTGATTTACAGTGAAACCTCGCTAAACCGGACACCATGGAGACCTCCCAGGGCTGGGGACCTCCCAGGGTGTCCGGTTTAGCGAGGTTCCACTGTATCTCACATCTACCAACACATTTGTATCGTCACAGAGTGAGAAGGCGGCAACACCGGTGTCGAAGTCTGCCACGCCGACCAGTTCTGGCAACACAACACCGGGCCCGTCATCCGGGCTGAAGCCAGGTACGCACTACAGCTGTATCACTATATTTTTGCCCAACGTGCTTTACTAATGGCTTTCAAGGTGGAAAAATAAGTATGTTACTGTGTGTGAAAATGTCGCCCAGACTCGCACAGATTGCGATTGTCCCACTGTATTGCAGTGTTGCAGAGAGTATATGTTGTGACCACTCATTTGAACCGTCTCAACGAGATGGTTCAAATGGTGGTCGCGACATATACTTCTGAGCGCATAGAAGGCAAATATTTAGAATTTTCCGCAAACGTAATTGCGTATCCTCAGCATGAAAAGGGTTAATAATGGCACTTCAAGATGGAATTCAAGGTGGGAAAATGGCCCCTGGCTGGCTCTACGTCCAGGTGATTACTAGTATGTTACTGTATTGCAGGGTACCCGTTCATGCCATCATCCAGCCACACCCTGCCATCTGACCTCAGTCCCGCTGGGTACGGGGCGTCGAGCGGTGGTCACCTCAACAACATCTCACCAAACGCCGTCAACAACTACCGCGGATCCATGGTAACCTCACCACTATATAGAGAATACCAGGCCAGTGTCGTTTGATATCAAGTTTATCAGGCGAGGCTAGGAAACACATAGGAATTTCGAGGCATGTCGAGCCTGATAAACTTGATACCAAAAGACATTAACATGGTATTCTATTTATCAAAAAAACTCAATACTTGTTTCTGTCACAGTACGTAACTCACTATGGGGAGGAAGTGTATATTCGTGCCCGGCTAGCTCAGTCAGTTAGAGTGATGGTACGGTAATCCAGAGGTCCCCGGTTCGAGCCTCGGGTCGGATATACATGTTTCTCACCCTGTGACAAAACGATCATATATGGAAAGACAATTGGATTATTTTGTCTATAGGGCCTAATGGAATGGAACTATGTATTGAAGCGGTCATTGGAAGAAGGGAACTAACTCTATGAAGGAGTTAGCTCCCTTCTACCACTGACCCCTTCGATTGCGAACAGGCATTATCACTTGAGATACTATCTATAGGTGGCTGTGATTGGAGAAATTGTGCTTGTGGGATTTATGAGCAGTGGAACTCCTGGTCAAGTAGCACACTCCTGTAGCCTGATAACGATCTATAGTGCTTGTTAGAAGAACGACGTTCGTTTCATTGATGGAATGGCGAACAGTGCAGGGGGCCGTTTCACTAAACTTCCTACGATTAAAATGTTCCTAAGTGCAAAATTATGATAGTCTGTAAATTTCACATTAACAATGTTTTCTTGTAAATAATTGTTGGATTTACATTTATTGAGCAGCCTATGCAGCCTATGCTCAATAAATGTAAATCCATCAATTGAAATTTGCAGACGATTCTAAATTTGCGCTTACGAACATTTTAGTCGTAAGAAGTTTAGTGAAACGGCCCCCTGATCCTGGTCAGACTGCGGATGCACAACCTGATCTGGATCTACACTGGTTGCATAACCCAATAAGCCCCATTTCTTCAGTCACAACCATATACAGTCGAGCACCAATATCTCGAATATCAGTATCTCGATGATGTCCCCTATCTCGATGATTCACTAAAGTCTCGAATTATATCCTTATTTGTTGAATATAAATTTCCTCGGCTATCTCGACCATGCCCTATCTCGTATATATTCTCTTTGTCGACTCATTCTGTCCCCTCTGTATAAAAATACGTTACAATTCTCTTCGCTATCTCGATCTTATGTAAAATGGTTGGATAAATCGCCTAAGTGCCTTGCTGCCAAGATCGATTTGGTTGACACTAATTTTCCAAACATATCAAACAAAACAAAATAAATTCACAACTACCTCAGGTTGTTTGCTTAATTAGTCTACCTGGATATATTTGAGTCTTTGTCACGATTCATTATGCATATCACGCTGGTCATTTACGCAAGTCATTACGCCACCTTGTAATGTTGATTAGCTTACTACGTTTGGTCATTAGTTAATTGGTGATTGTTTACTCGTGGTGTAATGGGTAAAATTAGTTGATATTTTTCACGAAAATATTCGACCATGTCACTTCATCGCTATCTCGAACCTAGTCCTATCTTGACCATATGGACGATCTCCCTTCGACTTCGAGATACTGGTGCTCGACTGTATAGAGAATATCATGTGTGTGTCTTTTAATAATGTAATGTAATGCCTAGGGTACGGTCATGTGTTTCAAAATTGAGGTCTAGCTCTGCTGTATTATGTTTGTGAAAAATCCATAATATTTTCTTTCTATATGCTCAGAAGTATATGTTGTGACCACCATTTGAACTGTCTCGTCGAGACGGTTCAAATGAGTGGTCACAACATATACTTTCATTGAGAAATAACAAACAAATCATACCTGTAAAGGTGTATTCCGCATGTAATGGGTTAATAAATGAGGTGTCCTTCCACACTAATTATTACAGCTGTAACGTCTCCATATATATATTTCAGCATGCATTTGACACCCATTCGGCGGCACATATGAGGCCGGCTATCAGCAACACCATTCCAGGAGGCAAACCGTACGTATAGCCGGGGTCAAGCTGGATATTGGGTTAAGGTTTTATACCCAAGTGGGGATGGGTTGTGATATAGGTGTAGAGCGTTGGACTTCAATACTGGAGGTGGGTTCAATCCACGCTCAGCGCATGAAAGAATACTCGTAGTATTTCGCAATAAAATCAATATTAGATGGAAAATCATCGCATAAATTTTTGCAGAGGGTGACTTTTTTGTTATTGATGAAAAAGTACTTGCATTTAAAGATTGTTTTAGATTTGATATGTTTAATAGCCAAAAGATCGTCGGAAGCAAAACGTGGAACAGACGGTATTCAGTAGTTGTTTATTGTTGCAGGGCCTATTCATTCCACGTGAGCGCGGACGGACAGATGCAGCCCGTGCCCTTCCCGCCGGACGCCCTGATAGGTCCGGGGATTCCCCGCCACGCTCGCCAGATCAACACCCTGAACCACGGCGAGGTCGTGTGTGCTGTCACGATCAGCAATCCCACGCGGCACGTCTACACCGGCGGCAAGGTGGGTGGGGGTGGCGGGAATTGATAATAGTCCATAAGACCTTTTCTTCATCTGACCCCTTGAATTGTGATTGTGTGAATTTGTGATTATTCTAGGGTGAATTGAAGAGGTCGGTGACCTTCTGCCACTGGTTATTCAGATGAGACCATAAGTCCACAAGGTCGTGTGTGTTGTCATGATATCACGTCTACACCGGTGGCGAGGTGGGTGGGGGGAATTGTGTTTTTTCGATTACAATATTTCTAACGGAGGGCCCATGTCTATGACCCTACGAGTTGAAGGGGTTGGTGGAAGGGGTGGTCTATGTCCATAAGGCAGTCCATAAGGGACTTAAGCAGGGATTCCGCTGGGGGAAATAAAAAAATCGCCACATAAAAAAAAAAAAAAGAAAAAAAAAAAGATTTTTATTTCTTTTTTTCGAAAATTGTAATTTTTTATCGTCATTGTTTATTTTTATCGGCAATTGTGAAAGTGGCGATCGCCAGCGGAATCCCTGCTTAAGCCCCTTCATCTCTTGACTCCTTCAATTGAGTTGGTGTGTGCTGTCACGATTAGCAACCTTACACTGCACATATATAGAGAATAGTAGGTTAGTGCCGTGAATGGGAAAAACTATCTGGCACGGCTTAGGAAACGGGATGGGCGAGGCTCTGTCGTTTCCATGCCGCACCGCACATATTCATATGCAGTGATTAGGTTGTATTGACAGGATATCAATAATGTTTCACGGCACATACGCACTGTGTTGACGGGATAAATACATGTACAAGCAACAAGGTGGGTGGCGTGATTTGAAGGGGCCGCTGGAAGAGAGGGTCTTAAGTTCCAGAAGTCTCATCCGAATGACCAAAATTGAAAGGGTCGGTGGAAGAAAGTGAGCCAAGTACCATAATGGGACTTGGGGCCCTTTTTTCCACGCACTCTTTCAGTTATGGTTATTTGCATGAGACTTGGAAACCAAAACCGAATTCCTGTATCTCCGACCTTGTGGGACAAATTAAAGGGGTCAACAAGGGCAGGGCTCCAGATAAGCTGCGCATTTGCTTAAATACCCAATTAAAATTGCCAAAAACCCAATTGAAATCAGAAGTAGCGAGTATCAAAAATCAATACAAAAAAATTGTGATACCTTTATCATGATGCAGAAAACAATAAACAGACCACGAATATAGCATATTGTTCTTACTTTCCATGAAAACACATCTTGGTATTTCATTAGAATTGTCTCCAAGGAGACAATTCTAATGGAATGCCAAGACATGTTTTCATTTCGAAGCAAACTATTCAATCATTTCTGTCTGGTGATGTAAACAGTAGTGTGATTTTATTTTACACAATTAAAATTTTGAAATACCTAATTGCTTCAGAAATGATGGAGCGACAATACTCAATTACTAATTCCTTATTTGGAGCCCTGAACAAGGGACTTACATTATACCCCCTTCTTCCTTTGACCCATCCAGTTTTGGGCTTGTATGCTGTCACGATTAGCAACCCGACGTGGTACTACACATGTGGCAAGGTGGGTGGGGGAAATTGTGATTATTCGGGTGAGACCGAATCCGAGGGATCATAAGGGAACTTAGACCCCTTCTTAATCTGAACACTTCAGTTGTGGATGATTATCAACCCCACGTGGCAAGGTGTGTCAGATTTGGGGGAATTGTGATTATTCTAGGGTGAATTGATGGGTCGGTGGACGATTGGGTCAAGCACTATAAGGGACTTAGACCCCTTGTTCCATTGACCCCTTCAATTGCGGGTATTCGGATAAAACTTGTAACTGAGGGCCTATATCTATGACCTTAACCAGGGGGCCGTTTCACTAAACTTTGTACGACTTAAATTTAGGATCGTCTGGCAATTTCAATTGATGGATTTACTTTTATTGAGTTTTGTGCTTTCTGTAGTTTGTTTGAAGCAAATATGCTTCGCGTAAACGTAGAAAATGTATTATTTATGCTTACTGTACTATATTTATCGACTGTCATCCCCAGTGAAATAAATGCTCAATAAATGTAAATCCAGTAATTGTTTACAAGAAAACATTGTTAATGTGATAGTTACAAACTATCATAACTTTGCACTTACGAACATTTTAGTCGTACAAAGTTTAGTGAAACGGCCCCCAGTGTCTGAGATGAATTGAATGGGTCGGTGGAAGATTCTCTCCCATACAGGAGCATTCCCATCTGTATACGTCTGTGTTGAACGGTCGTAAAAGTACAATGAATCAATCATTAAATCCACTTTCGTCTTGAGCTTGTACATTTGTTTATCACACTAACAACTGTCGCTATTCTTAAATATGTTGAAGCATTAGCAACATTAATGGCTATTATCGCCCAGACATATACCGTATATTGCTAGTCGTAAGTCTACCCGCTCCATAAGTCGAGGCACGAAAATGAGCCCAAAAATCAGTCTTGGGCCAAGTTGCTGCCATAAGTCGACTACTGAAAATATGTCGGCTTCTGGGTGCAGGCGAAATTAGGTTATGATGAATCAATCGCCTGTATTGCTTGGCTAAGTTTTGTGCTTTCTGTAGTTTGTTTGAAGCAAATATGCTTCGCGTAAACGTAGAAAATGTATCATTTATGCTTACTGTACTATATTTATCGACTGTCATCCCCAGTGAAATGTAAGTCGTGTTTGAAGCTTTTTAATTTTTATTGCAATAATACTGGTGTACAAGCATAAACATCATTAACTGCTACAGAGACAAACTAATTGTATTTCTATTGTACCGTATGTGCAACCACGTTCAATCTTCTTTTTTTTGATGAAATTCCGTCAAATATTGGTGTGGTCGGCACATTGGCGTACGTGCATACGTATGTGCGTCCGGGTTAAAGTTTTTGGTTAAAGTTTTTTGGTATACTATCAAAGCGTCAGCGGGCGCGACATGAGGGCTGCGGCCATCTAGTTTTTTGTCGAGCCCGCTTGCGGAAAACGAGACATAGTGATTACAATGACGTCCGGGTGTCCGTGAGTCAGTCCGTCTGTCCGAAGTCTGCGTTAAAGTTTTTAAATATCTTATATCTGCAGTCCTAAGTCCTAAAGCGGAGCTTTAACTATATATCTCTTATTTATATTGCATAATATAATAACATAATAATTGGTTAAGTAAACCATTATTTACCCCTTTTAATCAATCAATCAACCCAATCAATCAACCAATCCATAATTTCCTGTGTTTTCAGGGGTGTGTGAAGGTGTGGGACATCAGCCAACCCGGTAACAAGAGCCCCGTCTCACAGCTAGACTGTCTCGTAAGTTCACCTACGTCTCATTATTCCCCCGGCATTATTCCCTCGTGTAATTTTCACCTTTCCATCCGGTCGTCCGTCCGTCCGTCCGTCCGTCCGTCCGTTGGTCCATCTGCAACTTAACATTTCGATATTTGTGTTAACCCTTAGACTGCTACTCACAACAATTGTCTTGCCTTATTTCTCAATAAAAACATGGTTTGACAGCACTTCAGAATCATTTCCAATGGAAATGATTCTGAAGTGCTGTCAAAGCATGTTGTAAATTATTCTAAAGTGCTGTCAAAGCATGTTTTTGATGATAAAAATGGAAAATAGAAAATAAACAGCAGATGACAAAATAAATAAGATGGCGATCTAAGGGTTAAACTCTTTGTCGATCCCGGCGGCTGCCAGGGGTATCGATGAGCCCCTGTTCACATGCTCTAGTTTTGTTATGAAATTCATTTAGTAACTACCATATTAAATCATCACTCGTGTAACATTCTCTGTATTAGCGTCAGTTACACTATGTTTCCTGGTATGAAAATGCTACATTTGTTAGTTTATACGGTCCATTTTGTACTTGGACATTTTTAGATCCAAGGTCCAACTTTTACAGTTAGACAATTAACATGTGCTGATAAACAACTTAACATATCTCACAGTTAAGACTTATTATACCCCCGGTCTCGGTCTGTCGGTCTGTTGGAAATTCCCTTCCGCTCTATATCTTCTACACCCATGCCATGATTATCAAATGGCTTGGCACAAATGTTTCTCATGATGAGAAGGTGTGTCGCGATCAATAACCACACACCTACGTCCAAGGTCAAGGTCACAGTTGAAGGTCAAAGGTCAAACCTATTGAAATTCCTTCCGCTCTATATCTTCTACACCGATGCATGGATTATCAAATGGCTTGGCACAAGGTGTGTCACGATCAATAACCACGCACCTACGTCGAAGGTCATGGTCACAGTTGAAGGTCTTCATTGACCACGTACGCAGGTAAAAGGTGAATGTCACACATCTCTAAGGCCAGCATTAAATAATGATCATGAAATTTTTATTCAAACCTATACAACTCTTCTAATGTTAAGCTATTTGTAAGTCCAACTCTTTGTGGGGGTATTATGATCACTCCTGTGATAGTTCTAGTTTTTATGAGCGCACAAACATTCACTAATAGACTAGCAGGTGCTTGCCGTATATCCATTCATACTGACACTATTTGCACCTTCAAATGTCCAGTCGTCGATCTTCGACTCATTTGTGGCTATGACTGGAGAAATGAGGCTTATGGGATTTGTGACTCCAGATCAAATAGCACCCTCTGTGGCCTGATAATGATCCATATGCTTGTTTGAAGCACGAATGGTGTGACATTGATGGAATGACGAGCAGTGCAGATCCTGATCAGACTGTGCGGATGCACAGGCTGATCTGGATCTACACCGGTCACAAAA
Organism: Conchocele bisecta; assembly: GCA_029237695.1. Lineage (NCBI taxonomy): Eukaryota > Metazoa > Mollusca > Bivalvia > Lucinida > Thyasiridae > Conchocele > Conchocele bisecta. Next base: position 22,996,264 of record CM055276.1, read on the forward strand.
CCCATAAGCCCTGTTTCTCCATTCACAACGCTTTTTGTTAGTTCAGCACTAGCATTTACTGATATTTTTCAGCTCAATTTGTAATTTTAAACGTGTGAATAGAGTTGGACTCTCGCAAGTAGACAATAAACATTGTGCTCATAAATATCTTCTGATGTGAGTTCAATCCTCATCCTAGGCGTTAAGAAACGTGTGCATCGTATTTCCATCCCACTGATCTGTCGGATGAGACCTGAAACTGAGGTCCCATCTCTGTATGGTCTTAGCTGTTGTTGGGACGTTAAACCCATTCAATATTACCTTCTTTTCATAGTTAGGTGTATCTTGTGAAATAACGCGTTATTCCACACGTCTTATTTCCGGTTTCAAATAAAAATTGTCATATATGTTGTTACCGTTGTCTTAACCCTTTCACCCCTAAGTAACTGACCTGGAATATTTCTTGTTAAATTTGAGACTGTTCCATTATGCAGAAATGGAGGTCATTTTGTGAAACTATTTAAAAGAATATCCACAAATAGTACAGATCCTAATGATACATTAGATCATCGGGATCTACACTGTTTGCAAATATATATTAGGAAAGAGGTCTCCAGTGTTGAAAGGGTTAAAGACGTGAGCGACATCTTATGTAATCACCGATGCTGCACTCTGCACCAACATAACATGTTCCATGTCGAACCAGGAGCCAGTGGGCCGTTTCACTAAACTTCGTACGACTAAAATGTTCGTAAGTGCAAATTTTGGATCATCTGGGAATTTCAATTGATGGATTTACATTTATTGACCATAGGCTGCCTATGCTCAATAAATGTAAATCCAATGATTGTTTACAAGAAAACATTGTCCATGTGAACTTTACAGACTATCATAATTTTGCACTTACGAACATTTTAGTCGTACGAAGTTTAGTGAAACGGGCCACTGATTCCTGGCGAATTCCCATTCTGGTACATGCTGAAGATACAGCAACATATATTTTTGTCTAGTAACCGGTGTAGAAATATCGCCGTTACTGGACAAAAATGTGTATATGGAATAGCTCTACGTAGATCTAATTGTTATCTTGTCAGGAAACCGGTTCATATTTTGACATGAAACATTTTACGCCGGTGAAGAGTGAGCACCAGTGTAATAACTTGTTTATTCCACACATCTATTTCTGTTACAGCAAAGGGACAACTACATTCGATCAATCAAGTTATTACAAGATGGGCGCACCCTGGTGGTGGGGGGAGAGGCCAGCACGCTGTCTATATGGGACCTCGCTGCCGTGAGTCTTTCATTTTTGTCTTCATAGAAGGGATGGGACGTGGCCTAAGGGATACGAGTTCAATCCTCACCCTAGGCGTGAAAATAATTACATAGTGTTTCCATCTCACTAGTCTGTCCGATGAGACTTTATAGGAATTAATGGCCTTTTTGTGGAATTTATCGGGGTATAAACTTGGAAAAGCCACTTTCGCAATTGGCGATAAAAAGTTTTTTTTTCTTTCTTTTTTTCTCGTAAATTGTAATTTTTTATTGCCAATTGTTTATTTTTATCCTATTGGTTATTATAGGAATGAATGGCCTTTTTGTGGAATTTATCGGGGTATAAACTTGGAAAAGTCGCGGGAATACTGGACGAAGGCCGGAAGGCCTCGTCCAGTATTCCCGCGACTTTTCCAAGTTTATATCCACTATAAATTCCACAAAAAGGCCATTCATTCCTTATAATTCCAACATTTGAAATAAATTTATCAAGAAAATGTGTTTATTTTCCGTTTTCTTAAGAATTATTTTAACTGCACCTCACGGTTACGGAAAGTAGTTCGGCGTGGGAGTTTACTGGGATATAAATTTTGGACAGAGACTTGCTACGGGCCAATCAAATGTTAGGGAATTGTGTAAATATTTTTGTGCTGGAATTATTAAACTGTGGTCCCGACTCTGAACTTAGCTGTTGATATTCATTCCATTCATTTTCACTTTTGTCAAATATTTTAAAATATCAAATATCAAGAATGAGCCTTCTTTTTATTTCATTAAATTGGAATTTAACATGGAGGGAAGAGAGATGGAGAACCTGGAGGAAGATTTAAAAAAAAGAAAAATGACTGATACCTAGATGATCCAACTAAGAAAACAAAAGATAAAATTTGAAAATCGGTCCACTATTTCTGAAATTAAAGAAAAATCCCCATGTGAAATAAATCCCCATAGACATCTTCACTTTCAAAAAATGTTTTTCTTTTCCAGCCAACGCCGCGGATAAAGGCGGAGCTAACGTCGAGTGCCCCAGCGTGCTACGCGCTGGCAATAAGTCCCGATTCCAAGGTCTGCTTCAGTTGTTGTAGCGACGGAAATATCGCAGTCTGGGATCTCCATAACCAGACACTAGTCAGACAGTTTCAAGGTAAGGTATTTCAAACCTAGCTTAGGTTTAATTAAGGTATTTCAAATCATGCTTAGTCAGTTTCAAGGTATTTCAAATTCAGGTTGGTCCGTTTCAAGTTACGGCAAACCTAGCAAGTAACTGGAATGGATTTTGATATGTTAATTTTGCAAGCAATTCAACCGTCACAAAATGATTTTCAGACTAGTCCATTTATGAAAAGGAGGTGTTTTTTTTTGTTCTTAAAAATATGCAAATTACTTGCAAAAAGTGCAGATCCTGATGAGACGGCTCGTCACGAGCCGGCTCATCTGGATCTACACTTTTTGCCAATACAACCTGTGGTGTCGAAAGGGTTAAGGTATTTCAAATCTTGCTTAGTCAGTTTCATGGTATTTCAAATCCAACTTACTCACTTTCGAGGTATTTCATATCAAGCTTGGTCAGTTTCAAGGTATTTCAAATCCAGGTTAGTCTGTTTCAAATTACGGCGGTGGTCGTAGTCCGCATCAACAATTTTGGAGATGCGTACAAATGTTGAATATCTCTTGATCCGTTAGTCGGATCATTACCAACCTTCATCTATAACTTCCTCACGTTGATGGCTATCCATCCAGTTTATTCGGATGATTGTGACCTTGGTGACATTGACCTTCATGAATGAGACACTTTATTAAAATGTTAAAAACTAAAAAGTGCTGAATTTTGTTAAAACTGCCCAAAAATCATACATTTGTGGAGAGATTGAATGGGTTTTCTCGTTTTTGTCACACCGCTGTTAATGGTGTTCGAAGAATTCATCATATTTTTATTGTTACCCTAATTGTTTGATTGACTACCACATCTAATATACTATTTTACTATTATTTTTATTCTTCATCTACATTGGTTGGCCCTAAATGATACTTACTTTTTTGTGTTGGTGGGCCATTAAGCACCATTCCATTTCATTCAATGAATGTCATTGCCTGACCTTTGACCCCTGCTCTGTTTGAAGGTCACACAGACGGCGCCAGTTGTATCGACATCTCGCCCGACGGCACCAAGTTGTGGACTGGGGGCCTGGACAACACAGTACGGTCCTGGGACCTCCGCGAGGTAGGGATATAGACGTTATAATCAACTTCCATCACATATACGAGACACGCCATGTTACTTTTCATAGCAAATGCGGTCTAGTCATCTTTCGACATCATTTACAGAAAATATCACAGTTTCTGTATTAAAATGTATTTCGTGAAAAATTGCACAAAAAATCACATGGCGTGTTCCATATTAGATTTTGTACCTAAGAACATGTGGAATATCTCATGAAAAATATTTTCAAAATTTACGTAATTTTCCACGTCAAAACAGCATGTGCTGTACGTTTGAACACGGCTAGTGAGCGGTGTCAAACAACGGCAGTCATGTAACAATATAGATTACTGTTCCTAATTATGCACCTACCAATGTCTTCCCCGCTGCATAGATGGGAAATTTGACTGCAAAAAATATCACCCAAGGGGATTTTAACCAAAAGGCGGGTAAGACAATAATATGCAGAGCTCCAGGTAAGGTGCGTATTGGCGTATTTTCCGCAATTATTTCTGAATACGCATTGATTATCAAAAGTAGGAGTACAAATTACGCACAGCAATGAGGAAATACGCATTGATTTTCAAATTGAGTAGTGAAAAATACTGTCATAAAGTTGAAAATTCACTTAGTTGAGCTGCAAAAAGCAAACGGTGTTTGCTTTTTGCAGCTCAAAGAAGTGAATGTTTAACTTCGTTATATTTTTTATCATTTGTTCCCTATTTAGGAATGAAGAAAATCAATAATTTAGACGCAAAGCTTATCTGGAGCTCTGAATAGACACATTATATTTTTTCCGACTTGATTTTAAAATTGCTCTTGTTTTCCTTTCTCTAGGGGAGACAACTACAGCAACATGACTTCAGTTCCCAGATCTTCTCCCTGGGTTACTGCCCCAGCGGGGAGTGGCTGGCTGTCGGGTACGTACATACACTGTAGTAGTGTGGGATGTGTTGTGGCCTAGGGGTCAGAATTCCCGACTTCCAATCAGGAGGTTGTGGGTTCAAACCTCGCTTAGGGCATGGAAATACTTTCATAGTATTTCTCTCCCACTAGTCTGTCGGATGAGACTTTAAACTGTGGTCCCATCTCTATATGACCTTAGCTGTTGCTGGAACGTTAAACCATTTCACTTCCACTTTTTTTTCACTAGTAGTGGCGGCTGGTAAATCTGCAAAACTCGTGTACCGTCTGTAGCAAAATCGTATCATTAGTTGAGCACCTTAATGTGAGAAGTGAATTTCACCCTTTGAACCCGAAAGCACGCTATAGCGGTTTATGCAAAAGTGCAGATCCAGATGAGCCGGCTCATAACGAGCCGTCTCATCAGGATCTGCACTTTTTGAAAGTAAGTTTTGAGAACAAAAAATATCCCCTTTCCATAAATGGACTAGTCTGGAAGTCATTTTGTGACGGTTGGATTGGTTGCAACATTAACATATCAAAATACATTCCAGTTACTTAGGGGTGAAAGGGTTAATGAAACGGGGCCCGATTTTCTCCACTACTGCCCCAATACCAATTAGTCGTTTAATGAAGGAAACGGATAAGTGGTATAATTATTAATTTTTATTATTAACCCTTACAGTGCTGAATTAAATACTTTGTCATCTACTGTTTATTTCTCAATTTCCATTTGTCTCGATAGAACTATGGTTTGGTAGCACTTTAGGATTCTAAAGAGCTGTCAAAACATTTTTTAATGGATAAAAAAGTCAAAATATGAAGCAAAAGCAGACGACAATATACGGTTCCCGCATTGTAAGGTTAAATAATGTCACTCATCCACTTCACACAGACCTTGAAAATTTGGGTTGGGTCCTTGAAAACTCTTGGAATTTGGTCCTGGTGGTTTTTGTCCTTAAAAAGGCCTTAAATCCTGGGGAAAACTCCTTAAATTTGCATAACGTGCTTGAATCGCATGAAAGTTTTGAATTGTCGCTAAAATATTTTATTATTAATCAAATTTACCAATTTAGGCCAGGGTGATGTGAAACAAATATGCGTCCGTAGTTCATTACGCAGTGCGACTGCAAAAATAAGCATGGAGCTATCAATAACAACAATGGTAAATTTGGAACTGTATGGATTTCTACATTCTACGCTGTGTAAAGAAGCACGCCATGCGAGACAAAACAATTTGCCATGGGTCAATGCGTGTATAATGCTACTTGGGAATGTGATCCCGCGTACTGAGACTGGGTGACAAAGAAGATTAATAATATTTGTAAAACTAAAATATGCATAGAATTTGAAATCTGGGGTTACAATACTCTTTAGATACAAAACTTATCTGGAGCTCTGATTCCACCCATCTACTCGTGTGAACTAATTCCCAACTACGCTTCACTAATCCCCACCTACCGTCCACTAATCGGCACGTGTATCCATTGGCAGCATGGAGAGCAGCAACGTGGAGGTACTACACCACACGAAGCCCGACAAATACCAGCTACATCTGCACGAGAGCTGCGTCCTCTCCCTCAAGTTTGCATACTGCGGCAAGTGGTTCGTCAGTACGGGTAAAGATAATCTGCTAAACGCGTGGCGGACGCCGTATGGTGCCAGTATATTCCAGGTAAATGTTTACAACCATTGGTGTTACACTCTGCTTTCACATAAAAAACGCACCTGTTTCCTGGTAGATGATATAGAGAATACCAGGCTACTTGATATCAAGTTTTTCAGGCTCGGCTAGGAAACGTGTAAGAATTCCGAGGCTTGTCGGGGAATTCCTACCGTTTCCAAGCCGAGCCTGATAAACTTGATATCAATAGACAGTAGCCTGGTATTCTATTTATCAGGTAACGTTTTATGCTCGAAAATCACCACAGATGACGTCGTTATCTATGGACAGAACGCTGACATGTTTATGTGCGTCATTACACTGACGTGATTTGGTTAACGTCACGTGACGTCATCCTACCAATGAAACATCAGTTTTCACTTCCTTGTAACCCGGATGCATGTATCTGGTCAATGCCTGATACAACAATATGTTATCAGTCGGTACGTATTCGGTCAATACTTGGCAGGTTACCTGATAAAAAAGAAAAACAAACCACATGTTGCCACGATCGTCACGTATTTCATTGTACATTGTTTTGCCATTCCATGTTATATTTGTGGCTGACTGGAGAAATGGGGCTTGTGATATTTGTGACCAGTGTAGCTCCTGATCAAATAGCACACCTGTAACCTGGTAACGATCCACATTGCTGTTAGAAGCATGGCCGGCGTTTCATCGGTGGAATGGCGAACAGTACAGATCCTGATCAGACTGTGGATTCACAGGCTGATCTGAAACTACATTGATCGCAAAAGCCATAAGCCCCATTTCTCCAGTCACAGTCACCGTTACTAGATTTCCGTAATATCCCTAAATATTTGGACACAATTTGCTTTGGGAAACCCTAGGGGTTTCCCAAAACAAATTGTATCCACATATATTGTTATTGTGATGAAACCAGTATTGCCATACTAACCTTAAATATTGCCACGCTCACTGTTGTAGGGAAAACTACATTTGTATGTGTTGTCCGAATATTTAGGGTTATGGTTATATCTTGATTTTCACTAATTCTGCAACAACAATCTGTTTCAGTCCAAGGAATCATCGTCGGTACTTAGTTGTGACATTTCCTCCGATGATAAATACATAGTGACTGGTTCCGGCGACAAGAAAGCCACGCTTTACGAGGTGATATTCTGAACACGGACGTGCTTACCTCCCCTATACAGTGACACCACGACACCCCCCAGCCCTCCCTCCCCCTTCCTCAACGGTATTGGAATCGTGTTTACTGAACGCCAAGTGTATATTATTCTGTGAATGGATTACCCCTACTGAATACATATTCTCCGGCCACCAATATTGGATACGTTTATTATTGAACGAGTAAAGTGGATTTAATGAGTTTCTTACTGAAAACTTAACATCTGTAAAGAAATAGAGTTATTTCCCTTGAGTTGAATGGATTACCTCGATGGACCTACAATGGCACAGGATTAAGCTCAACGTGGATCGGAGTGAGTTTGAATGTCAAATGATGTCAAGATGTTAAAATATAAATAAGTGCTTTTCCGGTCATTGACTAACCCCGAAAAAGGCGGGAAAATGAATAGTCGTCTGCTGTATTTTTTTTATTCTCAGAATTGTCTTATTGCTCAGCAAAAACTGGTTTTGCCAACATATTGGAGATGATTCTAATGTGCTGGCAAAACATGTATTTATTGATAAAAATGGAAAATTACCCCAAAAAAACAACAGCAGACGACAAAATTGAATTCAGTTTTGCAAGGGTTACATGTAGTGTTACAAATTCTATATGGTCAGCTGAACTGATTTGAGTTTGTTTTGTGATGTATAAAGCATAATTTGCTCCATGTTGTATAGTCGTGTTCCTTTTCATGTGGATTTAGTCTGCGTTTATCAGAAGATTGCATTTCATATACCATCTGCATTGCATACAGGATTGAAGTGTTTGTGAAACACGGATGATCAATGTCAAACTGGTGCTTGAATGGGGAGTTTGATGACTCGGATCACATCAGATTCATAAAATGTCTGTTGGATTATCGCGTTTTGTTACTAGTATAGACACGGATCAGAATTCATATGTGCTGTATGATCTGGATCTACACGTTTGATCAACTTTCTGTCTGAACTACCGTTTGGTCTGCAGCCACCATACATGTATGCACATTATCACCCCGTGATGTTCCTCTTCCTCCCATACAAACGTGTAATATATGACCTTCAAATGGCCTTGATGGATGGGTTGCGGCCTAGGGGTTAGAACACCGGAGTTCAAACCTTGCCTTAGGCATCAAAAATACTTTCATAGTATTTCCATCCCACTAGTCTGTCGGATGAGACTTTAAACTGTGGTCTCGTCTCTATATGACCCTAGCTGTTGCTGCAACGTTAAATCCATTCACTTTCAAATCGCCTTGACCTACTTTCGATTGTCATGTAATTTATATTTCTTGGTCCACCTCCTATCGTCAACACGGATCTGTCTACAGACCCATACTGGTACAGAGCTACAGATAAGTTTTATTCTAAAGAGTATTATACCCCCTGATTTCAAATTCAATGCATATTTTACTTTTACAAATGTACCATTTATTTTCTTCTGTAGGGAACAAATGATAAAAAAATAAAACAAATTTAAAAATTCACATTTGAGCTGCAAAAATCACATACAGAGCTCCAGTTAAGGTGCGTAATTTGATCAACTTTGGAGAAACTTTCGCTATTTCTTCGCCATAATTGGCAAGTTGGGAGTGCTTTAGAATCGTCTCGATGAGACGATTCTAAAGCAATCCCAACTTGCCATTTTTTTGGTGAAGAAATAAGAAAAATACCCGGAAAATTTGGTCCAATTACGCACCTTACCTGGAGCTCTGATACAATGTTTGCTTTGTGCAGCTCAACTAAGTCAATTTTCAACTTTATTACAGTATTTTCACTACTCAATTTGAAAATCGATGCCTATTTTCACATTGCTGTGAATATGTTTCACTCCTAAAACATGTGCGTAAAATACGCCAATTCGCACCTTATCTGGAGCTCTGTATTATCAGCCAGTGGTGTGCATCACATGTCACTAGGAAACACATGACCTTCACCTTGACTTCTTCCTTCTTCACTTTGGCACTCTTGTCATGACGAGCCACATGTGTGGAATGAATGCGTTGTGTCTGAATACCTGGTACACGCCATGCGATTTTGTACATGATATTTTCAGTAAATGACTTTGAAAGTTGGCGAACTTACTTTTCATAGCATAACCCGTTTGCCCGGCCTTACATGACCTTAGCTGTTGATAGGCCGTTAAACGCCAACAAACAAACAAACAGAAAATAAAATATCACAGTTTCTGTATGCATATCGCATATGTTCTTGGGTTACAGTACAAAATCGTATGGCGTGTCTCATATGAGCTAATTGTGTATGACCCGACTTAAAACAAGCAACTTGTGGCATTTGCGACCAGTGTATACCCAGGGATTCCGCTGGCGATCGCCACTTTCGCAATTGGCGATAAAAATAAACAATTGGCATAAAAAGTTACAATTTTCGAAAATAAATCGCCACTTCAAAAAAAAAATAAAATCTTCTTTTTTTTTTTTTTTTGGAAGTGGCGATTTTTTTATTTTCCCCAGCGGAATCCCTGTGTGTACCATATTGTGCCGCTCCTACATTTATGATCGTCTCTCGAGAATGAATTCTGGATAAAATCCTGACAAACTTTCGTTATTGATTGTTGGCATCTCCATGTTTGACGATACTGCCGTTATACATACATAATTGACCGAAGATTTGACCAATCAAATTGTTTGATTTCGAGAGATTGGAATATTGGACAGTGCTCCAGATAATCTGCGTATTTGCTTAAATACCCTATTAAAATTGCCAAAAACCCAATTGAAATCAGAAGTAGTGCGTATCAAAAAGCAATAAAAGTTTTGTGGTACCTTTATCATGCTGCAGAAAACAATAAACATACCACAAATATAGCATATTTTTTTCTTATTTTCCATGAAAACACATCTTGGTATTTCATTAAAATTGTCTCCAAGGAAACAATTCTAATGAAATGCCAAGACATGTTTTAATTTCGAAGCAAACTTTTTCAATAATTGCTGTCTGTTGATGTGTAAACAGTAGTGTGTTTTTATTTTACCCAATTAAAATTTTGAAATACCCAATTGCTTCAGAAATGATGGAGTGACAATACTCAATTACTAATTCCTTATCTGGAGCCCTGATTGGAACTCGGGAGTAATCCGGAGCCAATATGGGCTTCTTCACATTACGTTTGTTGCAAATGCCAAATGTTGTGTTTTTGTGTTCGCTTTGTTCCGTATTATAGATAGCATTTATTGTAATTGTGTCTATAAGTTGATTGTGTATTAAATATGGTGTGTATTCTTGTTGATTGTTTATAAGATTGTGTTAAGCTGCCAGATTGAAGTTTGGCCGACTCAGTGAAGTTAGATGGAGTAAATGATGTGTGCTTAAAGCTGGGGTCCCACATGCCAGGTTATAATATAGGTAGACAGATAGTTCTGTATATTCTGTAGATATGACATTATCTGGCAAAATAAACACTCATTCATTACTCCACGTATTGATTGGCATTATTATACTTTTTTTTTTATCAGACGTAAATTTCCACACTTATATCCGGGGGCGATAACCGTGTTTCCCCTTAAAATGTTAACAGACATTACTATTTATTCTCTGTATTTATTTTTTCGATGTGCAATGATTATGATTTATAATCTGTCGAAAATATTATTTTTTCAGATTACATTTAATTATAAATAATTAAAACTGTCATGCCTCATTTGCATATGAAAATAGCCTGATACCCACCCCCAGTCACTATTAGTAAAATAAATATTACTAAATGATTATATTAAATCTGTATAGTGGGCACTCGTAATTTTTAGAACTGGTGGAATAGTGACACAATTATACACTTATTTAATATTTAAAGAACATTTTGTGCCTACCGAGTGGGCATGTACCTTTAACCCTTAGAATGCAGGGGGAAAAAGAATTGTCGTCTGCTGGTGTTTTATATTTTGTCTTCTTTCTCAATAAAACAATGGTTTGACAGCACTTTAGAATCATTTCCATTGGAAATGATTCTAACGTGTTGTCAAACCATGTTTTTGATGGGACAAATGGAAAATAAACAGTACACAGCAGACGAAATTAATTCAGCATTGTAAGGGTTAACTTGATGTGGGTTACCATAAAACTTTGCAAGCTTTCCACATTAATACAATATATTGAATGATAGTTTTGGGATTTTCCCCCCAGTGCAGCAGGTTAGATACAGGATCAAACCCGTTGGCCCGGCCTTAAATGACCGTAGCTGTTGATAGGCCGTTAAACACCAATCAGTCGATAACCATGAACACTCACTTCCAATGTTGGGTTCGTGGTTAACTCTTTGCATGCTGGGAAATTTGTGGGCTATAAATAGTTCAAAAATAGCAGATGACAATTCATTATATTTTCTTTTATTTCTCCTTATAAATGTCATGAATATGTCTTGGAATTTCATTAGAATTGTGTTCGGAGGAGGACACAATTGTAACGAAATTTCAAGACATATTTACAGAGAGAAATAAAACATATACTCCTAATTCGTTTGGCGGATATTTTCGCCGCTAGCATGCAAAGAGTTAATGAAGTATCATTTAACACAATAATATGGACACACTTTGTTTTGGGAAACCCGCATTCTATTTTTTTTCGCACCCGCTTGCGGACAGCGCGGTTTGGTCGGCACATTGGCGTACGCACGTCCGGGTTAAGTTTTTCGCTATACTAATTCCCAAACCAAATTGTATCCCAATACAGCATTTTTAACTCGGCACAAATATGCCAGTCCTAGGTATTGTGACACTGTGTTTTGGGACATCATATATTTATAATTAGGTTTCACCGAATAAAGTTCTCAATATCTATGGCTATTACGGTATACAAAAATGTGGCTGTTACTTGAGGAATTGAGATCTGCACTGATCGCCATTCCATCAATGACACACCCGCCATGCTTCAAACAAGTAATATAGATCGCTGTCGGGCTACAGGAGTGTGCTATTTGATCACAAATGTCATAAGCCCCATTAGCCAGTAACGGACATCATATATGAATGGTAATACAGAGCTCCAGTTAATTTACGTAATTTGACCAACTTGGGGTGAAATTGTGTTATTTCTTCATCAAAAATGGCAAGTTGGGAGTGCTTTAGAATCGTCTCATTGAGACGATTCTAAAGCACTCCCAACTTGCCATTTTTGATGGAAAAATAAGAAATTTACCTCCAAATTACGCAGCTTATCTGGAGCTCTGGTAATATTTTATAGCTGGATACTGTACTGTTCATCTGATCTCGAGATTTGGTAACTTTTCGCTCGTCAAACTTGTAACGAAGCAGTCAAATAAGCTGCTTGATTTTGAGAGAATTTGGTTTGGTAATATACGTTACCATGTTATATAATTATGTACTGTAATAATCTTCAGATATACTTTGTCGAAAAATTTACCTGTTTCAATATAATTTCCCAAAAGAATGTCCCAATATTTAGCGTTAGTATATTTGTATGGAGTTAACAAAACAATTTATTTGGATACCATCTGTTTTGGCAAACCCATATTTATTAATTTTCCAAAACAAAGTGTTTGAATATTAATTTTTATTGCGGTAATCAACTGATATAGGTTTACAATTCTGCAGCTTTGCAGGCAGATCAGGAACTACACTGGTCACAGATCTGATATTGTTTATCACTTCTGCTTGACCCGATTGAATTCAAAATCCTGATTTTTTGGGATCCGCATTTCTTATTTCTCCATAAAAGTATATGTTGTGACCACTCATTTGAACCGTCTCGATGAGACGGTTCAAATGGTGGTCACTACATATAGTTCTGTGCAGAAATAAAGATAATATTTCCATTTCTTTCCATCAGTAAAATGTGTATCCTAGGCATATACTTTGTTAACCCTTATCGTGCTGAATACCATTTTGTCGTCTGCTCTTTTATTTTTATTTTCCGTTTTTTTCTCATCAAAAACATGGTTTGACAGCACGTTAGAATCATTTCCAGTGGAAATGATTCTAAAGTGCTGTCAAACCATGTTTTTATTGAGAAAGAAGAACAATATGAAACAACAGCAGACGACAATTTTCAGTTCCTACATTCTAAGGGTTAAACACATATAATTACTGGCAGTGTGCATGCACATTTTATTGTGATAGACTTTCTTGCCATGTCAATAAATGTGATTTATAGGGATATAATGACTTGCTGTCATATCACAGATAAATTTCTCTGTTTTTGATTGGTCAGCTTGACAAGTAATATGAGCCCATATTCATATTGTCTGCTAAGTCCGTCAACATGGCTCAAATCAAAATGGTGACGGGTCATGGTAAAGTAACAAATATATAAATGGAAATCACCTCCGAAACCTAGCCATAGTTACTAGAACATAGCTTGTTAAATAAAAATAATTTGAAACCCGGTCTAGAATCTGCCGAGTTATTAACAAATGTCTACTTGTTTACGTCAGACTAATGTCGGGCAATATTTGTAATGTCATGACATGTCACCGTTTGGCGCCATATTTATACGATGTTATACATTTCCCATACACTTATAAAACTAAGTTCTGGAGTAATATAAAGAATCTGTGGTATGACAAATACATTATTGTAATCTACACATTCAACATGGTGTCATATTGCCCGTCTGAATTGCGTCATATTGCCCACGTCATATTGCCCGTCTGAATTGCGTCATATTGCCCGTCTGAATTGTGTCATATTGCCCGTCTGTAGCTATATACCCCCCTTAGGTGAATATAGATCCAGACATATGAGATCATGCTGTCTGTATAGGTGACAATAACTTAAATATCCAATGGGGTATTATATTTACTCTAGAATCAATTTCGTCAACATCTAGAATCAAAATCTGACACGAGTAATTTCTAATGTCCAATATTATGCTTACTCAAGAATCAATTTCGTGAACGTCTAGAATCAAAATCTGCTAACGCAAGTAATTTCTCGAAACATTTGCACATACCAACCGTGCGTCATTTTTATTGTCGTTATGGCGTCTGCGGACCCATCAATGTGGTGTCAATTGGTAATGTTGGTGTCTGCATTAGACCTTTCTACTCCCTGCTTTGACCATCTGGTACATTTTTGGCTGTCTGCTATGAGAAAGTTGAATCCGGTTATACCCGTTATAAAAGTAATAAGATTAGTAACAACAGGTAACATATGTATTCAGCCCCATTAACCCTGCCTAAAATGACTTGGCTGTTGACAGGCCGTTAAACACCATTCTATCAAATCAATGAATCGGTCATTTTGGCATCTGTACACGAGACCTTTCCATCATAGTCTAGTTCTTGGCTGACTGGTATATTCTTAGACGGATCATTACCAAACTTCTTCAAAATGTTCCTTACACAGGGCTCCAGATACGGAATTAGTAATTGAGTATTGTTACTCCATCATTTCTGCAGCAATTGGGTATTTCAAAATTTTAATTGGGTAAAATTAAATCACACTACTGTTTACCGTACACATCAACAGACAGCAATTATTGAATAGTTTGTTTCGAAATGAAAACATATCTTGGCATTTCATTGAAATTGTCTCCTTGGAGACAATTCTAATGAAATGCCAAGCTGTGTTTTCATGGAAAAATATGCTATATTGTGGTCTGTTTATTGTTTTCTGCAGCATGATAAAGGTACCACAATTGTTCTCATTGCTTTTTGATACTCACTACTTCTGTCTTCTGATATCAATTGGGTTTTTTGGCATTTTAATTGGGTATTTACGCAAATACGCAGCTTATCTGGAGCCCTGCTTACTTTGATGGCTATCCACCCAGTGTTATTCAGGTGACCTTGACCTTCGTTGGCGACACTCGCCGGCGATTGCCTTGTTTTGTATTAAACATGTTGTCATTGTATGAATGTGTTACAATAGGGTACTTTTCATATATGTCATTTTTTCACCTCATCACTCACTCACATTTCTTGGACACAGAGTTGTGTTTATTAACAAATCTAATGTTAGAATAGGAAAATGGCATTTTGTTGATTTCCAAACTGCTTCACTGTATATACTGTTCGGAGACTGAACTGTTTCAATTCAATTGTTTTCACTCATTTTCTACATAGGGATTGCAATACACTACTAGTTACTGTTTCACTCGGTTTTCAAATTTTCGGCCATAGGGATTTACCAAGAAATGGAACATTTTTTCCCTGTAGCTACATTTGTCTATTGACCTTCGCCATTTTGAAACATATATGGCGAATGTCAATGGAAAAATATCCATGTTTCAAAAATAGCGAAGGTCAATATAAAAATGTCCATGTTTCAAAATGGCGAAGGTGAATATAAAAAAAATGTCCATGCTTCAAAATGGCGAAGGTCAATAGAAAAACGTAGCTATAGAGAAAACAAATTCCATTTCTTCATAAAGGCCCATGGCCGAAAACCGAGTGAAACAGTCAATATTACTAATGAATGTTCACATGCTGTTGGTTGTCCACCTGCCAGAACTGTTAGGGGGCGTAGTGATCGCTGTTGTTAATTTGTCTAATAAAGGGTAAACATGGGATCTGTCCTGTTAACCCGATCTAAATGACCTTAGCTGTTGACAATGCGTTAAATACAAGTAAATAAATAAATTGTCTATCGTTTGAATGTTTGTGTACATAATTATGTTTGTTAACCCTTCCTACGCTGTTGACTGAAATTGCCGTCTGCTGTTTTTAATTTTTGCTTTAATTCTTAACAAAAAAACTGGTTTTGACAGCACATGAGAATCGTCTCCACTGGAGACGATTCTCATGTGCTGTCAAAACCATGTTTTTGTCGAGAAATATTGAAAATAAAACATTTCCAGCAGACGACAAAATTTAATTCAGCGTAGTAAGGGTTAAAGGCCCTGGGTCTCGGATTTAGATGAAATGTGAGCAAACAACAGTTGGCAAAAAGAGCATTTCACGGTAGATTTTTCCGAACCTACATAACCCTATTGGTGGCCTAAAAAACAAAAGTAAAAATACAAAAAAAACAACACTTTTATTATTAAAAAAATAACTAGAGTAGCGAACACTAGTTTTGCTAACTATACAATCCATGTTTCCCACGAATGCGCTCGCGGTTAGTAGTCGTGTGACAAACTTGTTTTGACATACCCTTGTTAATGAACACATGTAAAAACAATCAATCTCAAGGTTAAACTTTAGAATTTTATGCAAAAAGTGCAGATCCAGATGAGCCGGCTCGTAACGAGCCGTCTCATCAGGATCTGCACTTTTTGGCGGGAAACGAAAATTGTCGTCTGCTGTTGCTTGATAGTTTGTCTTCTTTGTCAATAAAAAACAAGATATGACAGCACATTAGAATGATTTCCAATTGAAATGATTGTAAAGTGTCAAATCATGGATTTTGATGAGAAAAATGGAAAATAAAAAAAGAATCAGCAGACGACAAATTTAATTCAGCATTGTAAGGGTTAAACGTGTGGACTGGCGGACAGTTTCCGTGCAGTATATACTGCAGGAGCGTGTACATTATGTGGTATATGCTACAAGTGGTCTCTTTCCGAGATTGCAAATAAAATATCAAATGTTCACCGTGTACTCTTCTTATTACATTCCAAACTGAATTTATATACGAGACACGCCATGCGATTTTACCTATTAACAACATGTGCGATATCTCATGATTAATTACAAAATTTACAATATTTTACGTAAATGATGTCGAAAGTTGACGAAATTTTCGTAGCAAATGTGGAATTCTATTCCGCATTTGCTATGAAGATTCCGTCATCTTTTGACGTCATTTACAGAAAATATCATAGTTTTTATAAATATATTTCATGAAAAATCGCACATGTTCTTGGGTACAAATCGCATAATGTGTCTCATGTGACTGAGATTGGAGAAATGGGGCTTATGGGTTTTGTGACCAGTGTAGCGCCTGATGAAATAGCACACTCCTGTAGCCTGTAGTCTATTTCACCAACATTGCAAAGCATACTTTTCTAGCAAAGTATACTTTGAGGGAGAAATTTTCAATTTTAGGATAAATTTATTAATTTTTATTTTACTGAATTTATTACATTATCACAGCCATTATGGCTGTGATAATGTAATAAATTCAGTATAATAATTCTGCATACTTTTAATCATGAAATACATGCATTTGTTAGTTCTATTTGAAATGCATTTCAGGAAAAATAAATGATTACTCCCTCAAAGTATACTTTGATAGAAAAGTATACTTTGCAATGTTGATGAAATAGGCTACTGATAACGATCTCTGTTGCTTGTTAGAACCATCACTGGTGTTTCATTGATGGAATGGCGTCCAGTGCAGATCCGGATCAGACTGTGCTGATTGTCACAGAGAAATACAAATGTATATAGTGATCTAGGCTGGTGAGGATCATAATTCAGTAATAGTATATATGTAATGAGAATGGGAGATAGGTGCTGTAGGATTAGCTTACAAGGTACAACAGGGGCCTGGGGGTAAATGACCAATTTTGATTGAAGAGAAATCTTTTGTTACTGGTCAAGGATAATCCGTGGTCAGTGAGCTATTTTAGTACTTGTGGGTAGTTCGCAAGTGAGTTTAAATCTTGTCGAACAGTGTGTGTTGGATGTTTGTGAGAGATGGTTGTGTGAATAGGCATATCTGGCAGCTTGGTCAGAGAGACAGGGAGAAATACATAAAATCTCATTGGATTATTTTGTGCTGATGGAAGATGATCAGGTATGTTTAATTAGATAGTAAATAGGTACTCTGTATTGTATACGCGTGGAATATTGTGCGTCGCATGGAATTTAGTAGAGGCAGATGGGATATCGGGCTCGTTCTTTAATTTCAGCGGATGGACGATCCAGACTCCAGAGGGCATTTGAGTAGTTAGAGAGGGATCTATAGATGTAGTCGATAGAAGTGTCGGGGAAGGTGGCGGATATTAGAGATAGCGGTCTACGATGCACGCAGATGCATCGCCTATCTACAGTTGGATATATTTATTGAGGTTTCCTGACGTGACTCTCGCGAAGAACGGCATTATAGGGACGTCAGCGGTGATATAGATAGACAGCAGTGAACTAAATATTGGTGACTGCTGGGGTATACTTATACTTCAGTCATTGAAGCACATGTATGTAAAACATTTACTTCGGACGTGGACTTGCACGTATGTGGGACATTTAACGGTGGTGATAGGTGGTGATAGTAGTAAGGGGGTCACTTTGGGTACAATTTAACGTATATCAAACATTCAAAGGAATTGTGACTTGTGCGTGATTAAATTACATGTATTTTGATATATAGTATTACCATGGAAATACCAATTTCAATGAGCATTACTTGTGACAATAGTGAAGCATAAACAGACTAAATTGTATTCTATCTGTGATATGGATGTATGATATGTATGAATGGTGTGTATGTGTGTGTGAATTCTGTATTATGTAATACATGCTGTAAATAACATAATTGTACATAAATACATGAAGAAGACAACATTGGCTCAATATCCTAAATCCAATTGAATTCAGACAATGTAGAAGAAGGTGATATATGGTTTCGTAATTCTGTACTACTTATTTCCCTTCGCAACTCATTCATGAAATATGTATAGTATTCGTCATTCTGTTATATTATGTTCGTGAAGAATTCTGTGTACAAATTTACTGTTTGACTACAAATGGCATAATTCCGATTGCAGTCCACCAACACCGAGTGTATGTATCGCATCCGGGCTCTAACACTGATGCACAGGCTGATCTGGATCTACCCTGGTCGCAAAACGCATAAGCCCCATTTCTCCCGTCACAGCAACATTTGATCACTTGTCTTGCCCATTGGATGGGTGGCAGGTGGGAGCATGCGATGGGTAATTTAACGATCGGGATTCATCCTTACCGGAATCCCGACTCGACACCTGTTTTTGCCCTCACATATGTCTTTGGCATTTTGTATGTGACAGTAGAATCTGGTTATACCCCTGATATGAGGATTACGGTTATTCGTAATCCTAATTTAGGGGAAGGGGCCACGTGACTTTGGTGTGGTATAGACCTGGCACACCATGTGATTTTACCTAACAACATGTACAATCTCTTGAACAATAATTACAAAATTTATGATATTTTACGTAAATGATGTCAAAAGTGAAATTTTCATAGCAAATGTGGAATTCTATTCCGCATTTGCTATGAAGATTCCGTCATCTTTCGACGTCATTTACAGAAAATATAATTTTTAGTTTGCGAGCTTATGGCATACCCCCGACGTCGTCGGCGTCGTCGGAGTCTCGTCGGCGTCCACAAACTTAACGTTGGGGTAAATGTCTTATAACTTCTGTTTCCTTTCATGGAACACCTTGTTATTTCATACATGCATTCCTCAGATGACCCTCTATCATGCTGTAGCAAATCCACGACCCACCACCCAACCCTTACCCCAAGGTCAAGGTCACAAACTTAGCACATTCATAAACTTAACGTTGGGGTAAATGTTGTGTAACTTCTGTTTATTTACAGGGAACGCCTTGATATTTATGCCCCCGCCCCCAAATGGTGAGGGGGGCATATAGTGTTACCGGCGTCCGTATGTACGTACGTACGTAAACCTTAACGCTCGGGTAAATGGCTTATAATTGCTGTTTCCTTGCTCGGAGCTGCTTCACATTTCACACACGCATTGCTCCAATGGTCCTCTGCCACCCTGTGACAAATCGACATTCGTCCCACCCCCGCTAAGCCCAGGGCCAAGGTCACAGACTTGGTGCGTTCGAAACCTTAACGCTCGGGTAAATGGCTTATACTTTCTGTTTCCTTGCTCAGATCTACTTCACATTTCACACATGCATTGCTCCAATGGTCCTCTACTGCTCTGACAAATCCATATTCGTCCCGCCCCCGCTAAGCCCAGGGTCAAGGTCACAGACTTGGTGCATTTGAAACCTTAACGCTCGTGTAAATGGCTTATACTTTCTGTTTCCTTGCTCAGATCTGCTTCACATTTCACACACGCATTGCTCCAATGGTCATCTACCGCCCTGTGACAAATCCACATTCATCCTGCCCCCGCTAAGCCCAGGGTCAAGGTCACATACTTGGTGCGTTTGAAACCTTAACGCTCGGGTAAATGGCATGTAATTTCTGTTTCCTTGCTCGGATCTGCTTCACATTTCACACACGCATTGCTCCAATGCTCCTCTACCGCCCTGTGACACATCCACATTCGTCCTGCCCCCGCTAAGCCCAGGGTCAAGGTCACAGACTTGGTGTGTTCGAAACCTTAACGCTCGGGTAAATGGCTTATACTTTGTTTCCTTGCTCGGATCTGCTTTACATTTCATACACTCACACACACATTGCTCCAATGCTCCTCTACCGCCCTGTGACAAATCCACATTCCTCTATCGCGCTATTGCAAATCCATGATCCACCCCTTTCCCCACGGTCAAGGTCACAAACTTAACGTTGGGATAAATGTCTTATAACATCTGTTTCCTTTCATGGAACGCCTTGATATTTCATACATGCATTCCTCAGATGACCCTCTATCATGCTGTAGCAAATCCACGACCCACCATCCAACCCTTATCCCAAGGTCAAGGTCACAAACTTAGCATGTTCATAAACTTAACGTTGGGGTAAATGTTGTGTAACTTCTGTTTATTTACAGGCAACGCCTTGATATTTCTTACATGCATTCATCTGATGATACTCTATCGTGCTATAGCAAATCCATAACCCACCCCCCACCCCTTTCCCCAAGGTCAAGGTCACAAACTTAGCACATTCATACATGCATTCCTCATGTGAATAGCTATCGTGCTGTAGAAAATCACCAACTTAGTGCGTTCATAAACTTAACGGTGGGTTCAATTTTGTTTTACTTCTGTTTTCAGGGAGTACATTGATATTTCATACATGCATTCATCTTAATGCTATATCATGCTATATCAAATCCATGACCCACCTTCCACCACTGACCTCAATGTTAAGGTCCACCGCACACCCCTTAACCCAAGGTCAAGTTATATAATATTCATGTTTTTATGCCCCCGCCACCGAATGGTGAGGGGGGCATATAGTGTTACCGGTGTCCGTACGTCCGTCCGTACATCTGTATGTCCGTACGTCCTTCCCGAAACCTTAACACTCGGGTAAATGACTTATAATTTCTGTTTCCTTGTTCGGATCTGCTTTACATTTCACACACGCATTGCGCCAATACTCCTGTACCACCCTGTGACAAATCCACATTCGTCCCGCAGTCACTAAGTCCAGCGTCAAGGTCACAGACTTGGTGCGTTTGAAACCTAACGCTCGGGTAATTGGCTTATAATTTAAATATGCCTCGTTTTCTTTGGCTGCCAGCGGGGGCATTCGTGTGCCGACAGACCAGATTTCTAGTTTATGCAGCTGTGCCAAGTTTGAGTGAAGGCTGCCAACAGGCGAGCTTCGTTGTCTTCTGACAACTCTTGTTGTAAATATATTTCATGAAAAATGGCACATATTTCTTGGGTACAAAATCACCGAGATTGGAGAAATGGGGCTTATGGGTTTTGTGACCAGTGTAGCGCCTGATGAAATAGCACACTCCTGTAGCCTGATAACGATCTCTGTTGCTTGTTAGAAGCATGGTGTGTGTTTCGTTGATGGAATGGCGTCCAATGCAGATCCGGATCAGACTGCTGATGCACAGGCTGATCTGGATCTACCCTGGTTGCAAAACCCATAAGATTAATTTCTCGCTTCACAGCAACATTTGATCACCTGTCTTACCCATTGGATGGGTGGCAGGTGGGAGCATGCGATGGGTAATTTAACGATCGGTATTCATCCTTACCGGAATTCCGACTGGAGACCTGGTTTGGCCCTCACATACATCTTTGGCATTTTGTATGTGAAAGTTGAATCTGGTTATACACCTGATAATAGGATTACGGTTATTCGTAATCCTAATTTAGGGGAAGGGGCCAAGTGACTTTAGTGTGATATAGACCTGGCACCAGGTTGGGTTATTCTAATTTCAGGGCTGAATATATTTTTTCTCTGTAAATTTTGAGATTTTCCCGCAATGCAGGAGGTTAAAACGTTTGCCCGGTCTAACATGACCTTAGTTGTTGATGGGCCGTTAAACACCAATAAACAAACAAACAAACGAGACACACCATGTGATTTTACCTAACAACATGTACAATCTCTTGAACAATAATTACAAAATTTATGATATTTTACGTAAATGATGTCAAAAGTTGATGAAATTTTCATAGCAAATGTGGAATTCCATTCCGCATTTGCTATGAAGATTCCGTCATCTTTCGACATCATTTACAGAAAATATCATAGTTTTTGTAAATATATTAATTTTCATGAAAAATCGCACACGTTCTTGGGTACAAAATCACTGAGATTGGAGAAATGGGGCTTATGAGTTTTGTGACCAGTGTAGCTCCTGATGAAATAGCACACTCCTGTAGCCTGATAACGATCTCTGTTGCTTGTTAGAATCATGGTGCGTGTTTCGTTGATGGAATGGCAAACAGTGCAGATCCAGATCAGACTGTGCTGATGCACAGGCTGATCTGAATCAACACTGGTCGCAAAAGCCATAAGCGCCAGTCACAGTAACATATATGTTAACCCTTACTACGCTGAATTAAATGTAGTCATCTGCTGGAAATGTTTTATTTTCAATATTTCTAGACAAAAACCTGGTTTTGACAGCACATGAGAATCGTCTCCAGTGGAGACGATTCTCATGTGCTGTCAAAACCAGTTTTTTGTTAAGAATTAAAGCAAAAATGAAAAACAGCAGACGGAATTTCCGTCAACTATTAGGAAGGGTTAAAATTAATTCTCAAGTTGCTGAAATTCTCTAGAGGAACTGTACATGTGTGGTGGACATGATCAGTTACGGAATCAAGTTTTCAACCCCTATTTACATGGGCGGATTCAGGGGGGGGGACCCAGCGCACGCACCCCCCCCCGTAAAATTCACCGAGTAAAGATTGTTTACAAGTTACAAGGCACGTTTCATGCCAAGTGCCATGTATTCCATGCATTTTTCGGTCGTTGTCTTATTGTTTCAAAATTTAAACGTTTTCAATCAAAAATCGTGCCTAAACATACGGTGACGGTGTCAATATTTTTGTTCCAAAATGCGCCAGAACGCAGGAAATGCGATGTAGATTTCAAAAAATTTCAGGGGGGGGAGGGGGGAATGCCCCCGGACCCCCCTACAGCTATCACGATCTCCGCTGTGTCGACTATTTTGCAATACTTGACTATATTATCGAACGAGCATAGCTCGTTCGATAATATAGTCAAGTATTGCAAAATAGTTACCCCCCCTAACCCGAAATCCTGGATCCGCGTCTGATTTAGGTGGGTGGTTGGTCGCAAGCACACGAAGGGTAATACATGTATAACGATCGGGGTTCATCCTTCCCGGAATGCCGACTTAACCATTACATGGTTTGGCCCTCATGTACATTTGCAGACTTCTGATATTGGAGAGCTAAATCCTGTTATACCCCCATTAAAAAGTAATAAGATTAGTGCTAATCATATTACTTTGGGGCTGGAGTTAAATGACTTTGGTGTGGAATGGACCTGGCACTCGGTCGGTCAGGATATTCTAATTTCAGGGATGAATATATATTTTTCTGTAAATATTTAGTTTTGATTTTGGGAATTTCCTTCATTACGGACAGGTTAAATACGGGATATTCCAACCCGTTGGCCCGGCCTTAAATGATCTTAGCTGTTGGTAGGCCGTTAAACACCAATAATCAATCAATCTGTACATGTTGTGGGGATGATCAGGCGTGCAATATTGTACACCTATGTGGCTGGGTGACTGGAAAAATGGGGCTTACGAGATTTATTGTGAGTAATGTAGCTCCTGGTCAAATAGCACACTCCTATATCCTGTAGCCGATTTCATCAATATTGCAAAGTATACTTATCTAGCAAAGTATACTTTGAGGGAGTAATCATTTATTTTTTACCGAAATGCATTATTTCATATAGAACTAACAACAGCATATATTTGATGATCAAAAGTATGCAGAATTATTATACTGAATTTATAACATTATCACAGCCAAAATGGCTGTGATAATGTAATAAATTCAGTATAATAAAAATTAATAAATTTATCCTTAAATTGAAAATTTCTCCCTCAAAGTAAACTTTGCTAGATAAGTATACTTTGCAGTGTTGGGGAAATAGACTACATGTAACTATCTGTATTGGTTGCTAGACTGATAGTGGGGTTTCATTGATAGAACGGCGTACAATGCAGATCCTGATCTGACTGAATGCACAGGCTGATCTGGATCTACACTGGCAACAAAACCCATAAGCCCCATTTCTCGAGTCACATCCACAAATCACAGGTTACCGCAACACACCATAGAATCAGTATCTACCCTTGTGTGTAGTATCCAGTCATATAAGATATACACTCACTGGTCACACGTGAGGGTGTTACTTTAAGGTACTTTTACAGTAGGTCATAGAAAGATACACTTGGCTTCAATCATAATTGCTTCATAACTTAAGAGTGATGTGATATATGAATATAAGATATGTGAATATTGTCTTTTTAGTGTATACTATATGGTACATCGAGTTGCCATGTCCGCCATCTTTGTATTTACAAGCTATCGTACAGTTTCACCTATTCGACCGTTTGACAGCTACAGCAAAGAACAGGACAGTAAAACTAATAAAATGTGGTGCAATACATCATAGACATATTGGAAAACAGTGTGCTATAAATATTATACCAGACAACTATGCAAAAGACGAGATATCGGAGAATTTCTCCCATCAATCGCAAAATAAATTTCAATGTGTAAACTTTTCTATCTGATGCACAGTTTATTGTTAGTGTTACCCATAGGCAAAGCCATATATACTCGCATAGTAGGCAAGTAAGACACCAGTGACAATGCACTCGGGTAACTGCTTACATGTCACTGTATTGTATACAGTATGTATGGTAATACAGGTGTATATGGACAGCACTGTATTTACTGACCGTTACACAGCCATTGCTGGATTCTCAAAGTTTTTAACAACAGGTCAACAAACTCTTCAGAAATCAGACTTTGTATATAAGTGTGATGAAAACAACCCATAGGACATTGTTGTTTAACATTTAAGATGTTGCACCAAATTGTATTTATGTATATGTCATTGTGGTGTGTGTCAAACGCAACAAGAGGTAAAACTGACTGATTGCTTGTACACACTAAGATGGTCGACATAGCAACTCCATGTGTCGTATAGTATACAGTAACAAGCTAATGTTCACATATATGTTATACATATATCCTATCATATTTAGGAAGCAACTATTTTTTAATCAAATGACGATCAAGTACAGAACGGGTAACCCTGATAATCATAGATTTCAAACATAATTGCTTCCTAAATGGGATGGAATATATGCATAAAGTATATGTGAACTCTGCCTCATTACATTATCCTATGTGGGTGGTTGGTCGGGCGAACGCGACGGCGGTGTAAATGAACGGTAAGGGTTCCTCTTTATAGGAATCACGATTTGCCTGGTTTGGCCCTCAAGTACGTTTTTATCTTTGGCTCTTTTGTTACCTGGGAGTTGAATTGGGTTATTGCCCAATATAAAAGTAGTAAGATTATTACTGATCCTACTGCTTTTGGGAGGGGGGCCAAGTGATTCTGGTGTGGCGAAGACCTGGCATCAGATCAGGATTATTCTGATTTCAGGGCTGAATATAGTTTTTCATTGTAAATATTCAGTTCTGATTTTGAGATTTTCCCCCCATTTCCACAGGTAATATATGGGATTTAGTACCAAACCCATTGACACGTCCTTAAATGACCTTAGCTGGAGTTAAATGACTTTGGTGTGGAATGGACCTGGCACTCGGTCGGTCAGGATATTCTAATTTCAGGGATGAATATATATTTTTCTGTAAATATTTAGTTCTGATTTTGGGAATTTCCTTCATTACGGACAGGTTAAATACGGGATATTCCAACCCGTTGGCCCGGCCTTAAATGATCTTAGCTGTTGGTAGGCCGTTAAACACCAATAATCAATCAATCTGTACATGTTGTGGGGATGATCAGGCGTGCAATATTGTACACCTATGTGGCTGGGTGACTGGAAAAATGGGGCTTACGAGATTTATTGTGAGTAATGTAGCTCCTGGTCAAATAGCACACTCCTATATCCTGTAGCCGATTTCATCAATATTGCAAAGTATACTTATCTAGCAAAGTATACTTTGAGGGAGTAATCATTTATTTTTTACCGATATGCATTATTTCATATAGAACTAACAGCATATATTTGATGATCAAAAGTATGCAGAATTATTATACTGAATTTATAACATTATCACAGCCAAAATGGCTGTGATAATGTAATAAATTCAGTATAATAAAAATTAATAAATTTATCCTTAAATTGAAAATTTCTCCCTCAAAGTAAACTTTGCTAGATAAGTATACTTTGCAGTGTTGGTGAAATAGACTACATGTAACTATCTGTATTGGTTGCTAGACTGATAGTGGGGTTTCATTGATGGAACGGTGTACAATACAGATCCTGATTGGACTGAATGCACAGGCTGATCTGGATCTACACTGGCAGCAAAACCCATAAGCCCCATTTCTCGAGTCACATCCACAAATCGCAGGTTACCGCAACACACCATAGAATCAGTATCTATCCTTGTGTGTAGTACCCAGTCATATAAGATATACACTGGTCACACGTAAGGGTGTTACTTTAAGGTACTTTTACTTTAACGGTAGGGGTTAAGGAATTAGGTCATAGAAAGATACACTTGGCTTCAATCATAATTGCTTCATAAGAGTGATGTGATATATGAATATAAGATGTGAATATTGTCTTTTTACTGTATACTATATGGTACATCGAGATCGTACAGTTTCACCTATTCGACCGTTCGACAGCTACAGCAAAGAACAGGACAGTAAAACTAATAAAATGTGGTGCAATGCATCATAGACATATTGGAAAACAGTGTGCTATAAATATTATACCAGACAACTATGCAAAAGACGAGATATCGGAGAATTTCTCCCATCAATCGCAAAATAAATTTCAATGTGTGAACTTTTCTATCTGATGCACAGTTTATTGTTAGTGTATATGTTACCCATAGGCAAAGCCATATATACTCGCATAGTAGGCAAGTAAGACACCAGTGACAACAATGCACTCGGGTAACTGCTTACATGTCACTGGATTTGATACAGTATGTATGGTAATACAGGTGTATATGGACAGCACTGTATTTACTGACTGTTGCACAGCCATTGCTGGATTCTCAAAGTTTTTAACAACAGGTCAACAAACTCTTCAGAAATCAGACTTTGTATATAAGTGTGATGAAAACAACCATAGGACATTGTTGTTTAACATTTAAGATGTTGCACCAAATTGTATTTATGTATATGTCATTGTGGTGTGTGTCAAACGCAACAAGAGGTAAAACCGACTGATTGCTTGTACACACTAAGATGTCGACATAGCAACTCCAGGTGTCGTATAGTATACAGTAACAAGCTAATGTTCACATATATGTTATACATATATCCTATCATATTTAGGAAGCAACTATTTTTTAATCAAATGACGATCAAGTACAGAACGGGTAACCCTGATAATCATATGATTCAAACATAATTGCTTCCTAAATGGGATGGAATATATGCATAAAGTATATGTGAACTCTGCCTCATTACATTATCCTATGTGGGTGGTTGGTCGGGCGAACGTGACGGTGTAAATGAACGGTAAGGGTTCCTCTTTATAGGAATCACGATTTGCCTGGTTTGGCCCTCAAGTACGTTTTTATCTTTGGCTCTTTTGTTACCTGGGAGTTGAATTGGGTTATTGCCCAATATAAAAGTAGTAAGATTATTACTGATCCTACTGCTTTTGGGAGGGGGGCCAAGTGATTCTGGTGTGGCGAAGACCTGGCATCAGATCAGGATTATTCCGATTTCAGGGCTGAATATAGTTTTTCATTGTAAATATTCAGTTCTGATTTTGAGATTTTCCCCCCATTTCCACAGGTAATATATGGGATTTAGTACCAAACCCATCGACACGTCCTTAAATGACCTTAGCTGTTGATAGGCCGTTAAACCCCAACAAACAAATAAATACATCTGTGTGTATGCCAGCGATCAGCTAGTTTCACCTCTTCTGGCATTTGACAAAGAACTGACAATGAGAAGTAGAACATATGATATGATGTAGCCAATCACACATAGAAAAGCCAGGACAACAGACTCCTACAAATTTGTATTACACCAAGATGTACTTCATGCGAGATATTAGTGTACTTTTGCCAACATTCTCAAAATGTACATAAGCTATGGCTGACATGTACACTTTTCCTAGACACTATACCGTGTTATATGTAAATACACATGGGCCAGATATACTCTCCCCATATGGAGCTCCATTGCACTATTGTAATAGTCACTACTGTCTGTTTCAAGAAGCTGCGCAAATTTTACGGCCATATAAAACAATTCAAAAACAATATTTTTTCCGATAATATTAAATTAAAGGAAAATTTAAGAATGAGCCTTCTTTTTATTTCGTGAAATTTGGTCAAATATTGGTTTTATTACGAACAATTTATTTCTCTATGGGAATTTAACATGGGGGAAGAAGAGGTAGAGGAGCTGTGGGAGGAGTCAAACAAACTATTTGTTTTGGAAATCGGTCCAGTATTTCTGAAATTCTAAAAAATGTACCCATGTTAAATCCCCATAGACATCTTCACAGAGTGAAGATGTCTATGGGGATTTAACATGGGGACACATTTTAGAATTTCAGAAATACTGGACCGATTTTAAAAATTTAACTTGTTTTCTTAGTTAGATCATTTCCAAGCTATCTAGCTAGGTTTCGGAGTCAATTTCCAAAATATTTTGTTTTTTGACTCCTCCCACACTCACTTCCGTGAAACAGACAATAACCATACAGGTAATTAACTAAATACACAGATGTACAAAGTATTGTTTACAGATACAATGCCCTACATATAGTTTTGATAATTTTGTTTGTTTATTATAGGAATGAATGGCCTTAAGGTGGAATTTATCGGGGTATAAACTTGGAAAAGTCGCGGGAATACTGGACGAAGGCCGGAAGGCCTCGTCCAGTATTCCCGCAACTTTTCCTAGTTTATATCCCCGATAAATTCCACAAAAATGCTATTCATTCCTTATAATTCCAGCATTTGAAATAAATTCATAAAGAAAATGTGTTTATTTTCCGTTTTCTTAAGAATTATTTTAACTACGCCTCAGGGTTACGGAAAGTAGTTCGGCGGGAGTTTACTGGGATATAAATTTTGGACAGACTTGCTACGGGCCAATCAAATGTTAGGGAATTGTGTAAAAAAGTGAACCTCGAGGCTGGGCGGGGGGTGGGGGTGGGGGGTCGTCCGACCGCTCCGATCCCCCCTGGCTACGGGCCTGTAACGTGTACACGAACGTAGGCTGTGCATCAGATTGGAAAATTTATACATAAAAATTTATTTTGAGATTATTGGGAGAAATGCTCAGATATCTCGTCTTTTGTATAATTTGCTGGCATAATATTTATAGCTTGCCGTTGTCATATCTGTCTTGTGTATTGCACCAAATTGTATTTGGTTTACTGTCGTATTATTTGCTGTATGTGTCAAACGCACGAAGTGGTGAAATTGTACGATGGCTTGTACATACAAAGATGGCGGAGATGGCAACACGATGCTCTATATAGTGTACAGTAACAAGGCAATATTCACATATGTTATATTCATATACCACATCACTCTTATGAAGTGGGTGGTGGTTGGGCGAACGAGACGGTGTAAATTAACGGTAGTGGTTACTCCTTATAGGAATCATTATTTGCCTGGTTTGGCCCTCTGGTACGTTTTTATCTTTGGCTGTTTTGTTACCTGGGACGCGTTTGATGATGTTTGAATATGTACTTTGAATCAGATGGATTCTGGAAGTTTTTCAGTACTAGTTGTTGTTAGTCAATGTCACATTATGGTCAAATAGTACGTCGCTTGCTGATTATTGTAAGCATGTATTCTGCATATGATGAAATACAATGTACATGTACATCAGTAGCCGATTTCACCAACATTGCAAAGTATATTTTCTAGCAAGGTATACTTTGAGGGAGTATTTGTTTGTTTGTTTGTTGGGGTTTAATGGCCTATCAACAGCTAAGGCCATTTAAGGCCGGGTCAATGGGTTTAGTACTAAATCCCATATATTACGTGTACAAGTACATGTACATTTTCAAGTACATGTACATTTTCAAGTACATGTACATTTTCAAGTACATGTACAAATGGGGGGAAAATCCCAAAATCAGAACTGGATATTTACTATATATTCAGCCCTGAAATCAGAAATTAGACCCCTAGATACCTCCGGCCCCTTGGGCCTTCGAAACGACCCTCCCACCCCCCTTCAAACAGGTCTGGCTACGGGCCTGCGTTACCCATAGGTAAAGCCATATTTACTCGCATAGTAGATGAGTAGACACCAGAGACAATATACTCAGGTAACTGCTACACGTCACTGGATTCGACAGCTGATAACAGTACAGTAGTGGGAAAATTGGTACGTGTTGTGTGGTTTGCCAGGTAAAAGTGCTACACTGTGCGATTTTCTGTGTACTTATAATGTTGGTTCATGTTAAGAACACGGGCACAAACCTGTCGAGAAAATGGACATATTTTACAGTTTGGTGTAATATAATTGATACAATTCCTTTCTCTTGGCTTTTCTACATTTGATTAGCTACATTATATCACATGTTCTACTTCACATTTTTAGTTCTTTGTCAAACGGCAGAACAGGTGAAACTGGCTGATGGCTGGAACATACGAAGATCGCCGACTTGGCCACTCAATGTGCCATATTGGATACAGTAACAGGGCAGTATTCAGATATATATAAAACATATATTCTATTACATTTACGAAGCAATTATCATACGATGATCAGGTATAGAACGGGTCCTTAACCCTTTCAACCATACCACTCCGTATATCCAACATTGCCGTATAGCCGGCTTGTAGCGAGCCGTCTCATCAGGTCTCTTCAGGATCTATATTGCTTGCCACTATTTTGAAAGTATTGAAACAATACCCCTTTATCTATTAATGGTCCGAAATTATCATGGAACAAACGATGCCATACATTTAGGGGTGAAAGGGTTAAATATATTCAGCCCACGCGACTGACTTCATTATAACATAACGTCTAGACGACGACCAACCTGCTATCGATGACCATATTCACTAGGATCATCATCCAAGGTGGATGATCACGTGGTTACAGCAACAACAATGAATGAAATTTTCATATAAAGCGCATCCATATATATATATTATATATTATTATAATAATAATAAAACTTGTCAGACACCCAAAATTTGTACTCCAATGGGGGTGTTTTTGTTCTCAAAAATATGAAAATTACTTGCAAAAGTGCAGATCCTGACGAGACGGCTCGTCACGAGCCGGCTCATCTGGATCTACACTGTTTGCCAATACCACTATACAGGCCTGTGGTGTTAAGATGTTTACGACCAGCATAGCCCCAGATCAGCCTTCGCTTCAGCAGTCTGATCAGGGCCTGTGCTGATCGCCTTTCACTCACTGAAGTTTTGTTGTCCCATTTGTTGTCGTCAGCAAAGCTATTTGACCATGCATACTCATACTGTAAATGTACGACTGTAAGATGTAAATGTCGCAAGGTCCATTTTCTCAACTGGCAAGCCATATGTGCGAGCTGTGAATCATAAAATGTCGAGCCGTTTCTTTTCTTATATTTATTTTCTTTTTAGTCACAAACATACAAGTTACATAATATGAAATATATACAGTGTTAATTGTCACTGGAGTGTACATGACAGCCAGGGTACGAGTCCACTTTATTATTATTTTAATACAGTGGAATCTTACTATACCAAACACCACAGGTACTATCGGCGTGTTTAGCAACTCATTAGCAACAAGCAGCATGACACAAGTATTATGTTGTATGTATGAATGTAACGGTTTTTATAGGAACAAAGAAAATGAAAACGGGTGTTGTTTTTGGGTGTGAAGGTGGGTATCTACAGGTTCCGTTAATTGATGTCAATTGGCTGCGATTTGTGTGCATACAGGTTCTTTAATGGCTCCCATATCTCGTCAAAATTATTTAGGTTCGATTCCTTCAGTGCGATTGTTTTTTCAATATCGAATAGACATTATCAAGTTTTAACCCATCGAGCGTTTCTTGATGGCTGTGTCCAAAACGTCGAGCCGTTTCTTCATGGCCGTGTTCACAATCTCGACACCGTCTCGGTCCTATATAGTTGGAAGTGGGCGGTGAATCATAGAACGTCGAGCCATTTCTTGACGGCTGTGCCCACAATCTCGAGACAGTCTCGATCCAGCTCCTTCACTAGGATCAGCACCGCATGCAGCATGTGGGCATTCTGTAATTGATGATAGCATATGAGACACACCATGTGACTTTGTACCTAAGAACATGTGCGATATCTCACGAAACATATTTACAGAAACTGATATTTTCTGTAACTGACGTAGAAAGTCAACAAAATCTTCATAGTATATGCAAAATAGAAATCCGCATTTTCTACGAACATTTCAACTTACATCATTTATGGAAAAAAACGTAAATTATGAAAATATTTTTCACGAGATATCACACATGTTCTTAGGTACAGAATCACATGGCTCGTCTCGTATGTTGCGAGAATGGACTTTATGGGGGATGAAATCATACGGCTATACAACAGGAGAAATGAAATTATGGGGGTCGGGTGGCGGGTGGCGATATCACATTGTGAGATTTTCCCAAAATACTATATATGTAATGTAAGATCTGAAAGTTTGAAGTTGATATCTTGACTGGTCATGAAGATACATGCATGGACATGGCATGGTATCATTGGCGGCAACCTCTTAAGAACATATTGAACATCAACAGGACACACAAAGTTCCATATTCACAAAGCAATTCAATGTCTGAAATTCGGGCTACGCGATTCTCTAATGGCCACCTTCCTGATGCCCAATTTGCTTTAAATAGTTACAATGACCAACAATGTAGACTATTCGGAAACATATCAATGACTGTCGTTATCCAACACGCGGCCCGATCAAATAGCTTTGTTTGTTTTAAAACTGGCCGAAAATATATTTCAGACGAAGAAATAGTGATGGTTGCCTGTTTGGTAATTTGCTACAGTTGTATCAGTAATTAGTGTAGAACCTCCAAACTGGATACCATGAGAAATCTGGCCAGGGTGTCCTAAATAGAGAGGTTCAACTGTAGCATTATTGAGTGGGTGTCTGATTGACAGTGGAGCATCTCTAAACTGAACACCATGGGCACCTCCTCCCAGGGTGTCCTATTTAAAGAGGTTCGACAGCAGCGTTACTAAAAGGGATCTACAGGGTCTCAATTACAGTAGAACCTCCAAACCGGATACCCAGGGTCCTATTTAAGAGAGGTTCCAGATAGCGTTACATAGTGGGAGTGTTTCACCTACTTGTGGCCCCAGTTGGGGCGGACCATGGGGGCGTCATCTTGACAAGTGGTATTGGTTTCAGCCCCAGCTCCTCGCGGATCTTACTGTAAATACAAGTATGTGGCTGTGACTGGAGAAATGGGGCTTATGGGTTTTTATGTCCACACGGTCCGATCAGGGTCTGTAGCCTCAATCAGGAGTGCACTAGATTTGATTTGTTGTTGGATTGTATTTTAAAACTGGGCCAACGGTTTTGATCCCGTATTCAACCTGCTGCAATGGGGGGGGGGGGGGTCTCTAGTTATTACGGTTTAAACGTTTTACGAGTTACAAGGCAAAAAGGGGGAGATAATCCATGATCCCAGGGTCGAATTAAAAATCAAAATAAACTTTGCGCATCTACTCATCAAAAGGAAGCTATATACCAAGTTTCAGGTCTGTACGGTTTAAAAGTGTTATAACTTACAAGGTTGGTGACGGACCATAACAGACCAAAAACTAGGCGTTTGAATATCCACAAATGGCACTTATGAGTTTTCAGTGTAGATACAGGATCTGCACTGTTCGCAATTCCATCACTGAAACATCCGTAATGCTTCTAACTTTGAACCTTATCCGGCTTCAGGAGTGAGCTAAAATATCCACAATTGATATAAGTTCTATTTCTCCAGTCACAGCCATATATATATGGCTGCGACTGAACAAATACATCATTCTTATTATTATTATTTTGCAATTGTGAACAATATTAGAAACTACACACCGAGATAATATAATTAGATTGATGAATCAGACCCGTAGCGGTGAATAAAATAATGCCACGGCGAACTATTGAGCTGGGCTCCCAGAAACAAATTCAACCTTGACCCTCAAAATGGTGTTTCCTGCATTCTAAAAGAACGGTCAAAAAGAGTTGCTGTTGTGGTGTCTACAGCAGTGTGAATGGATCAAAATATCCCGTCCGATTATATTTGATCACTGATCACTAAGCATGTTTTCTTGTGTCAAAGCACATACATTTTATTGACATTATTATTATAAGGCCATAAAAATAATTTTTTTTCTGTTTGAGATGTTCGTCTCTGATTTTGTTCAAGTTGCCAGATGCATATAATAATTATGTTCTATAAAGTTACTATGACCTCGTTAGACGTGAATAATCGCCAGATTTTCTTCAGACGTCATTGGATGTAACAGTTTTGAATGGTAGTGTTTTTTATGCTTATTTTTGATCATGTGGTAAATTTACTTTCTCCACGACGATAAAATGCTCGATGCGCAGGGATTATTCTGACGGGGCGATATCTGCGAACCAAAGTAATTTTAATCTGCATACTTAGTTTCTCCAACTCAAGGTTACAGGATCCATGGTTCCCGTTTCCGGTGGTTTCACATTGGAAGACATGTCCCTATAGCACCATTTCCATTTTCTGTCACATTGATATCTCCCTTTCCCTCGGGAAGTGCGAGTTCATGGGAAGTGAGAGCTGTGGCTCTGGGAATTAACTCATCCTGAACAACTGAAACACTATGGAGATTGGAATAGACAGGGTTGTGAATTCACAGGGTTGATTCACACACAGGGTTGCTTCACAGCTTCACAGGGTTGCTTCACACACAGGGTTGCTTCACACACAGGGTTGCTTCACAGCTTCACAGGGTTGCTTCACAGGGTTGCTTCAGTTGCTTCACAGGGTTGCTTCACAGGGTTGCTTCAGTTGCACAGGGTTGCTTCAGTTGCTTCACAGGGTTGCTTCACAGGGTTGCTTCACAGGGTTGCTTCAGTTGCTTCACAGGGTTGCTTCACAGGGTTGCTTCAGTTGCTTCACAGGGTTGCTTCACAGAGGGTTGCTTCACAGGGTTGCTTCAGTTGCTTCACAGGGTTGCTTCACAGGGTTGCTTCACAGGGTTGCGGGTTGCTTCACAGGGTTGCTTCACAGGGTTGCTTCACAGGGTTGCTTCAGTTGCTTCACAGGGTTGCTTCACAGGGTTGCTTCACAGGGTTGCTTCAGTTGCTTCACAGGGTTGCTTCACAGGGTTGCGGGTTGCTTCACAGGGTTGCTTCACAGGGTTGCTTCACAGGGTTGCTTCGTTGCTTCACAGGGTTGCTTCACAGGGTTGCTTCACAGGGTTGCTTAGTTGCTTCACAGGGAGGGTTGCTTCACAGGGTTGCTTCACAGGGTTGCTTCAGTTGCTTCACAGGGTTGCTTCACAGGGTTGCTTCACAGGGTTGCTTCAGTTGCTTCACAGGGTTGCTTCACAGGGTTGCTTCACAGGGTTGCTTCACAGGGTTGCTTCAGTTGCTTCACAGGGTTGCTTCACAGGGTTGCGGGTTGCTTCACAGGGTTGCTTCACAGGGTTGCTTCACAGGGTTGCTTCAGTTGCTTCACAGGGTTGCTTCACAGGGTTGCTTCACAGGGTTGCTTCAGTTGCTTCACAGGGTTGCTTCACAGGGTTGCTTCACAGGGTTGCGGGTTGCTTCACAGGGTTGCTTCACAGGGTTGCTTCACAGGGTTGCTTCAGTTGCTTCACAGGGTTGCTTCACAGGGTTGCTTCACAGGGTTGCTTCAGTTGCTTCACAGGGTTGCTTCACAGGGTTGCTTCACAGGGTTGCTTCAGTTGCTTCACAGGGTTGCTTCAGTTGCTTCACAGGGTTGCTTCACAGGGTTGCTTCAGTTGCTTCACAGGGTTGCTTCAGTTGCTTCACAGGGTTGCTTCACAGGGTTGCTTCAGTTGCTTCACAGGGTTGCTTCAGTTGCTTCACAGGGTTGCTTCACAGGGTTGCTTCAGTTGCTTCACAGGGTTGCTTCACAGGGTTGCTTCAGTTGCTTCACAGGGTTGCTTCAGTTGCTTCACAGGGTTGCTTCACAGGGTTGCGAAGTTGCTTCACAGGGTTGCTTCACAGGGTTGCTTCACATGTGAAGCAACCCTGTGAAGCAACCCAGCAACCCTGTGAAGCAACCCTGTGAAGGCTTCACAGGGTTGCTTCACGATCATATGAGACACGTCATGTGATTTTGTACCTTCGGACATCTGCGTAATTTCATGAAATACGTTTATTTTGAGATTGATAGGACAAATGCTCAGATATCTCGTCTTTTGTATAGTTTGCTGGCATAATATTTATAGCTGGCCATTGTCATATTTCTCTATATTGCACCAAATTTTATTTGGTTTGCTGCAATATTATTTGCTGTATGTGTCAAACGCACAATGTGGTGAAATGTACGATGGCTTGTACATACAAAGATAGCGGAGATGGCAACTCAGTGCACCATATAGTATACAATAACTAGACAATATTCACATTTGTTAAATATGTATTCATATATCATATTACTCTTATGAAGCAATTATCATTGAAACTTAATCTATCGATGACCTAATACCTTAACACTGGTCATGTGGTCCGAGGCCAGTAGTTCTACCACAGGACCAGTAGATATTTCAAGCCAGTGGTCCTCCTGGCTAGTGAAAATAAAATGGCCAACACATCTCAAATTTCCTAATACACAAGTAATTTATAATAATTTTGCCTCAAATGTTCCAAAAAGATCCGAAAAAAATATATGACACAAGAAAAATGAAAACATAAGAATGAATGGCCTTTTTGTGGAATTTATCGGGGTATAAACTTGGAAAAGTCGCGGGAATACTGGACGAAGGCCTCGTCCAGTATTCCCGCGACTTTTCCAAGTTTATATCCCCGATAAATTCCACAAAAATGCCATTCATTCCTTATAATTCCAGCATTTGAAATAAATTCATCAAGAAAATGTGTTTATTTTCCGTTTTATTAAGAATTATTTTAACTGCGCCTCACGGTTACGGAAAGTAGTTCGGCATATGGGAGTTTACTGGGATATAAATTTTGGACAGACTTGGTACGGGCCAGTCAAATGTTAGGGAATTGTGTAAATATTTTTGTGCTGGAATTATTAGCTATTACCGGTATTAAACGCATTCAATCTAAAAAATATATATTTCATTGTGTAAGTACTTTCATTTTCATCAATAACAAAGTCGACGTCCCCATTTTTTTTTTATTGCAGTTGTATAATCAGTTCATCCAAGATTGCCGTTGAAAGGTAAACGGATCATTCTTCAGTTACGAACTTCAAATTGCTATATCCCATGCATATCGGAAATGAAGAAAATTATTTTTTATTTTTCGTAGGAAAACTAAATTATGGGTTTTTAAAATGGGTATTAATTAATTGCCCTCCTGTCTGATGCCAAGACTAGAGTGTCTTGTACTCGCTGGTCCTTTCAAAAGGACCAATATTGTTTTGTACATTTTTATTCGACAATGCCATGTCTGGTACACAATTGGTAACGAGAGTGCTTCTCACCAATGCAAGTTCGATCCTCGACTGGGGCAGAATGCGAGATGGTATGGTAGTCGCCAGATCGACCAGTGGGTTTCCTCTGGGTACTCCAGCTTCCTCTCACATGAGGATCACCATTATGCCTCCATCTGTGCCAACGACAGCTTTGGTATAAGTGCTCTCGCGCTTGTTTGTAATCATTGTGAAAGTGGTTGTGAAATAAAAATTGTTGCACAATGCTGTATTTTTTTTTCATCGTAAAACTCTCGCCTTTAAGTCCGGGCTTGAGACCGGCTGAATATCAGGAACAACTAATGCGGCCACCTTAGACACTGCACGCGCATGCGTTGGTCGATATCCAGGCAGGGTTGTTTCACGGTTTTCGTGCAGCCCGTGGTTACGTGTACGATTGTCACATTGATTATACAGTACTGCTTGATCTTTGCCTGTTTGGTCAGAGCTTATGTCATAAAATTAAACAAAAAATGTCGTGAAATGATAAATAACAGAAAAATTATCACAAAATTTAAGACCCAACAAATAAGGGAGGGTTGTGTCGAACATAACCTGTATTTTCTATAGATATATAGCGTTATTGTATTTTCTATAGATATATAGCGTTATTGTATTTTCTATAGATATACATGTATAGCGTTATATAAGTGAAAGTTGACATAAATTGGTAAATGGAAACGTTATGACACATATACAACTAATTTATATTTCAAGAAAAAGATAACGGGGTGGTAAAAAAGGACAACCTATTTTCGGACTCGATCATTATGTTGTACAGTAAAACCTGTGTATAAAGGCCAGCCATGGGAAGTGTAAAATCTGGCCTTTGTCCACAGGTGGTCTTTATTCACAGGGTCATTTATATAGCAATTGTGCCATTGGGACAACAAAAGTGTGGCCTTTACAGCCAGGTGATTGCTATTCGGAAGTGGTCTTTAGCACAGGTTCACAGTATTTAGGCAAATAAAATGCATATAATAAATTTGAAGTCAATTGATAAAAGGAAACTAATGTTATCGCATGGAAATTAAAATCTTATAAAAAAGAAAAACAGTTTCAAGTGGAGATAACTGGGTGAACAAATGCAGACCAGACCGGACGCCTACACTCTAAGCTCAATGCCAACGTTCAAGGTCAAGCAGTAGTGAATTGTCTGGGCGCGATGTACAGCACAGGTACATTTATAGTACACCGAAAGTTCCGAAAGATAAAAAAAATATTAGACATTAAAAGTTAATAATACTACTAACTTGTAATGTCTAATATGTTCTTACTAGCCATTAAAAAGTTACTACAGCATTACATATAAATTAATTAAGGTACATGACCACTAAGTAGGCACAAAATGTTCTTTATATCGGAGACATCATCAGAGACATTTTCTATCAAAATAATCATTCATTCACCATTAGCCCACGCATTTATTGGCATTATTTATATGTTATATCAGACGTAAAATTTCCACACTGATATTAGGGGCGATAACCGTGTTGCGATAACCGTGTTTCCTTAAAATGTTAACGGACAGTACTATTTATTCTCTGTATTTATTTTTCGATGTGCAATGATCATACTTCATAATCTGTCTAATAAGTAAAATATTTCATGCCTCATTTGCATATGAAAATAGCCCGATACCACCGCGCGTCACTATCAGTAAAATAAGTATTACTAAATGATTATATCTGTTTAGCGAGCACTTGTAATTTTCAGAACTGATGGAATAATGACACAATTATACACTTATTTAATTCCTATAAAGAACATTTTGTGTCTACAGAGTGGGCATCATAAGTAACAATTAAAACATGTATCATAATGAAGATGTTGATCGTGTCTGATTTAGAAATAGGATGATCATCAACTTTCCCCACGACTTAAATCTAACTTCACACACCATCTACAAAATTTGTGTTGTATGGCAGATCCTAGAGAAATTATGGACAAGAAAGCATTATCAAACAAGAAATGCGTATGTCTAATGCGGATGCCACCTGCAGCATATTTTAGAAACTGACAAAGTGGTTAACCGAAAAGTGTGACGGACGGACGGACAGACGGACGGGCGGACGGGCAGACAGACAGACGGACGGTCCAAACACTATATGCCACCCGTTTCTTCGAAACCCGGTGGCATAACAACCCAGGCGATCGGTAAGGCTTTCTATCCTAGAATATAGACAAGAGAACATTAACTGTCAGACATCCTGGAATAGAGACGAGAAACAAAAAAAGTGTCATACTTTCCAATTTGATATGTACGGGAAACCGCAACTGTCATACTTTGGATCCTGGAATATCGCCAACGTCACCATCGCCTGCGCCCACGTGACCATCGCCCGAACCATCATTGCCAATGTCACCACGCCCGTCACCTTCGCCCACGCCCGCATCAAAATCAAAGGAAACGCATTTTCATATAAAATTAAAATTGTTAAGTCGGCATTCAAATTGTTCGGGTCAGTATTAAAATGGTTCGGGTGAGCATTAAAATGTGTCTGGAGAGCATTAAATTAGTTCGGGTGAGCATTTAAATTGTTCGGGTGAGCATTAAAATAGGTCGCGTCTACATTAAAATTGTTCAGGTCATCATTAAAATTGTTTGGGTCAGCATTAAAATAGGACAGGTCGGCATTAAAAATTTTCAGGTCAGCATTAAAATAGGACAGGTCAGCATTAAAATTGTTCAAGTCGGCATTAAAATAGTTTGGGTGAGCATTAAAATTGTTTCTGTCAGCATTCAAATTGTTCGGGTCAGCATTAAAATTGTTCGAGCGAGCATAAAAATAGGTCGCGTCGGCATTAAAATTGTTCGGGTCAGC
This sequence comes from Conchocele bisecta, assembly GCA_029237695.1. Classification (NCBI taxonomy): domain Eukaryota; kingdom Metazoa; phylum Mollusca; class Bivalvia; order Lucinida; family Thyasiridae; genus Conchocele; species Conchocele bisecta. Next base: position 23,037,106 of record CM055276.1, read on the forward strand.
ATTAAAATAGTTTGGGCGAGCATTAAAATAGTTTCTGTCAGCATTAAAATTGTTTCTGTCAGCATTCAAATTGTTTCTGTCAGCATTAAAATTGTTTCTGTCAGCATTAAAATTGTTTCTGTCAGCATTAAAATTGTTTCTGTCAACATTCAAATTGTTCAGGTCAGCATTAAAATTGTTCGAGTCGGCATTAAAATTGTTTGGGTCTGCATTAAAATAGGACACGTCGGCATTAAAATTGTTCAGGTCAGCTTTAAAATTGTTCAAGTCAGAATTAAAATTGTTCAAGTCGGCATTAAAATTGTTCTGGTGAGCATTAAAATTGTTTTTGTTATTATTAAAATAGTTTGGGTTATTATTAAAATAGTTTGGGTTACCATTAAAATTGTTCGGGAGAGCATTAAAATAGTTTGGGTGAGCATTAAAATTGTTTCTGTCTCCGTCAGCATTAAAATTGTTTCAGTCAACATTCAAATTGTTCGTGAGAGTATAAAATAAGTCGCGTCAGCATTAAAATTGTACAGGTCAGCATTAAAATTGTTCAGGTCAGCATTAAAATTGTTCAATTAGTCAGAATTTGTTCGAGAAAGCATTAAACTCGTTTCTGTCAGCATTAAAATTGTTTGGGTCAGCATTAAAATTATTTGGCTCAGCATTAAAATAGGACACGTCGGCATTATACAATTGTTCAGGTCAGCATTACAATTGTTCAGGTCAGAGGTCAGCATTAAAATTGTTCTGGTGAGCATTAAAATTGTTTTTGTCAGCATTAAAATAGTTCGGGTGAGCATTAAAATTGTTTGGGAGAGCATTAACAGTTTGGGTGAGCATTAAAATTGTTTCTGTCAGCATTAAAATGGTTTCTGTCAGCATTAAAATTGTTTGGGTCAGCATTAAAATTGTTCGGGTCAGGTCAGGTACATATTACACATACAACACATATTACCCCTACTACAACTACTAAACATACCTACACAGCCTCATCAGTACTGTCCTCAACATCAACTACACACCAATGAAAATAAATGTCACATGGAATACAGTTCAAGCAATACATTTTAAAATACAATAAGAACAAATTACCTGAACCTATCACTGACCTTACAATTATCGTACTCGCCCCACGGCCCTCGTCATTACTGTCCGCAACATCACCTACAAAATATAACAAGAAACGAGGCAAAGCCACGAAGGCCAGGTTTTTTCCAAGCATAAACACTTGGATAACATAATTATACCCACTTTTTGTAGACTAGATGGCCGTGGCCTGCATGTCGCCTTGGGGCGAGGCATGGACACTAAACAAAGAGATATAGTAGATGGAAGAAGTTTAACCAAAAAACTTTAACCGGACACACGGACGGACGGACGGACGGACGGACGGACGGACGGACGAACTTACATTTCGGACCTTAGGGGGTACTTGCTATATAAAAGATCAAAGGAAATACCCCGTAAGACACAATAGGCTTACGGGGTACGGAATAAGTTCCATTGTCTTCTATTGTCTTAGGCCACGCCCCCTACCCCATAAGTACCCTAATGTGTGCCCGGACGGACGGACGGACGGACGGACGTACCAACATTTTGGGTTTATGGGCTATTTGCTATATAAAAGATCAAGTACGGACGGACGGACGGACGGACGGACGGACGGACGTTCTTACTTTCAGGTAACTATGTGGCTTATCGCATGTTAAATATTAGCCACATAAAACCACTTTTAGCCACATAAAACGATATCTTAGGTGGCTAATTGTAACCAACCCTATCCTTTAACAAGTCCATAACCCTGTGGGGCTAGCCACATAAGTACCTGAATGTCTGCCCGGACGGACGGACGGACGGACGGCGGACGGACGTTCTTACAGTACTATACTTATGTGGCTTATCACATGTTAAATATTAGCCACATAAAACTATTTTTAGCCACATAAAAGGATTTTTTAGGTGGCTAATTGTAACCAACCCTATCCTAGCCCACATAAGTACCCTAATGTCAGCCATTGTTTGTAGGGTTTGGATGGACGGACGGTTTTGACCATCACCCTTTGGGGTGTCAATTTTTTATTGCTTTTCTGGGCTTTTCAGAAGTGATGGGAGTTCATTAAGATATAGTTGCGTATGGGGTGCACCCCACATGCAACAAAAACCCCACATGCATGTCATGTACTCGTGAATCACCCCACAACGTCACTTCAGGGAGAGCGGACGGATGGACGGACGTTCTTACAGTACTATACTTATGTGGCTTATCACATGTTAAATATTAGCCACATAAAACGATTTTTAGCCACATAAAAGGATTTTTTAGGTGGCTAATTGTAACCAACCCTATCCTTTACTAAGTCCATAACACTGTGGGGCTAGCCACATAAGTACCCTAATGTGTGCCCGGACGGACGGACAGACGTATGCCAAAATGCCGTATATATCGCGCTTTCCGCAAGCGGGCGCGACAATGATGATAAACACCCATGTGAATTATCAACCAGCTGCAGAGATATAGTACATGAAAAAACTTTAACCAAAAACTTTAACCAAAAAACTTGTCCAAAAAACTTAACAAAAACTTTAAGCAAAAAACTTAAGCAAAAACTTCAAAGTAATTTGACCTTGACATTGGGCACAGGGGCCGCATGGTTGGGGGGTAGAATGAAAATATGGATGATGATAAACACCCATGTGAAATTTCAAGGTAATGGGCGAAGCAGTTGCAGAGATATAGTATAACGAAAAACTTTAACCAAAAAACTTTAACCAGACGTACGTTAAAAAGTTAACGTTGAAAAGTCAATTACGTAGAAATAATAGGTCAAGGTAAAATAAATGGTCACATGTTGAATAGTGATATGTGGTGGGCACCCCTTGGTTATGAAGCTGTGAAAGTTTGTTGGTCCTATGTGGTACAGTACCAAAGAAATGGACTTAAACACGAAAACTTAACATTGTAAACATGGAAGTTAACATTGAAAATGGCTAAGTCGACTGCGCGGAAAAAATGGGTCAAATTAAAAAAAAGGTAACATGTTGGATAGTGATATGTGATACATTAAGAACAAGAAACGAGGCAAAGCCACGAAGACCAGGTTTTTTCCAAGCATGGACACTTGGATAACATAATTATACCCACTTTTTGTAGACTAGATGGCCGTGGCCTGCATGTCGCGCCTTGGGGCGAGGCATGGACACTAAAAAAATAGATATAGTAGATGGAAAAACTTTAACGAAAAAACTTTAACCGGACACACGGACGTACGGACGGACGAACGTATGCCAAAATGCCGACGATAATCGCCGCTTTTTCCGCAAGCGGGTGGGTGGGGGGGGGCCCGACATTTGATGATAAAACACCCATGGAGAAGTAATCAAGGTAAATGGGTGAAGCAGTTGCAGAGATATAGTACACGAAAAAACTTTAACAAATAAATTCAAAGTAATTTGACCTCGACATTGCGCACAGGGGCCGCACGGTTGGGGGGTAGAATGAAAATATGGATGATGATAAACACCCATGTGAAGTTTCAAGGTAATGGGCGAAGCAGTTGCAGAGATATAGTATAACAAAAAAGTTTTAACCAAAAAATTTAACAAGATGTACGTTAAAAAGTTAACGTTGTACGTTAAAAAGTTAACGTTGAAAATGGCTAAGTCAATTACGTAGAAATAATAGGTGAAGGTAAAAAAATGGTCACATGTTGGATAGTTGGTTGTGGTAGGCACCCCTTGGTTATGAAGCTGTGAAAGTTTGGTGGTCCTAAGTGCTACAGTACCAAAGAAATGGACTTAAACACGAAAACTTAACATTGAAAACGCGAAAACTTAACATTGAAAATGGCAAAGTCGATTGCACGGAAAAAATGGGTCAAGTTAAAAAAAAAGTAACATGTTGGATAGTGATATGTGGTGGGCACCCCTTGATTATGAAGCTGTGAAAGTTTGGTGGTCCTAGGTGGTACAGTAACAAAGAAATGGACTCAAACACGAAAACTTAACATTGATTGTGGACGCCGCCCGCCGCCCGCCCGCCTGCCCGCCCGCCCGCCCGCCCGCCCGGCTTTCACCAATCCAATAGCCTGGATTTTTTTTCAAAAAACCTGGCTAATAAATGAACTGAACTTAACAATAATCTTACCATTATCGTACACTAATTGTTCCACGGTCCTCGTCATTACTGTAGTAAACATCACCTACAAAATTATACAAATAAAAGCCAAATGGAATACAGTACATGAAATAACTAGACGGCCGCGGCCTGCATGTCGCACCTTGTGGCGAGGCATGGACACTAAAAAAAAAGATATAGTATAACAAAAAACTTTAACCCAAAAACTTTAACCGGACACGCGTACGTACATACGTACGCCAAAGTGCCGACTATCATGATTTCCGCAAGCGGGCGCGAAAAAAACTTTAATAAAAAACTTCAAAGTAATTTGACCTTAACATTGGGCCGCACGGGAGGGGGGTAGAATGAAAATATAGATGATGATAAACACCCATGTGAAGTTTCAAGGTAATGGGCAAAGCAGTTGCAGAGATATAGTATAACAAAAAACTTAACCAAAAAACTTAACAAAAAAACTTAACCAAAAACTTCAAAGTAATTTGACCTTGACATTGGGCACAGGGGCCGCACGGGAGGTGGGTAGAATGAAAATATAGATGATGATAAACACCCATGTGAAGTTTCAAGGTAATGGGCAAAGCAGTTGCAGAGATATAGTAGAACGAAAAACTTTAACCAAAAAACTTAAAACAAAAACTTAACCAAAAACTTTAACCAAAAACTTTAACCAAAAACTTTAACCAAAAAACTTAACCAAAAAACTTAACCAAAAACTTTAACCAAAGAACTTAACACCAAACAACTTAACCAAACAACTTAACCAAACAACTTAACCAAAAACCGGACACACGTACGTATGTACGCCAAAGTGCCGACTATCGCGCTTTCCGCAAGCGGGCGCGACAAAAATTAAAATACATTAAGAATAAATTACCTGAACCCATCACTAATCTTACCATTAATTTATCGTACACTTGTCACATGGTCCTCGTCATTTATAATACTGTCCTCAGCATCACCTACAAAATTATACAAATAAAAACCAAATGGAATACAGTGCATGAAATAAAAATACATTAAGAATAAATTACCTGAACCTATCACTAATCTTACCATCATTGTACACTTGTCACGGGTCCACGTCTTTTCTGTCCTCAACATCACCTAATGTCCTCAACATCACCTACAAAATTATACAAATAAAAGTCAAATGGAATACAGTACATGAAATAAAAATTAAAATACATACAGCGCCCGCATCTTAAATTCTGTCTTCATCATGTCCTTGTCACCGTCTTCACTATTCTGAAACTCACCGTGAATAATACGTAGTATAATACATGAACACCATCACCGCTAAATGCACCACCACCGACAAACACCACCACCAACAACAACAAAAAACCACCATCACAAAGACCACCACCACCACATGCACAGTCATGCTATACATATCACACCTACACGCATTACAACTGAACCTAAACCTATTACAACTGAACCTAAACCTATTACACTTACCTACATATATTACACCTACACATACTAGACCTAGTACATCTACAGCTAACTACAACTAGTATACCTTTAGTTTACACGTCTGTCTTCTGTCTGTAATCTTCAGGGTCCTGTATATATATACGTCTACTGAAACGAAATTAGAATTTAGAAAACTGTCCTTCATCATCACATCATCATTACTATCCTCAACAAAACAAGATAACGAGGATGGCCGCGGCCTGCATGTCGAGCCCGCCGAGGCATTTGATGGTCTCAGACCTTGACATAGGGGCACAGGGGCCGCATGAGCGAGACACAGAATGAATATATGGATGAGGACTAATAAACATATGAAGTTTCAAGTCAATGTGACTGCGAGATATAAGGTATTTAAAAACTTTAACGCAGATTTCGGAACGCAAACTTCTAATTCATTTGACCTTGACCTTGGGCACAGGGGCCGCATGAGTGGGATGAAGCATGAACATATGGATCATGACTAATAAGCTTATGAAGTTTCAAGTCAATGTGACTTAGGACTGCAGAGATATAAGGTATTTAAAAACTTTAACGCAGATTTCGGACTGACGGACGGACGGATGGGGACGGACGGACGCACAAACGTCATTGTGATCACTGTCTCGCTTTCCGCAAGCGGGCTCGACAAAAATGCAATACAAATAAATTACCTTAACGAATTAACATCGCCCACGTCACCATCCCTGCATCATGTCATCATTGCCCACGTCACCATCCCTTATACAAGAATTCCGCCACGGAAGCGGTGTCGCGCCTGCCGAGGCATTTGACAGTGAACATTACAAGTAAATAAATTACCTTGACCTTCAGAATTTTGATGTGGGGGTGTGCATAATGAAGCATCATCCGTAGACAAACATTGATGTGAAATATTATCAATGTCTGGCAAGGGGTTAAAGAGATAGTGAAAAAACAATAACTTTAACGCATTTCTGTTACAAAACCGGTGAACATTACAAGGAAATAAATGACCTTGACCTTCAAAATGGATGTGGGGGTGTGCTAATGAAGCATCATCCCTAGACAAACATTGATGTGAAATATTATCAATGTCTGGCAAGGGGTTAAAGAGATATTGTGAAAAAAACAATAATTTTAACGCATTTGCCTTACAAAAAAAACGGACGACGCGGACGACGACGCGGACGACGACTATAGTCGCACCTCTGCTAAAGCAGGCGCGACAAAAAATCACTTGGAATACCGCACAAGGAATACATTTTACTATACAACAAGAATAAATTACCTGAACCATTCGCCCACATCTACATCGTCTGCACCATCATTACCCCATCACCATCTACGTCATCATTGCCATCGCACACCAAATCTTACCATCACCTACACAATTATACAAATGAAAGTCAAATGGAATACAGTACACGAAATAAAAATTAAACTACATTAAAGGCCCTGAACGGCTCAGTATTACAATTTTCCGATTTTTTCAAACACAAAAACATGTTTGGCAACTGATTTAGTACACAAAACTAACATATACTGCCTAATAGATACATCTCAAGTCTTGAGATTTACATCTTAATCGCAATGTGAAGACAACAAAAACTTGTTTTGTGTACCACTCAGTGCAAAATGTCAATATTGACAAATTAATTTCCGTAACCCAACGGCTCCGGCTATCGGAATTCATCGGCCGCGAATCGGGGAGTTGAGGAGTTGACCCGAGCGGATATCGGAAAATCGATCGGGCTTTGAAACACGCACCTGCTGTTTGTTTATCAACAAACATTGATATTTTCATCAACTACAAACTCATTTTTGTACCAAAATGAATGCAAACAGTTTCAAAGTGTGTGTAAATAGAAACCTGTTGGATTTATGTGTGGGAAAACCCAATACAGGCCAAATTCGGCAACTTGAGCCGCATAGGGGCTTTAAGAATAAATTACCTGAACCTACACTAACCTTACCATCATCGTACACTCGTCCCACGGTCCTCGTCATCACTGTCCTTAACATCACCTATAAAATTATACAAATAAAAGTCAAATGGAATACAGTACATGAAATAAAAATTAAACTACATTAAGAATAAACTAGAAATGTGGCCTGTCGGCACACGAATACCCTCACTGGCAGCCAAAGAAAACAAGGCATTTTTGATTAGAAACCATTTAGCCGAGCGTTAAGGTTTCAAACACATCAAGTCTGTGACCTTGACTCTGGGCATAGTGTGATAATCCATGCATCGGTGTAGAAGATATACAGCGGAAGGGAATTTCAATAGGTTTGACCTTTGACCTTCAACTGTGACCTTGACCTTGGACATAGGAGCGTGGTTATTGATCGCGACACCTCATCCTGAGAAACATTTGTGCCAAGGCATTTGATAATCCATGTATCGGTGTAGAAGATATAGAGCGGAAGGGAATTTCAATAGGTTTGACCTTTGACCTTCAACTGTGACCTTGACCTTGGACGTAGGTGCGTGGTTATTGATCGCGACACCTACTGATCATGAGAAACATTTGTGCCAAGCCATTTGATAATCCATGCATCGGTGTAGAAGATATAGAGCGGAAGGGAATTTCAATAGGTTTGACCTTTAACTGCGACATTGACCTTGGACGTAGGTGCGTGGTTATTGATCGCGACACCTGATCATGAGAAACATTTGTGCCAAGCCATTTGATAATCCATGCATCGGTGTAGAAGATATAGAGCGGAAGGGAATTTGCAACAGATGACCGACAGACCGACCGACAGACCGACAAGCTGACTCCCATATACCCCCAACAAACTTTGTTTGTGGGGGTATAATTACCTGAACCTATCACTAACCTTACCATCATCGTACACTCATCCCACGGTCCTCATCATCACTGTCCTCAACATCACCTAAAAAATTATACAAATAAAAGTCAAATGGAATACAGTACATGAAATAAAAATGAAACTACATTAATAAATTACCTGAACCTATCACTAACCTTACCATCATCGTACACTCGTCCCTTGGTCCTCGTCATCACTGTCCTCAACATCACCTACAAAATTATACAAACAAAAAATGCGTCTGTCAAACGCGGATGCCACCTGCAGCATATTCGAGAAACTGACAAAGTGGTTAACCGAAAAGTGTGACGGACGGACAGACAGACGGACAGAAAGACGGACAGACCTATGGTCCAAACACTATATGCCACCCGTTTGTTCGAAACCCGGTGGCATAATAAGACAAATGGAATACAGTACACGAAATAAAAATTAAACTACATTAAGAATAAATTACCTGAACCTACACTAACCTTACCATCATCGTACACTCGTCCCACGGTCCTCGTCATCACTGTCCTCAACATCACCTACACAAGTATACAAACAAGTCAAATGGAATACAATTTTCCGATTTTTTCAAACACAAACATGTTTGGCAACTGATTTAGTACACAAAACTAACATATACTGCCCAATAGATACATCTCAAGTCTTGAGATTTACATCTTAATCCCAATGTGAAGACAAAAACTTGTTTTGTGTACCACTCAGTGCAAAATGTCAATATTGACAATTTCATTTCCGTTACCCAACGGCTTCGGCTCGGAAGCGAGACGATAAACTCCGGCTATCGGAATTCATCGGCCGCGAATCGGGGACTTGAGTTGACCCGAGCGTCTATCGGAAAATCGATCGGGCTTTGAAACACGCACCTGCTGTTTGTTTATCAACAAATATTGATATTTTCATCGATTACAAACCAATAGGCCAAATTCGGCAACTTGAGCCGTATAGGGGCTCTAAGAATAAATGACATGAACATAGACTAACCTTACCATCATCGTACACTCGTCCCACGGTCCTCGTCATCACTGTCCTCAACATCACCTACAAAATTATACGAATAAGTCAAATGGAATACAGTACATGAAATAAAAATTAAACTACATTAAGAATAAATTACCTGAACCTATCACTAACCTTACCATCATCGTACACTCATCCCTCGGTCCTCGTCATCACTATCCTCAACATCACCTACAAAAATTATACAAATAAAAGTCAAATGGAATACAGTACATGAAATAAAAATGAAACTACATTAAGAATAAATTACCTGAACCTACACTAACCTTACCATCATCGTACACTCGTCCCACGGTCCTCGTCATCACTGTCCTCAACATCACCTACACAATTATACAAATGAGTTAAATGGAATACAGTACATGAAATAAAAATGAAACTACATTAATAAATTACCTGAACCTATCACTAACCTTACCATCATCGTACACTTGTCCCTCGGTCCTCAACATCACCTACACAAGTATACAAATAAGTCAAATGGAATACAGTACATGAAATCAAAATTAAATTACATTAATAATAAATTACCTGAACCTATCACTAACCTTACCATCATCGTACACTCGTCCCACGGTCCTCGTCATCAGTCCTCAACATCAATTACAAAGTTATACAAATAAAAGTCAAATGGAATACAGTACATGAAATCAAAATTAAACTACATTAAGAATAAATTACCTGAACCTACACTAACCTTACCATCATCGTACACTCGCCCCACGGTCCTCGTCATCAGTCCTCAACATCAATTACAAAGTTATACAAATAAAAGTCAAATGGAATACAGTACATGAAATAAAAACTACATTAAGAATAAATTACCTGAACCTACACTAACCTTACCATCATCGTACACTCGTCCCACGGTCCTCGTCATCAGTCCTCAACATCAATTACAAAATTATACAAATAAAAGTCAAATGGAATACAGTACATGAAATAAAACCTACATTAAGAATAAATTACCTGAACCTACACTAACCTTACCATCATCATACACTCGTCCCATGGTCCTTACCATCATCGTACACTCGTCCCACGGTCCTCGTCATCACTGTCCTCACATCACCTACAAGTATAACAAATAAGTCAAATGGAATACAGTACATGAAATAAAAATGAAACTACATTAATAAATTACCTGAACATATCACTAACCTTACCATCATCGTACACTCGTCCCACGGTCTTCGTGATCACTGTCCTAACATCACCTACAAAATTATACAAATACAATGAAATGCGTCTGTCGAACGCGGATGCCACCTGCAGCAGATTTGAGAAACTGACAAAGTCGTTAACCGAAAAGTGTGACGGACGGACGGACAGATGGACGGACGGACGGACCAACATTTTGGGTTTATGGGCTATTTGCTATATAAAAGATCAAAGGACTGGCCCCTAAACTTCAAAAGGTTTTATGGGCTAACGGAATAAGTTCAAAGAAGTTCAAAGGATTAGGCTCCTCCCACTAGCCCCTAAACCCCCTAATGGTTGCCCGGACAGACGGATGGACGGACGGACAGATGGACAGACGGACGGTCCAAACACTATATGCCACCCGTTTCTTCTGCAATCCCGGTGGATACTAAAAAGTCAAATGGAGTACATTACATGAAATAACAAGAAATGCGTCTGTCGAACGCGGATGCCACCTGCAGCATATTTGAGAAACTGTCACAAAGTGGTTAACCGAAAAGTGTGACGGACGGACAGACAGACAAATGGACAGACAAATGGACAGACAGACGGACAGATGGACAGACAGAGGGACGGTCCAAACAATATGCCACCCGTTTCTTCGAAACCCGGTGGCATAAAAATGAAACTACATTAAGAATAAATTACCTGAACCTATCACTAACCTTACCATCATCGTACACTCGTCCCACAGTCCTCATCATCACTGTCCTCAACATCACCTACAAACTTATACAAATAAAAGTCAAATGGAATACTGTACATGAAATAAAAATGAAACTACATTAAGAATAAATTACCTGAACCTATCGCTAACCTTAGCAGTATTGTACTCTCGTCCCACGGTCTTCGTCATCACTGTCCTCAACATCACCTACAAAATTTTACAAATAAAAGTCAAATGGAATACAGTACATGAAATAAAAATGAAACTACATTAAGAATAAATTACCTGAACCTATCGCTAACCTTAGCAGTATTGTACTCTCGTCCCACGGTCTTCGTCATCACTGTCCTCAACATCACCTACAAAATTTTACAAATAAAAGTCAAATGGAATACAGTACATGAAATAAAAATGACACTACATTAAGAATAAATTACCTGAACCTATCGCTAACCTTACCATCATCGTACACTCGTCCCACGGTCCTCGTGATCACTGTCCTCATCACCTACACAAGTATACAAATAAGTCAAATGGAATACAGTACAGGAAATAAAAATTAAACTACATTAAGAATAAATTACCTGAACCTACACTAACCTTACCATCATCGTACACTTGTCCCTCGGTCCTCATCATCACTGTCCTCAACATCACCTACACAAGTATACAAATAAGTCAAATGGAATACAGTACATGAAATAAAAATGAAACTACATTAATAAATTACCTGAACCTATCACTAACCTTACCATCATCGTACACTCGCCCCACGGTCCTCGTCATCAGTCCTCAACATCAATTACAAAGTTATACAAATAAAAGTCAAATGGAATACAGTACATGAAATAAAACCTACATTAAGAATAAATTACCTGAACCTACACTAACCTTACCATCATCATACACTCGTCCCACGGTCCTTACCATCATCGTACACTCGTCCCACGGTCCTCGTCATCACTGTCCTCAACATCACCTACACAAGTATACAAATAAGTCAAATGGAATACAGTACATGAAATAAAAATGAAACTACATTAATAAATTACCTGAACATATCACTAACCTTACCATCATCGTACACTCGTCCCACGGTCTTCGTGATCACTGTCCTCAACATCACCTACAAAATTATACAAATACAAGAAATGCGTCTGTCGAACGCGGATGCCACCTGCAGCAGATTTGAGAAACTGACAAAGTCGTTAACCGAAAAGTGTGACGGACGGACGGACAGATGGACGGACGGACGGACCAACATTTTGGGTTTATGGGCTATTTGCTATATAAAAGATCAAAGGACTGGCCCCTAAACTTCAAAAGGTTTTATGGGCTAACGGAATAAGTTCAAAGAAGTTCAAAGGATTAGGCTCCTCCCACTAGCCCTAAAACCTAATGTTGCCCGGACAGACGGATGGACGGACGGACAGATGGACAGACGGACGGTCCAAACACTATATGCCACCCGTTTCTTCGAATCCCGGTGGCATAAAAAGTCAAATGGAGTACATTACATGAAATAACAAGAAATGCGTCTGTCGAACGCGGATGCCACCTGCAGCATATTTGAGAAACTGTCACAAAGTGGTTAACCGAAAAGTGTGACGGACGGACAGACAGACAAATGGACAGACAAATGGACAGACAGACGGACAGATGGACAGACAGAGGGACGGTCCAAACAATATGCCACCCGTTTCTTCGAAACCCGGTGGCATAAAAATGAAACTACATTAAAAGAATAAATTACCTGAACCTATCACTAACCTTACCATCATCGTACACTCGTCCCACAGTCCTCATCATCACTGTCCTCAACATCACCTACAAACTTATACAAATAAAAGTCAAATGGAATACTGTACATGAAATAAAAATGAAACTACATTAAGAATAAATTACCTGAACCTATCGCTAACCTTAGCAGTATTGTACTCTCGTCCCACGGTCTTCGTCATCACTGTCCTCAACATCACCTACAAAATTTTACAAATAAAAGTCAAATGGAATACAGTACATGAAATAAAAATGAAACTACATTAAGAATAAATTACCTGAACCTATCGCTAACCTTAGCAGTATTGTACTCTCGTCCCACGGTCTTCGTCATCACTGTCCTCAACATCACCTACAAAATTTTTACAAATAAAAGTCAAATAATGGAATACAGTACATGAAATAAAAATGACACTACATTAAGAATAAATTACCTGAACCTATCGCTAACCTTACCATCATCGTACACTCGTCCCACGGTCCTCGTGATCACTGTCCTCATCACCTACACAAGTATACAAATAAGTCAAATGGAATACAGTACAGGAAATAAAAATTAAACTACATTAAGAATAAATTACCTGAACCTACACTAACCTTACCATCATCGTACACTTGTCCTCGGTCCTCATCATCACTGTCCTCAACATCACCTACACAAGTATACAAATAAGTCAAATGGAATACAGTACATGAAATAAAAATGAAACTACATTAATAAATTACCTGAACCTATCACTAACCTTACCATCATCGTACACTCGCCCCACGGTCCTCGTCATCAGTCCTCAACATCAATTACAAAGTTATACAAATAAAAGTCAAATGGAATACAGTACATGAAATAAAACCTACATTAAGAATAAATTAACCCTGAACCTACACTAACCTTACCATCATCATACACTCGTCCCACGGTCCTTACCATCATCGTACACTCGTCCCACGGTCCTCGTCATCACTGTCCTCAACATCACCTACACAAGTATACAAATAAGTCAAATGGAATACAGTACATGAAATAAAAATGAAACTACATTAATAAATTACCTGAACATATCACTAACCTTACCATCATCGTACACTCGTCCCACGGTCTTCGTGATCACTGTCCTCAACATCACCTACAAAATTATACAAATACAAGAAATGCGTCTGTCGAACGCGGATGCCACCTGCAGCAGATTTGAGAAACTGTGACAAAGTCGTTAACCGAAAAGTGTGACGGACGGACGGACGGACAGATGGACGGACGGACGTACCAACATTTTGGGTTTATGGGCTATTTGCTATATAAAAGATCAAAGGACTAGCCCCTAAACTTCAAAAGGTTTTATGGGCTAACGGAATAAGTTCAAAGAAGTTCAAAGGATTAGGCTCCTCCTACTAGCCCCTAAACCCCCTAATGGTTGCCCGGACAGACGGATGGACGGACGGACAGATGGACAGACGGACGGTCCAAACACTATATGCCACCCGTTTCTTCGAAACCCGGTGGCATAAAAAGTCAAATGGAGTACATTACATGAAATAACAAGAAATGCGTCTGTCGAACGCGGATGCCACCTGCAGCATATTTGAGAAACTGTCACAAAGTGGTTAACCGAAAAGTGTGACGGACGGACGTTCAAACATTTGGGAGTTATGAGCTTTTTGTTCTTTAAAAGATCAAAGGATTAGCTCCTAAAGATCAATGGAATTATGAGCTTACCGACTATAACAAAGGAATCCTTTGTTACTAACCCTTACCCTAAGCTCCTAAACCCCCGATGTTGGCCCGGACAGACAGACAAATGGACAGACAAATGGACGGACGGGACGGTTTTCGGAGACGGACGGACGGACGGACGGACGGCGGGACGGACGGACGGACGGACGGACAGAGGGACGGTCCAAACACTATGCCACCCGTTTTTTCGAAACCCGGTGGCATAAAAATGAAACTACATTAAGAATAAATTACCTGAACCTATCACTAACCTTACCATCATCGTACACTCGTCCCACGGTCCTCATCATCACTGTCCTCAACATCACCTACAAACTTATACAAATAAGTCAAATGGAATACAGTACATGAAATAAAAATGAAACTACATTAAGAATAAATTACCTGAACCTATCGCTAACCTTACCATCATCGTACACTCGTCCCACGGTCTTCATCATCACTGTCCTCAACATCACCTACACAATTATACAAATAAAAGTCAAATGGAACAAGCAACATCACCACCGACAAACACCACCACCGACAAACACCACCACCAACAACAACAAAGACCAGTACCAACAACAACAAAGACCAGCACCAACAACAACAAACACCACCACCAACAACAACAAAGACCAGCACCAACACATGCAGTCAAGCTATACCTATTACACCTACACATATTACAACTAAACCTAAATATATTACACCTACGAGACCTAGTACATCTACACCTACTACAACTAGTACACGTCCATCTACTGTCTGTAATCGTCAGGATCTACTGAAATGAAAATAGAATTTAATGTTATTTATCATGTGATCATATTATCAAATGTTAAGTTGCCACTTTTAACTATAATCATATTATCAAATGTTAAATTGCCACTTTTAACTATAATCATATTATCAAATGTTAAGTTGCCACTTTTAACTATAATCATATCAAATGTTAAGTTGCCACTTTTAACTATAATCATATCAAATGTTAAGTTGCCACTTTTAACTATAATCATATCAAATGTTAAGTTGCCACTTTTAACTATAATCATATTATCAAATGTTAAGTTGCCACTTTTAACTATAATCATATTATCAAATGTTAAGTTGCCATTTTTAACTATAATCATATTATCAAATGTTAAGTTGCCACTTTTAACTATAATCTTAACAAGAAATGCGTCTGTCGAACGCGGATGCCACCTGCAGCATATTTGAGAAACTGTAACAAAGTGGTTAACCGAAAAGTGTGACGGACGGACGGACTTACATTTCGGACCTTAGGGGGTACTTGCTATATAAAAGATCAAAGGAAATACCCCGTAAGACACAATAGGCTTACGGGGTACGGAATAAGTTCCATTGTCTTCTATTGTCTCAGGCCACGCACCCTACCCCATAAGTACCCTAATGTGTGCCCGGACGGACAGACGGGCGGACGGTCTAAACACTATGCCACCTGTTTCTTCGAAACCCAGTGGTATAATAAAGTAGAACATGTATAAGGCATGTGCGCAACCATTGGTGCGACCGGTGTGACATTGCCGCACCAATAATTATGTGTATGGCATCATCACCAATAATGGTCTTGAGAAATAACGGCATGTAACACCAATACCGTTAAGTATGATTTTGTCGCAAAAATATTATGTCTTTTTGATAATACATGTACCGTACATCAAGCAATAAAAACTGTAGTACATCTGATAGACCATGACCGAAACATGATCCGTTATTAGTATATTTGTATACTATCATGCATATTGAAAACATTATTTTCTGGCAAAATACATTATATTTATGTCACGGTATCTATGCAACTCGCGGTCGGCAGAATGTTTGTATTCGAACCCGGCTAGCTCAGTCAGCTAGACTTTCACAGTGTAATAACATAGCTATGTAATACAAATCATAATATAGTAGTGTAATGAATATGCAGGCCGGTACACACAATACGTTAAGTGGTAATTACAGCTTTGACGTATTGTGTTGTGCTTATGCAATAAATGTAATAAAACATTTGTGTTGATTTAATAGAATATACTCTGCCTAGCCTCGTTTATTACGAAATCAGTAAGCTCATTTAATAAATATATTTCATGATCACTCGTATAAATTCTCTGTATATACGTTATAGTATACATGCTAGATTTATTTCCAATAGCTTAATTATAGTTCTTTTTGTTGTTGCGTGGGTGTGTTTTTTTTTTTGTTATTTGGAGTCAAATTGCCCCAATCTAATAACCCCCATGTCCTACATAGCAACTCATACTAAAGTTAACCCTTTCAACACCACATACCTCTATAGAGACAATGTTTGCAAACAGTGCAGATCCAGATGAGCCGGCCCGTAACGAGCCGTCTCATCACGATCTCCACTGTTTGTTAATAATTTTAAACGTCGTACAGATTACCCTTTTAGAAGAATGGGATAATTTGAATGAACAAAATTAATGAAATATCGTGAAACATTGGCATGGAACATCGTATTAAGCTACTTGGTGTTGAAAGGGTTAAAGCACATTGTTATATGCAGGTGAATACTATTGTTTCTTACATTTCGGCCAGTAGTTTACAGAAATCTAACAGTGATCGAATTACACCACTCGGCAGCAGTAGTTTACACCACTCTCATGCTAACCATATATATGGAGAAATCACGTCAGTAACGTCGCAATGACGCGTTTCCTTCGGCCAACGTCACCTTCACAACGAAAATTAATTTGTACACCTCTCGGTCGTATTTTACGCTTGATTCGCTTTGTTTTTATAAAGTGTCTTGTATGAAATTTAAGCAAACATTTATTTAAGGCGAGCTGATTATCTTGAAATAATGCCCTTGTAATTGCGTCCTACCGCTAACAAACTGTTCGCTATGCCGACTCATTTGTTTCGCATAAGGACCCAATCTCTTGCGCATAATATTTCACGATAATCAGCTCACCTGGTTATATAAACATTATTTTTTATGATCCGACCAAGTACTGACAAAACGTACGTCTTGTTTGGTTGGAACTCCATCTCAATCTTGTCATTATTAGAGGTGGCGGGCAGAATGTTCCCTGACCCCCATATGGGTTCAGGGAATATTCTGCCCGCCACCTCCCCAGAGATACAAAATAACATAATATTGCATGTAATGTTTTTATTTGTACAGCAAATGAAACACTAATAAAACATTCAATAAACAAGAAATGGCATGCAGTAAATATGTATTCAACAGCAGTAAATATGTATTCAACAAAATACAATGGGCTTAGCGGGGGGCAGGACGATAGTGTATTTTTCACACGGTGGTAGTAGAGGACCATTAGAGCAATGCGTGTGAGAAATATCAAGCATATCATTTGCCCGAGCGTTAAGGAATTGGGTCATAATTGTGTCACTATTCCACCAGTTCTAAAAATTATGAGTGCCCGCTATACCGATATAATCATTTAGTATCATGTATTTTACTGATAGTGACGCGCGGTGGTATCAAGCTATTTTCATATGCAAATGAGGCATATTTTTTAATTATTTATACTAATTGAATATGTCACCTGAAAAAATAATATTTTGGACTGATTATAAAGTATGATTCTTGCACATCAAAAAATAAATACAGAGAATAAATAGTAATGTCTGTTAACAGTTTAAGGCAATACGGTTATCGCCCCTGATATCAGTGGAAATTTAAGTGTGATATAAAATGTATAATACTGCCAATCAATACGTGGGGTAATGGTGAATGAATGTTTATTTTGCCAGAAAACGTCTCGGATGATGTCTGATGTAATGAACATTTTGTGGCTACTGCGTGGGCATGTACCTTTAACAATACAATTTACTATTAGACCGTACATCAAAAATGAAATTTGTTAAATCGCTAAGTTTTGAAAACTTGATGTTAATTAAATTATTGAAAAATAGGTATCATAAAAAAATAACTTGCTCCATGTTAAATTCCATTATGTAATTGTTATTTCCCATAAAATCAACATTAAAAAATTTATTGAAATTAGAATTTCATCAAATAAAAAAATAAGAGTTACTATTTTGTTACTAATGAAAAATCGCTTAGCTTACATGTACATTCATATATTTAAATAACCGAAAGTAGGTCGGCAGAAAACATGAAACCATGAATGATTAAGGTATCCGCTTTGCAACTGGGATGTTGAATGTTTGAGCCTCAGCTGTCTCCGATATGGCTGGTTGGTGAGCCGCCAGGTACTTAACTTAAGTCTTTATTGTTTGCCCTACTATATTGACCAATGAAAGCACAGCATTTCAGTTTTGTCTCAATTGCATATTGCGAAGCTTTCGCCAACATCTATTAAGGTTTCATTTTCGCGCACTAAAATTTAGCTATATATATATATATAATCCGCTGGATATTCACACTTCGATATAGTCTATTATTAACAGAAAATGCAACACTATGAGATAAAAGTATTATCATAAACACACCTAATTAGGTATATGCACTTGTTCCGAGTACATAACTCGAATTATATTTCATTACATTGCACTATAAAATAGGACAACCTGTTGCCTATAAAGCGGAATATGTGCAGTTAGGTATGCACATGTCTTAGCAAATATCTGTTTTTTAGTTTTTAGTACATGTAGGTCACTCTCCACCAAGTAGAGAGTAAAAAAGAACTGTTAAAAAGCAAATTTGGAAATACTACATCATAACTCATATTATAATGTAATGAAATTATAGTTACGTACTCGGAACAAGTGCCCATTCATACAGACATAGTAATGTACAGTACTATCACTATCAGGACGGTAGCTAGATACACTCCCCAAGTATCGAAGTAATAAATTAAAAAATGCCACTGGCAAAGCCCGTTCACATAGATCGCGTCTATTTTCATAGTATTTACTTTGGTATCGGTAGTAAAGCCATGATAGTGCTATGTCTAGTACGGTTTAACAGTTGCACAAGTTACATGTTTTTTGTCGGACGGACTGGACAGACGGACGGGTAATACTAAATTCCAAAAATCGGGCCATATTTCCCATACCCCACCCACTTGTAAACCACACCTCAACAGCTATCTGGTTATTTCAGGCGTGGATACAGGGGGGAGGATCCAGGGGGGGGGATCCAGGGATGCCGAGCCCATCCCGTTTCCTTGCCGTGCCAGATAGTTTTTCCCATTCACGGCACTAACCTACTAATCTATTTATCCCGTCAACATTGTCAAACAACATTTAAATCAACTTAATTTAGTTAATTTAGGCTTCAAACGCGAGATAAGTTAGAACCGAATTGCATCAACCACTCCTCTGGCTTTGCGCTCACAACATAGTTCGATACTTTATAGTTGTAATATCCCTTATGAACAGCCATGGCAGTAAATTGATCAATACTTGTTTTAGCCTTTAGCCTTTAGGTACTTTACTCATCTAAATGTTTACAGAATAATCTTATCATGTTATAACGATTTTGTTTCTATTCATTTCATCATTCATGGATGATGGAAACAGAAAAAAACAAGATAATGGCGGCTTTGCAAATTATTCCTATTTAGAACAGCCATTTTTATTTTAAATGACGTTACGTAGTAGACTTACCGACGTGCTTATAATTATGACGTCACTCATGTCTGAATGACGCACGTAATGGGAAAGAGCAAACAATTGGAAATTGAGGGTCGTAAATGGAAATGGCTTTGGCATCCAGAAAATGGCATGAATTTAATTTTAACAATTTTATTTTCCGGCGATGACGTTTTTATTTGCGAAATTTAACCCGCACGTACATTGAACAATCCCATGTTCAACAATCTGATAAATCAGGCACTGGCCAACACTGTGGTTTCCACATTTCTTTGTAACAGCGTATGAATTGTGATTAGGTCGTATTGACAGGATATATCAAATATGTTTCACGGCACCGTGTTTCACGGCACATAGGCACTGCGTTGTCGTGATAATTATTTTTATCCCGTCAATGCAGTGCAGTGCCTATGTGCCGTGAAACAAGGTGCCGTGAAACATATTTGATATCGTTGTCAATACGACCTAATCACAATTCATACGCGTCATTCGTGTTGGTGACTACTTTCCCCAGTATAATTATTGAGTTGACTGAATAGTCTGATGGAAATGGAACTTTACAGTGCGAGGGTTAAATTTGGCAAATAAAAACGATATCGCCAGAATATAAAATTAAGTGCATGCATTTTTTCTGAACGTCAAATCAATTTCCATTACGACCCTCAATTTCCAATTGTGTTTGCTCTCTACCCATTCCGTACATCATTCAGACATGACTGACGTCATACTTATATTTACGTCAATAAGTCTACGTCATTTAAAATAAAAATGACTGCTCCCAGTGATTCCAGTCAGGTAAGGAAATAAAAGAAATAAAATGGTGTTCGTGTTGTTGATTTTTATTCTGGACAGATAGATCGCAATCGTTGCAGAATCTGCCCCAAATGGAAATGGATGGGTCTGGTGAATTTTGAGAGTATTTCGTTGAAAAGCTGTAATTTCACATTGTCGGTGACAAAATATAAAGTATCAACAGAACATTTATCTGTTGAACCTGCCTGAAGTACACGTTTTAACCCTTTCCCTGATAGAGACGACTTTTCTCGCCTCTGCAGAAGATGTCTTTTGAAAAACATTGTGGGAAAAGGAGAAATTGCTTGTAACAAGCAATTTCTCCTTTTCCCACAATGTTTTCTACTCTATCAGATAATTTAACCATCATTTGACCCAGCATTTGATTCTTTTATTCAGATGTTTTTGATTTGGAAATGGTTAATGGTTAATTCGGGATGGATGGTTGCCATTCTAAGTAGGATTAAATCGTAAAGCTGCAGTCCTGTTTTTTTTCCATTTCCATGATTCACGAACGGTGAAAACAGAAACAAAATCGTTGTAACATTTTAAGATAATTCGTGAAATATTTCGATGTGTAAAGTTCCTAAAGTCTAAAACAATTATTGATCAATTTACTGTCATGACTTGATTAACGGATTGTACAACCATACTTTATCAAACTACCGGTATGTTCTGTGCGCCAATGAGTGTTTGATGTAATTCGGTTCTAACTTATCTCGCTTTTGAAGGCTAAATTAACTAAATTAAGTTGATTTAAATGCTGTTTTAGAATGTTGACGGGATAAATAGAATAGTAGCTTAGTGCCGTGCATGGTAAAACATAACTGGCTCGGCACGGAAACTGGGTAGGCTCGGGTAGGCTCGGTAGAGCCTCGTCCATCCAGTTTCCTAAGCATCGCCAGATATTTTTTGCCATTCAGGGCACTAACCTACTATTCTCTATATCATGTAGATTGACACATAAAATGATACTGGACAGTCTTGTAGTTCATGAGATCTAAGTTAATATATTGATGAAATTAGTGTGTGAAATTAGTTGGTTATTGGAATCAATGGGATATAGATCTAATGTAAATTATCCTATCGGATACTTAAAGGGACTGCGTCTCATGATTGATGTGTCAGGAATTTTATGTTTTCTTTTGCTTTACCTGCGTAAGACAAATTGATTTATCAACAATAACACCATTGGAGTTGCTCAAATTCCAAAAACTTTGTATTTTATTTTACTAGATCTGTAGAGAAATACTATAATCGACTGATAAACTGGGGAGATAATTTGCTAAATTAAATGAGTTTCCTATATTACTATGCTAGGTATCACACGTCGCAGGGGCGTCGGAAGAATCATAGGATTGGTCCGGCGAAGGTAGAAGATGACCCAGCCCCCTCTCACCAAAAGTGTATGTTGTTACCACTCAGTTGAACCGTCTCGTCCTCGAGACGGTTCAACCGAGTGGTAATAACATAATTTGTCAAATTGTCAAATGGTGAAGATCTTGAGGATACTATTAGGAAAGAGGTCTATTTAAAATGGTTTACTGTATGTTCAATTCCCTGTTGTGGTGTCGGTGGGGGAGGGGTGTACACATCAAATTATACTGAAAACAAAATATGTCGCGATAGGATTTTGACAGTAAAACAATATTGTTTCCATGTGATAATAGATGTCCACATATCTGCCTGTATCGGCGGCTGTACAGGGAAATGCTACTTTCAACATCGCCAAACCCGGCAATTAGACAGATTTATTTCTGACACACATTCATTAGCTTTAATGTAGCTAATTGTTAATTACCTATTGGGAAGGAAACATTGCTGGTTTCATAAGGATGGTAGGTGAGCGTACGTCTCTGTGTATTATTGGTATATGAATGTTTTAACACGGACTGAAGTGTAAAACTTCTCACTAGTCAGACTGTAACAAAACGCCAGGACAAGAATGACATTGCCCTTGGAGCTAGTGGGGACTGAACTATTATAGTGGACCATCAGAGTAATGCATGTGTGAAATCTCAAGTTACCTGAATTTATTATGTACCCCCACAAAAAAAAAACGGGATAAATAAATCGTCCGTCCGTCCGTCCGTCTGTCAGTCCCAGATTTGCTTTAAGTTTTCGACTATCTCTGTAGCCATAAGTAAAATTGGCATGACACCTAACCCGTTGAACTTGAAAGCCGCTATAGCGGTGTTTGCATACAGTGCATATGCAGATGAGCCGGCTCGTTACGTGTCATCAGGACCTGCACTTTTTGCAAGTAATTTTAATATTTTTGAGAGCCAAAAAAGCCCCCTTTCCATAAATGGACTAGTCTGAAAAGCAGGTTGTGACGCTCGGATTGATTGCAAAATTAACATATCAAAATCCTTACAGTACTTAGGGGTGAAAGGGTTACTTTGCTTTGCAATCATCATCCATAGTTTCATTCTGTGGCCCACTCATGTGGCCCCTTTGTTCCGAGTACATAACTGTAATTACATTTCATTAAATTGCGGAATAAAGCGGTATATGTGCAGTTAGTGGCCCCTGTGCCCAAGGTTGCATTGAAGTAGTTTTGTTTGCGTTAAATGTTTTGATGGGTAGATCCATCTGTGTTACCGATTTCGTCCGCACAGTCTGATTAGGGTCTGCACTGTTCGCCATTCCAGCAATGAAACACACGCCGTGCTTCTAACAAGCAATGCAGACCATTCTCCGGCTAAAGGAGAGTTATACAATAAAAAGAAATGCTCTGCGCATTGACATACCACAAGAAAACTACATTCTATGCATTAAGTCCCTATTTATAAAACGTAGCACGGATCTTGACATTGGGCACGGGGAGCATGTGTGGGGCATTGCATGAACATATGAATGATGGCACACACATACACCTTCCATCTACTGGTGCATACGGCATATAATTATGAAAAAACTGACATGGTCATGTTGTGAAAATACACCATCAACAAAGATTATTTCGACATGTAACACTTACCGGTCTTCACTCTTCTCTTGTCGGCGGCCAATTGACCGAGCTGTAACGATATCTAGGCCCGCACTGTGTTGGTCACATGGTGAGGTAATCCCCATTCAAATGTCAGGTGAACACATTGCACTGGTGTGCACGTGGTAAGCGACACTTTACACTACACTGAATACCCGTGACAGCGGTGATTGGGCACATTTTGTGTCTTACTGGGAAAATGGAATATTGGCTTTTGCAGCAACTCTCATTTAACTCATTCACATAGTTTGATCAGGGTTTACACCATTTACCATTGTATCAACCCAACATACTTTTAACAAACAATGCATCATTTCCAAGCTGCAGAAGGAGTGTGCTATCAGATCAGGAGCTAGACTGGCCACCAATGGCATAGACCCAATTTCTCTAGACAGCCACATTTCACGCTCTGTCATAATCCGAAACGTATGTCATGGTAATGGAGAAGCCATAGAATGCATTGGCATTATGAAATTTAGCATGCACAATTTGAGACCAGTGTAGCCCGAGATGAGATTGTGTATTCACACTGCCTGATGATCTAGGTCTACACTTTGTATTCAAAGAATCACATATGCTTATATGGGGTACACTGTCATTCTGTTCATGAATATATGCCATCTTATTTGGATCTACCCGATTTGCCGTTCATTCGATGGATGGTAGATTCTTGTAAGGGTTTAAACTACCATTATGTCGATGATTATTATGCAGTCTGGTCAGGGTCTACCCTGGGTACCAGTAAGTCCATACATCAATGACACTTGCATCAGGGTTTACTCTGTTTAATTGCCATAGTGAATTAAATGAATTATGAGACTCTTATCATTTTTCAAGTTTTGGAATTAAATAGAGTGGATGGGAGGCATTTATTTTAATTTTATGAATGATGTTAAACTTACGGCAGCTTAAAAGGGACATGCGCATTTTCTATCTCGTTCCCACGACAGCTATGTCGTTTACACGACACAGTATCTCGGTCCCTAGAGATAGCATCTCGTTTCCTCAAGATATCATCTCGTTTTCCCGAGAGAATCTCTGTCCCACGAGATAGGACCTCGTTCCCACGATGTAGCTATCTCCGTTTCCACGACATAGCATCTCGTTCCCTAGAGATAGCATCTCGTTTCCTGAAGATGTCATCTCGTTCTCCCGAGATAGAATCTCTGTCCCACGAGATAGGGCCTCGTTCCCACGATGTAGCTATCTCCGTCCCACGACATAGCATCTCGTTCCCTCGAGATAGCATCTCGTTTCCTCAAGATAGCATCCCGCTTTCACGACATAGCATCTCGTTCCCTAGAGATAGCATCTCGTTTCCTTAAGATATCATCTCGTTCTCCCGAGATATAATCTCTGTCCCACGAGACAGGACCTCGTTCCCACTATGTAGCTATCTCCGTCCCACGACATAGCATCTCGTTCCCTCGAGATAGCATCTCGTTTCCTCAAGATAGCATCCCGTTTCCACGACATAGCATCTCGTTTCCCTCGAGATAGCATCTCGTTTCCTCAAGATATCATCTCGTTCTCCCGAGATAGAATCTCTGTCCCACGAGATAGGACCTCGTTCCCACGATGTAGCTATCTCCGTCCCAGGACATAGCATCTCGTTTCCTCAAGATAGCATCTCGTTCTCACGAGATAGAATCTCGGTCCCACGAAATAGGACCTCTTTCCCATGGGGTAGCTATCTCCGTCCCACGACATAGCATCTCGTTCCCTCGAGATAGCATCTCGTTCCCACGACATAGCATCTCGTTCTCACGAGATAGAATCTCGGTCCCAAGAGATAGGATCTCGTTTCCACGAGGTAGCTATCTCCGTCCCACGACATAGCACCTGGTTCCCTCGAGATAGCATCTCGTTTCCTCAAGATAGCATCTCGTTCTCACGAGATAGAATCTCGGTCCCACGAGATAGGATCTCGTTCCCACGGGATAGCGGTCTCCGTCCAACGACATAGCATTTCGTTCCCTCGAGATAGCATCTCGTTCCCACGACATAGCATCTCGTTCTCACGAGATAGAATCTCGGTCCCACGAGATAGGATCTCGTTTCCACGAGGTAGCTATCTCCGTCCCACGACATAGCATCTCGTTCCTCGAGATAACATCTCGTTTCCTCAAGATAGCATCCCGTTCTCCTGAGATAGAATCTCGGTCCCACGAGATAGGATCTCGTTCCCACGAGGTAGCTGTCTCCGTCCCACGACATATCATCACGTTCCCTCGAGATAGCATCTCGTTCCCATGAGTTAGCTACTGTCTCGTTCCCACGACATAGTCAGCCAATCAAAAGGTAGCTCCATTGTCATCCAACATGGTGTAGTAATATCTGCTCTTCTAATGGCTGATTATGATGTTTGAACGAGCTATCTCTAGGGAACGAGATGCTATGTCATGATAACGAGATGCTATTTTGTGGGAACGACATAGCTAACACGTGGTAACGAGATGCTATCTCGTGGGAACGAGATGCTATCTCGAGGGAACGACATAACTAACTCGTGGTAACGAGATGCTATGTCATGGGAACGAGATAACAAAAATTGCACACGTTCTTTTAAGCTGCCGTATAAAATAATGTGATGGGACATAGCGGTCACACTTCCGGTGTCGTCGGTGTCGTTAATAATTTGGGACGTAAATATTGGACATAACCGAATTTCCCAAACCTCTTGTAGTGAGTGAAACAGAAGAGGTCACCATTAACACTTGGAAGGGGTGTGGGTGGGGTGGGGGGGAGGGGGGGGGGGGGGGGGGGGGTGGGGGGGGGGGGTGGGGGGGGGGGGGGGGGGGGGGGGGGGGTGGGGGGGGGGGTGGGGGGGGGGGGGGGGGGGGGGGGGGGGGGGGGGGGGGGGGGGGGGGGGGGGGGGGAAATGGGGGGGGGGGGCAAATTGCCACTAAATTTTCTTGAAAGGTATATATCCCAGCATTTCCGCATTATAGCTATTTACAAGTCATCGTGTGAAGTGTTTATGCCCCTATAAGTGGAAACCGCTAACAGCAACAGTTTCTGTTCATAAAATGGCGGTTTTGCCAATTTCAAAATGAATACTCGCCTGTACACATTGTGAAACGTACTGAACACACTGAAGCCGGTATTTGTGATTTACATACAATCAAACGAGAACA
The DNA here is from genome assembly GCA_029237695.1 of Conchocele bisecta. Taxonomy (NCBI): domain Eukaryota; kingdom Metazoa; phylum Mollusca; class Bivalvia; order Lucinida; family Thyasiridae; genus Conchocele; species Conchocele bisecta. Next base: position 23,064,379 of record CM055276.1, read on the forward strand.
TTTTCATCCAAGTGGCCGCCAAAATCCAAGATGGCCGAGCATACATCACGACCTTACCCCACCACACTAAACCATATATACATTTATTTTATTTCACTAATTATTGGCTTATTCGCATTGAATTATGAAATTCAAGCTTATGATACTTCAATAAATATTTATTGCTTGAGAAACGTTGTATATAAATCCAAAATGGCCACCAACAATCACAATCTCCGTTAATAAATAATCGTGTCGATTACATTACGTCAGTAATTAACACTTCAAAATATCCTTACATACTATCATATGTGGACAGTAAATTGTCATGACGATAGCAAAACGTGCTTGGATAAATGTTTTGTTTAACACAATCCAAGACGGCCGCCAAATAAGCCGATTTTCCATCAATTTCCATAGTTCTATCTACTTGATAGCATTAATCATTTTAAAACAGTATTACACTGACACAGTAAAACAATGCGTTATGTCCTTGTATCTCATGTAACACATTGTGCCCTATTGCACGTGATGTAGACTATATTGTAGATATTGTAGACTATGTTGTGCCCTTGTACCTCATGTAACCCATTGTACCCTATTTCATTGTAATGATGTCGAACCTTCTAATGTAAGCTGATTGTAGTCTATGTTTGTGTTTGCCCCTTGTACCTCAATGTAACCCATTGTAAACCCTTTTATTGGCAATATGATGTAGACTCTAATGTAGATTGTTGTAAGAACTAATGTTTGTGCCCTTTGTACCTCAATGTAAACCACCCATTGTACCCTATTTGCATATGATGTAGACTCTAATGTAGATGTTGTAGACTATGTTGTGCCCTTGTAACCTCATGTAATCCAATTGTCCCTAAATTGCATATGTTTGTAAAAGACTTATAAATGTAGATATTGTAAGACTAATTGTTGTGTCATTGTATCCATGTAACCCATTGTACACCTATTGCATTAGGTGGTTAGCTCTAGATGTAGATTGTGTGGAACTATGTTGTGCCCTTGTCCGCATGTAAACCATTGTACCCCTAATTGCATTTATGATGGAGATCCCTAATTGTGCTATTGTAGAACTTATGTTGTGCCTTGTAACCTCATGTAATCCATTGTACCCTATTGGCATTATTGATGTAAGATCTAATGTAGATGTTGTAGGACCCTTATGTTGTGCCTTGTACTCATTGTAACCCAATTGTAACCCTATTTGCATTTGATGTGAACTATATTGTAGACTATTGTGACTAATGTTGTGTCATTGATTATTCATGTACGCATTGTGCCCTATTGCAGTTGGATTGTAGGAATGGTATTGTGGCCCTTATTGTAAGGACTATGTTGTTGCCATTGTAACCCTCATTGTACCCCATTGGACCGTTTGGCATCAATGATGTCGGACTCTAATGTAGATGTTTGTTAGATCTGTTGTTGTGCCCTATGTACCTCAGTTACCCCATTGTAACCCCTTAATTGATATGAAGAAGATCCCTAATTGTAGTATTGTAGACTATGTTGGGCCCTTGTTACACTCCTGTAAAACCATTGTACCCTATTGCATATTGACTGTAGACTAATTGTTGATATTGTTAGACAATTTGTTTTGTCATCTGTATCTCATGTAACACATTTGTGCCCTATTTTGTGCACGGTGATGTAGAACTATATTGTTAGATTAGTTTGTAGAACCTAATGGATTGTTGCCCCTTGTAACCTCATGATGAAACCCATTGTACCCTATTGCCATATGTTGTAGACTTATATTGGTAAGATATTGTAGACTATGTTGTGTCAATTGATTACCTCATGTAGCCCATTGTGCCCTATTGCACGTGATGTAGACTATATTGTAGATATTGTAGACTATGTTGTGCCCTTGTACCTCATGTAACACATTGTGCCCTATTGCATATGATGTAGACTATATTGTAGATATTGTTGATCTTATGTTGTGCTTGTCTCATGTAGATATTGTGCCATCTTATATGCCCATATGAGTAGACTCTATTGTAGATATTGAGACTATGTTGTGTCATTGTACCTCATGTAACCCATTGTACCCTATTGCATATGATATAGACTCTAATGTAGATACTTGTAGACTATGTTGTGTCATTGTACCTCATGTAACCCATTGTACCCTCAATTGCATTTATGATATAGACTCTAATGTAGAATATTTGTAGACTATGTTTGTGTCATTGTACCTCATGTAACCCATTGTACCCTATTGCATATGATATAGACTCTAATGTAGATGTTGTAGACTATGTTGTGCCCTTGTACCTCATGTAACCCATTGTACCCTATTGCATATGATATAGACTCTAATGTAGATATTGTAGACTATGTTGTGTCATTGTACCTCATGTAACCCATTGTACCCTATTGCATATGATATACACTCTACTGTAGATATTGTAGACTATGTTGTGTCATTGTACCTCATGTAACCCATTGTATCCTATTGCATATGATATACACTCTACTGTAGATAATATATACTCTGTTGTGCCCCTGTACCTTATGTAATCCATTGTACTCTACTGTAGATACCATAGACTATTTTGTGCCCCTGTACCTTATGTAATCAACTGTACTCTACTGCAGATACTATAGACTATTGTGTGCCCTTGTACCTTATGTAATCCCCTGTACCCTAATGCCCTTGTACCTTATGTAATCCATTGTACCCTACTGTAGATACTATATACTATTTTGTGACCTTGTACCTTATGTAATCCATTGTACCCTACTGTAGATACTATATACTATTTTGTGACCTTGTACCTTATGTAATCCATTGTACCCTAATGCCCTTGTACCGTATGTGGTAATCCACTGTAGCCTACTATAGATACAATAGACTATTGTGTGCCCTTGTACCTTATGTAATCCATTGTACCCTAATGTAGATATTATATATTATTTTATGCCCTTGTACATTATGTAATCCACTGTACCCTAATGCCCTTGTACCTTATGTAATCCACTGTACCCTACTGTAGATACTATATACTATGATGTGCCCTTGTGCCTTATGTAATACTATGTTATGCACTTGTACCTGATGTAAACTAATACATTGTACCATAATGTAGATATTGTAGACTATTTTGTGCCCTTGTACCTTTTGTAATCCATTGTACCCTAATGTAGATATTATAGACTATGTTGTGCCCTTGTACCTTATGTAATACATTGTACCCTAATGTAGATATACTGTAGACTATGGTGTGCCCTTGTACCTTATGTAACCATTGTACCCTAATGTAGATACTGTAGACTAGTTGTGCCCTTGTACCTTATGTAATACATTGTACCCTAATGTAGATACTGTAGACTATGGTGTGCCCTTGTACCTTATGTAATCCATTGTACCCTAATGTAGATACTGTAGACTATGGTGTGCCCTTGTACCTTATGTAATACATTGTACCCTAATGTAGATATTATAGACTGGTTTGTGCCCTTGTACCTTATGTAATCCACTGTACCCTACTGTAGATACTGTATACTATTGTGTGCCCTTGTACTGTATGTAATCCACTATACTCTAATGTAGATACTGTAGACTATTATGTGCCCTGGTACCTTATGTAATCCATTGTATCCTACTTTAGATACTGTAGACTATTATGTGCCCTTGTACCTTATGTAATCCATTGTATCCTATTGTAGATACTGTAGACTATTATGGGCCCTTGTACCTTATGTAATTCATTGTACCATAATGTAGATATACTGAAGACTATATTTTGCCATTGTACCTTATGTAATCCACTGTACCCTAATGTAGACACTGTAGACTATTTTTTTTATTATTTCCAAACATAGTTATGTATAAGCAGAAATAAATTACAATATATAAACATACAGAAACATACCATAAAATGTACCATAAAATGTACCAGACAGACAGACATAAAATGTACCAGACAGACAGACAGACAGACAGACACAGAGACAGACACAGACAGACAGACAGACAGACAGACAGACTGTTGTGTATGAGACTATTTACAATGGTGATTCGTGTTGCTAAAAACGACAGGCACAACACTCTCTAGAAAACTAACATATTCTACAGTTCGGTATAATATAATTGATTGGAGTCCATTGTCATGGCTTTTCTATGTATGAATAGCTATATTATATCATGTGTTCCACTTTCGCATTGTCAGTTTCTTGTCAAACGTCAGAAGAGGTGAACCTGGCTGATGGCTGGAACACACAAATATGGCAGAGTTGACCACTTCATGTGCCGTATATGATACAGTAGCCAGGCAGTGTTCTCGAATGATTATCAGGTATAGAATATCTGATTAATATAGGGGTGACAAGGTCCGCTATTGTTCTCCGTATGTGAGCTACGTAACCATGATAGTGCTATAGATATGTATTAATCAATGTTGGTAGTCTTGTAACGTGTATTCTACCGATAACACAGAAATTTCGGAGATCTTTTGAATGGTCACGAGGAAAATGACAGTCAGCCAATACAATCCATCCTTACTCACTATATCGTTACATAGAACATAAACTATTATAATAATAAAACGATGATAATGTAAGACAAATGGAATCAATATTAATTTTGTGAAATCTCAATCCACACCACACCTATGAACGATAACTACATGAACTTCAAATTTTCTGATTAGAAATGACAGTCAATAACCAGTTTTAAAATATGCATTGATGGGATCGACGAATCTGAACATTGTCGGTAAATAATGCATACATTTAATATAAACAATATTCCAGCGGATTCTACATGAAGACGTCTGCGAAAAGGGTTTAAACCCTACGAAGCAGCTCGTCCAGCGTAAGAAGGGTGACGAAAGCCGGTGTGCATTCGGAGGCGGAATAATATATGTATCCACTATCATCCTGAGGTATTTATCTTTGTAAACTCATATAGTAGTAAAACTTTTTTTATATTTATTTCAAATCCCGCGTTAATGGTATGACTGTTGTCGTCACTCCTCCAATTTTGTTCCTCCAAAAGTAGCAAATAACATGTATATTTAAAATGCACATTTTCTCACATACTATGTAATCTCTCATACCGTTAAATGCTCTTTTACCAACTGTTTTGCTCAAATAACATCCATTTATGAGACCCAGGACAATTAAACTACAACACCAATAACATTTATAATAGGACGTATGTATATGAAGTATGTACACTCCATGTCCGTATCCCTTATAGAAGTGTATACATATTCGGCACTATTTAGTGATCATTCCGAATGATTATCTTAATATTTCAGAGATCACACATTCGACCTGGCTGACAGAACACGAGGAAAACGGATACGAAAAACTGCAAAAGTGTCTTTATCCCGTCAACACAGTGCGTATGTGCCGTGAAACACGGTGCCGTGAAACATTTTTGATATCCTGTTATTTGTTTGCATTTTAAAGCTATTTATAATGTTTACGGGATAAATAGAATAGTATAGGTTAGTGCCGTGAATGGGAAACATATCTGGCGCGGCACGGAAACAGGATGTGCCCGTCTGCCGAGCACATCCCGTTTCCTGAGCCTTGCCATATATATTTTCCCATTCACGGCACTAACCTACTATTCTCTATTTACCGAACTCTGAGCCTGCTAGAAATCAACACCAAAAGCATGCGAAGCCAACGAACGTATTGCCACATGTTCGTATGGACTGAAACTTTGTTCTTTGACTGCCTTGTCAGTGGGACGTGCACAATTCAAATTCAGCGAATGCTCGTTCCAATATCAGGCGCGGATCCAGTATTTCGGGTTGGGGGGGGGGGCGTAACTATTTTGCAATGCTCGTTCGATTATATAGTCAAGTATTGCAAAATAGTCGACCGAGCCGAGCTCGGGATAGCGGTAGGGGGGTCCGGGGGCATTCCCCCCCACCCCCCGGAATTTTTTTTGAAATCTACATCGCATTTCCTGTCACAGTATGTTTAGACTTGATTTTTGATTGAAAACTTTTAATTTTGAAACAATAAGACAACAATAAGGCACTTGGCATGAAACGTGGCTTGTAACTTGTAAAAAATCTTTACTCGGCGAATTTTAGGGGGTGGGGGGGGAGGGGGGAGGGGGGGGGGGGGGGGGCGCGCGCCGGGTCCGCCCCCACCTGAATCCGCCCATGAATATGGGCACCACATCCTCATGAAAGGGCTCCAATACTCAGGGTATGGTATCACATGGTCTATTGTTTTGTCTGGAGTAATGGCGGCGACCAGGAGGTCTCGGATAAATCTTATTTTTCATCAATACGACTGCAGTGGGACTCATCTGCGCCGCCATCAATACAGTGTAAACAATAAACCCCGTGACCCATACCTTGAATACTGTCTTTTGATTTTACAATTGACCAATGAGGAACACGGGTTGGGTCCAACTCGATTTGACAATCATCTTGACACTTTGACACTTACAAAGTTTGAAACAACATAGCTATTAAATATCATAAACAGTACTTTGGTTTTCAGACACCGGGTTTGTGGAATGTGACGCGAGAGGGCGGATCTTTTTAATACATTCCATTTGTTTGAGATGGTCGTCTCTGATTTTTTTTCAAATGGCCAGATGCATATATGTTCTAATAAGTTACTATAACCTAATTTAGATGTGAAGAATCACATTTTCATCAGACACACATTGATCATATGGCAACTTTACAGTACAATTCTATTTATCCATGACGATAAATTGCTCTACGCGGCGATATCTGAGAACCTGAGTAATTGTTTAAGGTACATACCCACTCAGTAGGCACAAACTGTTCTTTATAGGAATTAAATAAGTGAATAATTGTGTCACTATTCCACCAGTTCTAAACATTACAAGTACCCGCTATACAGATATAATAATTTAGTAATAGTTATTTTACTGATAGTGACGCGCGGTGGTATCAGGCTATTTTCATATGCAAATGAGGCATGATATTTTTTAAATATTTATACTAATTAAATGCGTCACCTGCACAAATAATATTGTCGACAGATTATAAAGTATGATCATTGCACATCAAAAAATAAATACAGAGAGTAAATAGTAATGTTCGTTAACATTTTAAGGAAACACGGTTATCGCCCCTAATATCACTGTGGAAATTTTCGTATGATATCAAATGTATAATAATGCCAATCAATTCGTGGGGTAAAGGTGGATGAGCTTTATTTTGCCAGAAAATGTCCCAGATGATGTCTCTGATATAAAGAACATTATGTGCCTATTGAGTGGGCATGTACCTTTAATTGTATTGCCTGTGTCTTCGGGTTCATATATAACCGAATAACTGAGCAAACATGTGAAACATTTGGAATAACTATATTCGAATGTAATATCGGGGTCATTAGGAGACATTCCAAATATACAACATATTTAATACATTGTTTATATATTATGTTATGCAAAATGATATTCAATATGGCCACCAAATTGCGAGAAATGTCGCAAAATGACGTAAATTTGTATATAAAATATATAACATTGACCCTAATTACAAAATATGAATTTGTTATATGGGTCAGTTGGAGACATTTGAACTATGCAATACATTTAATGTATACTTTATTTGTTATATTATACAAAATGATATTCAAGATGGCCACCAAATTGTGATAAACATCGTAAAGTAACTATATACGGCAAATCAGCACAGGGAAGTGAAAAAATGTGTTGTTATGAATGCTTGAAACAAGTCTCAAATTGGCAGACTTAGTTCATTGCAGCATTATCAAACAGAGTTATGTTTGTAACTGCATAACCAATTTGAATAACCTGCTAAATTAGTAAAATTATCAGTACGTTTTAATCAAATCACCAGTGGCATTATCGTCATGAAGTACCTGAAGATCGATATCGGTACTTTAACTAAAACATTATGGTACCCAGAAATAGAATAATTGTAAATAATTCATTTTTAAATCGATGTGTTTATGGATGATGGGCAACATAAGAGTAAACTTTTGATATGTGAGGTGATAGCAGCACATATATTATATTATCAGTTGGTAGTTTCATTCGGATAAAGATGATTGATCGATCGAGTTTGAAATATCCATTTATTTTACGATACTGCACTCATTATGACTATATTTACCAAATCAACAATAATTTAACCTACATATACATGCAAGATTCACATTCTAATGTGACATTCCACATTTTGACATCTGCAGGAACTGGTATAACACATGCATATCACCACCATATTATTCATGTGCACAATTTTCATGCAATGCAACCATATAAAAGTATCGATATGTATATCCCTTGTCTAGAGACAAGATTGAATCGATTCGATTCATGCTGTTTAATTTTGCAATATACTATGCCGTATTACATGTATCAGATGAGACAAGTTTCAACTCGTTCTATTATGCATACATAATACGTATGACTTTAAGGTACACCGACGAGAAAATAAAATAAGTGTAAGCATTATGTAACATTAAACTTGTGTTTGGACCGCTAGAATGCTAGATAGATATATTAATTAATTGTGTCGAACGGACTGTTAACAGCTATGGTCTTTTTAGGCACCGATGGTGTAAATCCTGTATTTCATATGTAAAGAGGAATCCCAAAATCAGATCTGAATATTTGCACCAAGAACATATATATTCAGTCCTCAATTTAGAATATCCGGATCTGGTGCCAGGTCCTCAATGCACACGGAGTACACTAATCTTACTACACCTACAATTGGGACACGTACAAGAATGCCAAATTATAACCTAGCGCCAAATCAGGGATATCACGATTCTGGTAAGGATGCCCCGCTCCGCTATCATACCCGTCTCATGCTCCCAGCCAACCACCACCAGATTGTCAGTTAGTATAAACATGTTCCCGCGAACAGGCGACACTTTAAACGACGGTTGTCAACATCAAACTTCAAGGCAATGATACCTGGACAGTGTGTCACATACTTCTATATAAATGAAAGTTCAGGCTTATATGATTCTAAAAAGTGTGTACATGTACTTAAATAATGTATGCATTGCACTGAAATCCATATGCATTGCACATAATATACAACTTGCATCTTTGTAAACAATATCCTTGGTAACCACATGAGAAGGTCATGCTACCTAACCTTTGATTAGTAACATAGGTTGTGTATTATAATTTATAATACCGATAGGACCGATAGATGTTTAACGTTGACCAAAGAACTCCAGCAACAATATTTACAGTTCTGTAAAACCCACAAATTATCGAAACCCGAAGGCCCCATACTATTTGGAGATATCAAGAAAATAGAAGAGTGTTTTAAAATAGGTATTGATGCATACGAACCTACAGAAGAGGGAACATGGTATTTAAGAAAAGTAGCAGCTCATTACGACAAGATTGGTAATAAAAAGATGAAAATAGGCATCTATAACGATCACGCCTTCCTTATTACAGATATGAATAAAGCTGCTGACAATAATTATTGCTGTTTTGACTGTAAACAACGTTTCACAAAGGTCAGCCACTTAACAAGACACGCACTTACTTGTATGGAGGGGAAAACAAAAGTAACGTGTAAAGGAGAAAAAATAGATCGGCCATTATCAGCGTTTGAAAAGGCTTTCTACCCAAAACCCAAATGTAGCAAGAAGTCAATTACATGGATAAATTCGATCTCAAGCCGAAGTGGGGTGGGAAGAATTAATTGCTGGTGCCCCGGTTGATGGGTTTTGTCCGGAGACCAAATACGGTTTATCAATTTCATGGATGTTATTGGCACGGATGCCCCAAACACTGCAAAAATTGGGGGGAAAAATACGCAAAAACACGAGTGCGAGACAAGTTGATCAGGAGCCAGCGCAATTTAGTAACTATATGGGAATGTGAGTATGACGACCCAAACGCTTCCTCCGCACTTGAAAAACCTCCCACAATAATTTATCCGTATAGTATTGTATACGATTTTGAAGCATATTTAGATGGATCGAAAGAGAAAAACAATCCCTCTAAAGATTTAGCGTTTGTAAACGAACACGTTCCAATAAGTGTTAGTATAGGCGATACGTTATCTGGTAATATAACCCACATATGCGATACTTGTCCTAAAAAATTAGTGACCCTATTTATGGAAGACGTAAGAAAGAGGGCTGAAGACATTCGCGAGGTTGTTGGTAAGGATAAAATATATGGGTTTCCTACAAGTATGGAAACGCTTTCGCCTTCTCAAAAGCGGGAGATTACCTGATGGATTTCTCAAGTATCAGTAATTGGTTTCAATTCCAGTAATTACGATCTTAATTTAATAAAGAAACATTTAGTTGATATGTTAACGGATAAAACGAATAAAGTATTAGTGGGTAAGAAAGCGAATACAACCATTTTTCTATTTACACCAGAATTTAGGTTTTTAGACGTAAAATTATATCTTGCTCCTGGAATAGATTATGATAGATGGGTAAGGGCATACGGATGTGAAGGGGTAAAATCCTTCTTTCCATACGAATGGTTTGATTCTCCAGATAAGTTGAATTATAAGGGTTTACCACCACTTAAAAATTGGGGGAATAAATTAAGTCCAAATAAAGCGATAACCAAAAAACAGTTGGAAGAGTGTAACAACATTTATAAAAGACTAAATATGAAATCTTTCAAAGACTGGTTAAAATACTATAACAACTTGGATGTTGGCCCCTTTTTAGAAGCTATTGGAAAAATGACAAAATTTTATAAAACAAAAGGTATTGATATGTTTAAAGACGCAGATACCCTACCAGGTGTGGCTTTACAATATATTCTCAGAGGAACGATAAAAAATTATGTAAAACCTTACGAAACAAAAGAGAGCAGGGCAGCAGACTCGATATGTCCGCCACTGTTTGCCCCTGGTGAGGAAATATATGAAATGTTAAAAGGAGCATTAGTTGGGGTTACAAGATACACTGAAGCAGGTGTTACGAGAATTATGGCAGACCCTGATGGAAATGGAAAGCTTTGTGAAGCCGTACATGGTTTTGATGCAAACGCCCTATATTTATCAACATTAAACAAACATATGCCATGTGGCGAAGGGAAACTACACGAGGAAAGCAGCCCTCACGACCCTATTAAAATAAATAAGTTTTCCAAGGCGGTTTTAAAGGGTAAGTGGTTTGGCTTTGCTGAAGTAGATATAGAGGTTCCCAGTAGTTTAAAAGAGAAGTTTTCAAAAATGTCCCCAATATTTATAAATAGGATTGTAGAGGAGGAGGAAGTTCCACAGAAGATGTTACAGTATTTACAAGAAACTAACCGTACAAGAGGAGATGGTAGAAAACTAGTAGGTGCAATGTCTGCTCAAAAAGTATTACTATTTGCCCCATTATTAAAATGGTATTTGAAGCATGGTTTAGAGATTACAGGGATTTACAGGGTTATATATTATACAGCAGGTAAGCCCTTTGAATGGTTTGTTAAAGAAGTTACTTCAGCCAGGAGAGCAGGTGATGTTGACAGTTCCAAGTCCCCAATTGCAGATATAATGAAACTATTAGGTAACTCATGTTGTGGGAAAATGATAGAATCCCCTGAAAAACACCTCAACACAACGTATACAAAATATGAAAAATGTGTGGACAAAGCTTTAAGATCAGCGTATTTCGATGATTTAGAGGAAATAGGAGATTCTTACGAAATATCCTCAAGAAAAGTAAATGCCAATATGACTCGTCCATTTCACTGTGGGATTGCTGTATACCAATATGCAAAACTAAGAATGTTAGAATTTGATTATGATTTTATGGACAAATACGTAGATAGAGCAGATTTTGAACTACTACAGATGGATACGGATAGTTTGTATATGGGGGTTAGTATGAAGGGTGGAGAGTTGGATGGAATGATAAAACCAGAAATGGTGGAGGATTTTAAAAAACATAAAAAAGAGTGGCTAGCGTGGGATAAATGGAGTAATAGAGAACCAGGGCTATTCAAAACAGAGTTCCAAGGAGATCGTGCAATAGCTCTATCCAGTAAATGCTATTTGGTTGAAAAATTTAAAAATAATGAACTAAAACATTCAGCGAAGGGGCTGTCTGCCAGGCAAAATAGTCTTACATGGAGAAGGTATATGCAGGCCCTACACCAGGTTGGAACGGATAGAGGAACAAACAGAGGGTTTAGAATGAGAAATGGTGTTATGAAAACATATACCCAAAACAAATTAGGACTGTCCGCTTACTATGCCAAGAGAAGGGTTTTAGAAGATGGGATACATACAGAACCCCTTTAACCTTTCATTAAATTGTGGGGACGTCTTGAAAAAAAATTAACAGAAATAAAAAATTATGCAGTTAAATGAAACCTGTTCAATTTTTGAAGGTATCTTACACACCTTAGGTCTTCCAACGGGGGGCTTATCACGGGGTTTTTTAATTTTTGCCCAATTATCTCTAGATAATCCCATTATAAATTTATCATATTCCCACAGATCTGTAAGCCGTTTAGGCCCAATATGGTGTTTCTTTCTAACTTCATAGGCAGGAACAATTCCACGGGACTGCAAAATATCTATCAGCGCTTCCTGCGTAATAACCGATTGAGGCATGGTTTTATATATATATATATAAATGTCTAACATTAATTCACAATTGGAAATAAATATGTTTACAAAAGAAGAAGACGTAAAACAAAATTTGATGAGGCTTGCTATAAGGATATTTTAGGTCTCCAAGACGGAATTATAGAACGTCTAAAAAGTTACACGAGGAAGAGAGGGAGCTAGAAGCCACTACAAAACGAAAACCTGTAAAGATTCAATGATGAGCCCACTTGTTGAAAGCATTATAAAACAGTTCGAAAAAACCTACATCGAAAAGATGGCGAATTAATCCATATCTCCGGCAGAGACATAGTACCAGGGGTTGAATTACAGGGGGGCTTTCTATTAGGGTATTTATATAATTTGAACACAGCACCAAGCAAACCTGCTAGAGCCACAGTCGAATAAATCCAATACATATAGAAAGCGCATATTTTGTTTTCAACTACCACACCTATATACAATGTAGAAACCGGTGGTGCAGCTACAGATTAATTTTCTTTAAAAAAAAAAAAAGGTAGCCGAAACCTTGGTAGCGCTTTCTATAGGTTTTGGCCAATTTTCTCTAGATAATCCAGTTATAAATTTTGAATGTAACTCAAATCTAACTGAATCTAACTCAGGGCTAACTGAATCTAACTCAGGGCTAACCTAGTATGCCTAGTTGTGTTACTAGTATGCCTAGTTGTGGTACTAGTATGCCTAGTTGTGTTACTAGTATGCCTAGTTGTGTTACTAGTATGCCTAGTTGTGGTACTAGTATGCCTAGTCGTGGTACGGGTAAGCCTAGGCATGGTACGAGTAAGCCTAGGCCTGGTAACGAGTAAGCCTAGTTGTGGTACTAGTATGCCTAGTTGTGGTGCTAGTATACCTGGTTTTACCTAGGCAAATCATGTTGAACATTGGGCAAACTATATTTGTATGTACATAGCTACTTGCATATTTTGTGCCTACAAAATGCCACAAAAACGAAATTTATCAGAGCAAGATATAGAAGATATTTGCAATCTTCGAGGTATCAATTTTGGAAAATTATCTGCGGACGAAACGAAACAACTCGTCTTCGAAAAATATGGGACGCTGTCGATGCGGAACGTAGTACAAAACCCGAAGAAACCAAATTTGGAACAAATTTAGAAGAACAAGAAACCCCTACCCCCGTAGTACACAGGGTGACCGCGCCTGGTTTTGCGGGCCCTACCGAGTTCCCCACGGCTCTACTAGAAGATGCGCGAAACACCAGCTCGTTCGAAGAATCGACACACCTGTCCGACATGGAGAGACGTCTGGAGAACCGGTTGGACGCGCTGGAGCACAGACTGTTGGACGCGATTTCCGGCGATGCCCGCACGGCCGATTCCAAGTGTCCGAAGAAAGACGAGCTGCAGGTGCACGACATCTGGAGAAAGTAGCCGAAACCTTGGTAGCCTCGACCAAATCTCCGCTTTCTAAATGGGAGACCTCCCGCGTATATCGACTTACTATTTCGTTGGGTAGCTGAAACAGGTAGCCGAAACCCTTGCAAATCGACTTACTATTTCGTTGGGTAGCTGAAATAGGGTAGCCGAAACCGCTGCAAATCGGGGACAGATTTTAACAATTAGTATGACCTTTTGTTTTACTGTGGGTTGTATTTATTTCGCTTTAAATTAACAGGACATTTTAATATTTTTGGTACCTATGGGGCTACCCACTGCTTTCAATTCTTCCCCCACACTTCGCGGTAACGAACTGACTCCCTATATACTACTAGACCGGTATGCACAACAACTTGTTAATTTCCGGTTTACATGCTTTATTTATGAAACATAATAAAATGTTACTTTACTGCTTTGTTTTGTCTTTTCTTGTTCCACCCTGATAATACAGATGTGCATACTTAGTTCGACTACACACATGCGTGTATAGGCAAACACAAGTAAACACATTAGAGTTGCAAAAGTGTAACTCCGTGTGTCACAGGTCGTATGGGAGTTGCGTCCCGTAACGTGTATGGAAATATTTCGAGCTCCTGTTCAGATGACACATGTTTTCCTCACAATTGTTTTCTCTCGCATGACATGTATACGTTATGTCTACAATATACTGGTATATAAATGTAATTACGGTAAAAGGAAGATACTTCTGAAATATTATACACAGTTTGTTACTGATCAATATATTATACAAATTAGCAGGGTTTTGTCAGTCATATTGGAGGCCACATTGAATTAGATGGATCTTACATACTGTATTGCAATATGCTATATTTTATAAAGTTTACAGTTAATGTGAATTAGTTCCAAAAGAAAGACAGATGCTAAAGTAATTGTTCGTCGAGCCCATAGTGGAAAGCGAGACATAGTGATCATGATGCCATATGTACGTCCGCCCGTGGGACAGTCCGTCCGAAATGTACATCGCTTATATCTCTCCAGTCATAATCAGATTGTTATAACGTTTTTCACAAAATTTCCGTTTTTTATATACCTTATATGTAGATCTGCAACGCTAATTCGCGTCGACTTGCAACGTCAATTCCGTAGACAGATCTCGGCAGATTAACACTTTCAATCCTAAAATGGATTTTGATATGCTAATTTTGCAACCAATCCAATCATCACAAAAAGTAGTATATAAGAGTCATAATGATACAAGTTTATATGGAAGCCACACACTACGTGTGGTGGCTTCCACACGAAACTTGTAATCATTATGACTCTTATATACTACTACCGCGAGACCATATATTTATGACATGAGAAGATACACCCTATTAGAGATAAAAATCCCTATGTTATACTCAGTATATATATACAACAATCTGTCATACTTTTATTACGAAATAAAATAACAACTGACACCCTATTGAAGATAAGAAATCCATAAGTTATACTCAGTAATTTTACAGCAATCTGTCACAAATATATACTGACACCCTATTAAAGACAAGTTATCCATATACTCAGTATTATATATACAACAATCTGTCATATATTTATTTATACGAATAAATATAAACTTACACCCTATTGAAGATAACAAATATATTGGTTATACTCAGTATAATGCCTACCATAAAGCAAATGAGAGAGCAAGCTAAGAGTTGGGGAATTTCCCTAAGAGGTTTGAGACTCAAGAAAGATATAGCAGATAGGATAAGTGACGCGCGAGCCGTCGTCTACGAGGAGAGGCTGCGGCGTGCGGTTTCGACCGGACGACTGCCCGCCGACCCCGAAAAACGCTCCGAGAAATTGGAGAACGAGACGATGGCCAGTCTGCGCGCCACCGCTTACGCGCAGCGTGTAAAAGAAGATCCCAGCGCACGTAGAAAACCCCTATACAAGGCGTACTACAATAAGATTTATCAATGGTTGGTGGGAGGACCTCCCAAGAAGAGGAGAGATATCGCCAGAGCTTTGGTGGAGGAGGGTCCCAGGATTCTCGCCGAAGAAGCCGAAGTTAGGGAAACTATTGATAGGGGTAGGAGGAAGATAGTATGGACTTTCGAGAGGGGAGTAGACGGGGAGATCGCTAATCGCATAATGAATAAAATTCGCCCAGAGATGACACGGCATGTACCTGAGGTATTCGTGCTCGTATCGTATTAGGCACATAGAGACCGACGCTATTATGATCTATCACAAACAATCAAAGGGCAGTCCGTGGATAAACGAGATCGCCAAAGCCGAGAGTTGGATATCCGATAGAGAGAAAGGTCGAATGGACATCGACAAAGTCGATAGACCAAACACAAAATGGACCTTCGTTCGTTGGATATCGGTCGAGGTGAAGATGATCATCGACGCACAACAACTTCTCATGGGAGCGGGAAAACTCCCAGCCTGGTTAAGACAGAAAAAGGGAATGTATTCCGTCGACACGTACGACGACTACTTGTGTCTGTTTAGGTGCATAGCCATCCAACGTGGAGGGAGACCCGACGGGTGTTGTAGGAAGGCACGAGCTCTGGCTCGCGAATACCTCGGGCACGATAACGGACCGGGTAGTAAGGGATCCCCCTGGACGATATTAAGAAGGTCGAAAGAGCATTTCAAGATGGGCATTCGCGTGTACGAGCCCACCGCGATGGAGTGTGGTACCTCATGAAGGTTCCGGCAAATTACGACGTGGTTGGGGGATGAAGACAATGACGATAGGAATGTTTGGAGGTCACTCGTTCCTCATAACGAATCTCCGCAAGATGACGAAACGAAGTACGGGTGCACCGGTTGTCAACAACGGTTCACAAAGTCGTGTAACATGCACAGGCACGCGACCACTGCATGGGTGGGAAGACCGTGGTGACATGTCCAGGTAAGAGGGTAGAGAGACCGCAGTCGGCCTACGAGAAGGCGTTCTATCCTAAGGGGTCAGCGAGTGTGAGGTCGATTCAATGGTTGAGCAGAGAAGAGGAGAGAGTGGGAAAGCACATACATCACGCCAACTGCGGTCACGGTGGTGAGAGGTGGGTGGCCGGTGATCCGGTCGACGGTTACTGTCACGAGACCGAGACCGTGTTTCAGTTTCACGGATGCTACTGGCACGGGTGTCCGAGGCATTGCTAGAGAGGTAACGCGAGATCGCTGTACAAGAGGACGAAAATTCAAGACGCCAAGATAAGGAAGGCGGGTTACGAGCTGGTGGTGATGTGGGAGTGCGAGTGGTTGAATGATAATTTTGATAAAATTAATACCTACTATCCACAATTGCCATGCGAGGAGGAGACGACTCTGTACCCCCACCAGATAGTCTACGACTTCGAGGCGTATCTCGACAAGTCAAAAACCACGCGACCCACCAAAGACCTGACCTTCGAGGTCGAGCACGTTCCTATATCGGTGTGTCGTTGGGGGATACGATGCATGAAGGGATCACACACCTATGCGAACGAGATCCCGACACGCTAGTCGAGAAGTTCGTGACCGAGCTGCAGATGAGAGGCAAGGCAATCAGGGAGGGGGTTAGGAAGAAGTATCTGCCGGCCGACATAGATATGTTATCGAAGTCTCAGCAAGCAAAGATTATCTCATGGATTGACCAAGTCCCGGTGGTGGGGTTCAACTGTAGCAGGTACGACCTGAACCTCATCAAGCAGTACTTTGTGAGAAGTTGGCGGCCACCGTGAATAAGGTGATGGTCGGAAAGAGAGCCAGCACGATGATGTTTCTGTTTACCCCGGAGTTTAAATTTCTCGACATCATCCAGTATCTGGGACCCGGTACCACGTACGACCGGTGGGTTAAGGCGTACGACTGTAAAACGGTAAAGTCTCACTTTCCATACGATGGTTCGATAGCGCGGACAAGCTCGACCATCCGGGGCTGCCAGACTATCCCGAGTGGTACTCGAAGTTGAAGGGTGAGTTCCTACTGTCGTTGTCCGAGTGGAAAGAGTGTAAGAAGGTATTCCGAGAAAAGGGGATGAAGACGTTCAAGGAATGGTTGCAACACTACAACGACTTGGATGTAGGACCGTTCCTAGAGGCTCTGACTAAAATGACGGAGTTCTACAAGGGAAGAGGCGGTGGATATACTCAAGGATGCTGTGTCTCTGCCCGGTGTTTCCCTTCAGTACCTACTCCGCGGGTCGATCGATGGGAAGGCGGACACGCCCGAGCTGTGGTCACCGAAGTCTGAAACTTACGAGATGATGAAGCAGGGATTGGTCGGTGGTCCGTCCATAGTCTTCTCCAGATACGCGAGGCTGGAAGGTCGACGATCAGGGGTCAGGTGGGGAGTCGGGAGGAGAAGATGTGCAAGGCGGTGCTGGGGTACGATGCCAATGCTCTATACCTATCTACTCTGTCGAAGGACATGCCGTGTGGTGAGGAGCAGATATGGACGTGTGACGACCCGGAAAGACAGTCGTATATAGACCGTTTCGTGAGGGAGGTCAGGAGTGAAAAGTGGTTCGGATTTGCGGAGTTGGATATAGAGGTCCCTGAAAACGTTGAGAGACAAGTTCTCGGAAATGTCACCGCTGTTCGTTAATCGAGAAGTCGATGAGAACGAGGTTCCGCAGCACATGAAGGACTACCTGGCCGGGACCGGTAGGAAAAGAGTCGAAGGACAGAGAAAGCTCGTGGGGGCAATGTCCGCCAAGAAGATGATCATATACTCCCCGCTGCTAAAGTGGTATCTGGAGCACGGTCTGATCGTCAAGGCGGTGCATAGGGTTATAGACTACACGCACGGCAAACCGTTTCAATGGTTCGCTAAAGAGGTCACCGCTGCTAGACGGACGTGGGACGTCGACAAGAGCAAGGCGGTGTTGGCGGATGAATTCAAACTGGTTGGCAACGCGTGTTGTGGCAAGCTGATAGAGGCACAAGAGAGACACATGAACACCACATATACGAAGGATGAGAAGACTGTCGATCGGGCACTGAGGTCGGCGTGGTTCGAAGACCTGGAGGAGATTGGGGAGGCTTACGAGATATCGAGCAGGAAGACTCGAGTGGTGATCAACAGACCGTTTCAGTGTGGCATAGCGGTCTACCAGTTGGCCAAGCTCCGGATGCTGGAGTTCTACTACGATTTCTTGGACAAGTACGTGGATCGCGGAGATTTCGAACTGATACAGATGGACACTGACAGCATGTACTTCGCGCTGTCGGAGAAGACGCTGGCGGCGGTGGTGAGAAAGAATATGAAGAGAAAGTTTAATAAGGAGAAGACCGAGTGGTTGGCGTGGGACGTGTGGAGCAACAGAACTCCGGGACTGTTCAAGCTGGAATTCGAAGGGGATAGAGCCATCGCTCTGTGTAGCAAGTGTTACTACGTGAGCGGTGATGGAAAATTTAAGCACTCGGCCAAGGGGATGTCGAAGAGATCTAACGATCTGACTTGGGGGAGGTATAAGAGTGCTCTCGAAGGGGGTAGGGATATGGCGGAGAACAGGGGATTCCGAATGATTAAGGGGTGGGTGATGAAGACGTACTGTCAACAAAAATTAGGACTCTCGGCGTACTACGACAAGAGGAGAGTGATGGAAGACGGGTTACACACCGAGCCTATAGGATAGGTAAAAAAAAGAACTCTGAGAGAGATACTAAAGACTCTGATGATCCGGGGGTAGCTGGGTGTCAGAAGGCACCGCGAGAAGTTCTTCACGAACAAACCCTCGAGATGGCCCATCATCCAAATAGTAGAGCACGGGCTCATCGGGCTTGGTAATAGATCGATCTAGATGATATACATTGAGAGACCACACGGGATCAGTCGCGCGGCGGATGCCACCTTCGAGCTCTCCCGGTTGATAGAGGTACCGGACGTCAATATCTGATGGAAGCCGTTGCTCCTCTAAACCAACGGGTCGCCCGCGCGAGACGGCAGAGGGCTCGCTCGTCACCCTTTTAAACTTGATAGCATCTACGGGCTTCTTACCTATCAATCTGGTCACCTCTCCGTTCAGTGCGGAGACCACGGCGGGCAGTCTGGCCACCCACTCGGTCGATCGCGAATGAGGGTTCTACAAGTTCTTTGGCGTATTGGTGTCCGAACAGTCTCTCAGCCAGGGTTCGATTGAAGCGTTCCACGATCCCCTGGTCCCGGTGGATGTTGACGCGGCCGCGTCTGATAGAAACTTCGTGCTTAGACAATAGATGAGAGACCGTGCCCATGAACTCGCGGCCGGGATCGACCTGGAGAAGATTCGGCCATTTGAGAGGACTCCTCTTATATATTCGGTAGAGAGCCTCGGCCACCTCCTTAGACTCTTTAGTGGCCAACGGCTCAGCCCCCTTATAACGACTCGCTACGTCAACTACTGTCAGCGCGTACTTGTAGTCTTACGACCGACGCGATCGTGAGGGAGAAACAGGAGATCCGCTTGGTGAACTTGGTTCGGTACCGGCACGTCGAATTTCGGGCGCGGAATATTGTGAGGCGCGGGTAAATAGATCTGCCAGATGGCCTGCTTCTTGAGCCATTCCTTGACAGCGTTTTCTGAAACCTTGGTCGCCGCCGCGAGGTTCTTGATGGCAGCGAGTCCCTTCCAGTAGCCGCGGGGGCTATAGTACGTGTTCGCTAGCTTGTGCGTTAGGCGAACCGATAGTTTGGTATTAAGTTTGCGCGTGTTCATCGTATGCGATGTATTCTAATATATCTGACAATCTCCAACATGCCCTCGCCAGATCGTCCGGTAACTGCGTCGATAATAATAAACCTTTATTGGAAGTGCAATCGCGATTGGGGGTTAAGTTCTGAAGAAATTGGGAAAATATCAATCCCCAGGATTGGTGGAGGAATATAACATCCGCTTTGCGAAAAGGGTGGCCGCTTTTTCGTCCTTCCGCCACGTCTCGAGAGAATCTCGGGCCAGACGAATCATACCCTTTGCACCAGCTATGCGGTGTTTAAGGGCAGTGTAGCCTACATCAATCATAGCAAAATAAAGTTTGTCAACTGACATCGTTCTATATATATATATTTATAATTAATTTAAAATAATTAATTTAAAATCTCGATTGAATATAGTAGCCGACGAGACCCACCACACCCATTCCCACGACGATGAACGCGATCTCGCGGTCTTTTTGGGCCTCTGACGGTACATAGAAATCTGAAAGTTGGGGCTCGCGATCCAGCGGCGCGAGACTTTTCTGCGGATATGCCAGCGCGTACTCGCGGTTGGCTTCTTCAACGTTCTGAAAAGTTTGTGCGGCGTGATTTTCGCGGCGAAGCTCTTCATTGACCCAGTCAAGATGGGCGGTTCGTTTTTCCGACCACGCTTCCTTTGCGCTATTGAATTGTTCTACAGCTAAATCGTGACGCGTACTCTCCTCATCCGCGTTCGAGTTTTGTAGTTTAGAGAATAGAAAGTTGCTGCCGGTGAACGCAAATGCGTTTAAGAGCGCACCACCTATCATCATTGCGATTGAAGCCATTTATTTCCATATATTAACTGGTAGAATTCCAGCTTTAACTAGATAATCTCGGGTCCAAACTGCGGCCGCTACATCTAAGGTCGCGAGCCCTACGTCTCTCACAGTAAAGTCCAATTTGGGAGCGGATCCTCCTAGGGCCATCTTTGATAGTCGAGCATACCCGATACTGAAACCTGATATCACCACGGCGTGATAAAGCGCATTCACTAACATTTTACCGTCTTGTTCAGCCATTATTGCATATAAAAGGGGTCACGATCAATGTTAAATGGGGCGCATCCAATCGCGATTGGTGTTTCGTAACTTTCTTCTGAACACTGGCTGGTTGTTTTTTCGATAGTATGGGGTATTTCCACACGCACAGGGCACCAACAACTGCCAGACCACCACCAACAACCCAACTCCAATTCACGAATTTGGGTGACAAATTCAAAGAATTTGGGTGTGCTTCCAATTTGTGAATTGCGGGTGTTGTTGTACTCAACTCTGTCTTCAGATGTTTTGCTGTCTCCGTCCCCGATTGCAACCCCAATCTCGATTGGAGTTTAGCCTCTCGAAGCTCGGCGAGTATTTTATCTTGTTTAACTTTTCGGGTGGCAGCCGCCGCCCGCCCAGCTGCCTGTCTTTTGGGATTTTTTATATGCGGTATGTCATCCAGTGGCGGAGTTGGGTTCGATTGGGTTGGAGCAATCGGGTTCAACTCCGTCACTCTCGCGGGTGTGTCTTGTGTCATCATTTATAATATTAGGGCTTATAGTTCGTGGGCATATATGTCCAAATTGACAGTGTTTACCCGTGGTCAACGCGGTTGTCAGCGGAGGTAAGTACATTCCAAACTTGTGATAAATTGAGCAGCAGGCTGTTCTAAGAGTGTGACCTATAAAAGGGTCAGTCTCTAGATCGTCAATCAATCCCGCGGTGTTTGGTATAGGGAGAAGTATACTAACGGCGGTTGCGTACAAATGAATAGCCGCCGATCCGAGAGTTTTTGTCATCTCCGCTCCCAATTTGGATTCGTATCGCGCATACATTTTATCGATCTCTGAATCTGACATCTTATCCACCTGAAAAACTGAGAGACGCCTACCGAGATAATGCTCCGATTGTCCCCCAGCAACCAGCGCAGCTAGCCGCTCTCGTCGCGCCGCATTTTCATTTTCATTCGGAGTCGTTGCACTCAACCCAATACCAACCGCGGTTGGAGTTGATTCCGATTGCTCTGTCGGATCATTAGCTATGTTGGCAGTCGGAGTTGAGGTTTCTTCTATTAGCTGATCGAGAAGTTCGTCGCAGTTCATTTTTCTTAAAATTAATTTAACTATTCTAACAAGTCTCATCACTTTAACATATTGGCAAGCGCACCACCCGATACTTATGATCACCATTATGCTCGCAAAAAAGCTCGCAGCGGAGCACCAAATTGTTAACATTGTTAACCATTGTTCAGCATTTGTTCAACATTTGTTCAACATTTGTTAAGCATTTGTTCAGCATTGTTCAGCAATTGCTAAGCATTGTTCAGCATTGTTCAGCATTTGTTCAGTAATTGCTAATTAATTATAAAATTAATTGATAACTTCGTAAGCAGTTGGTTGATCAGTCTTTAGCAAAAGCTTGGCGTGCTTAGTTTCCGAAAGCATCTGTCGAACTTCCAGGCGCTCCTCGCGCGTTGGGATAACGTCATTCTCTCGAAGAAAGTCATCGAATGAGTCTCGGTGGCCTTGCAGTGAAAGAGGGCGACCCATTTCGTTTGCTCGCGCAGATCCTTGAGGACGGCGTTGTACTTTTGAGTGGATATCCATACGCTTTGCCTAGCATGGCGGCCAGAAAATGCGAGCTCGGAGAGCATGTCCTTCTTTTTGGTCATCGCCGCCTTGGCCGAGCAATCGTCAATCACGTATAGGGTGGGCTCACCCTGGAATCTTTGGTATAAACCACGCAACCAATCGTGAAGCCTATCACCGGGGTCAATAACGTATACCTCAGGGTCGGTCCATATCCACGTTCGCCACCGATAAGTATCGTTGTGCCGCACAGTGGGACACAGGATCACAATGTGACGAAAGGCATCGCGGTAGGACTCCTCGAGCAAGTCGAGGATGAAAACCGTTTTTCCACATCCTGTCTGCCCACATATTATGGCAGAGTGGGCATCTCCAATCGTGAATTGGTATTGATTGCTAATTTTCTTAATTAATTCTTTAGAATTATCAAATTTATTAATTAATAAATCGTTAGAATGATTGCTAATTTTCTTAATTAATTCTTTAGAATTATCAAATTTATTAATTAATAAATCGTTAGATGATTTTTTTATTAAATCAATAGAGTGCTGAGACGTATCGGCTATCTTCGATGTTGAGTTGTGCGTCTGTAATTATATATAAGTACACGTTCAATGTCCCGGCTCCGTCCGCCTCTTTGGTTATCTGGATCGTCACACCCTCGCTAGCGTTCTCAACTTGGCGTCCGCTGCCGTGTATTTGGTCGTCGTCGCTGGCTCGCATGTCTAGCCATAGCTCGTATTTGGTATTCAGGAACTCCGCGAGGGAGACGGCCGAGAGATGCAGGTCTTTGGCAACCGCGGCAACCTCCGGGGAGCGCTTGGAGCCGGCAGCAAACTGCTTTCTTACTTCGTCCCACTGCTGGTGCGCGCGAAGACCCGCGCTGTAGAGTTGATTGGGAACTCCCTCGATCGTCACCTCTACCTTCGTGATTTTGGGGTTATAGAATTTGTCGGTTTTTCTAGCACCGAACGCGAACCGAGCATCCTCGAACAACATCATTATACCTTTCATCGAGCGAGCGGGTACGTTGACGTTAATATTCCACAATGTGTCGCCTTTGTCTTTCGTCATCTTGCGATGGCGAAGAACTCGGTCGTAAAGTATGGCAACGCGCCCGGCGTACTGGGTTCTGATCAATCGCGCGAGTTCGGGCATCGTGACCATGTCGTACTCCAGCGAAACATTATCGATCGTATACGTCGATAAATGGTCGGTTGCTATGAGAACTCGTCCGTAGTCGTTGAACGTTAGTTCGTATTCGAGGCGGTCAGCCAAAGCGCTCTGATAGTAGGGCATGTGACTCTCCAGCAACTCAAAGTCGAGCGGGATGTAGAAGCGGTTGCCGTAAGCGCCCGCGACCGCATTGTCACTCGCGTTGTTATCTACCTTGTTACCAGCCCCGATTCTAAGTTTGGTTACGTTCTTATTTTTGCTGGTGTCAATACCCTGATAGACAGCGTTTTCGCGCTCTTGCGCCGTCTTCCATAGGTCCTGATAACAATGGTAGACGTCGCTGTCGTCGATCGACATCACCTGATTACCAGAAATCTTTATCATGGTCTTCTTGACGATGGCGCGACCAAGGTTCTGAACGACGGTTCGGTCCGCGTCCGTCGACGTCAGCGAAATAGTGAAAAGCGAGGCGAACAGTACCCGGTACATGACGTCGTTAGCTCCGAGGTTGGGGAAGCGGACCAAGAGCTGCTGGTTCTGGTCGATCGTCGATGGGTTGTTCGTAATAACGACACTCTGTCTCACGCCTTTTGCCCCGAGGGGCTCACGCAGTCTGCGGTATGGATTGAGTTTGCGACCGTATTGACTCGAAGACATAATTTAGTGAAACTATATTAAACCCTTATGGTTTTGTCTTTAATACATAATTAATTTTAAGAAAGTTATAAAGATGGATGATTACGATATTAATATGGATGAAATCGGCAGAGACGATTTCCGCGATGATGATGACATCGATGACTATGACGAAACGACCTTCATAGAGACACCAGAACCCCCAATTCCACTTTTGTTTGATCCAGGCGCACCACGAAATACGCCTTTGGTTAATCCACGTGCATCTTTGTTTGGTTCCAGACGCACCGGGAACTTCATCTGCTGGTGTCTCTATGTGGGAGGCCCCACCCGCAATCCGGCGTGGGCGGGCGGTGCCGAGATTCCTGCGGGGATCTCCAAGGATGAGCTGGCGCCTCTCGAGGAAACGAATTCTCGGGTGTGAAACGGTGGGAGAGTGAGGTGTCTAAAAACGGCATCAAGGCCATGTTGGAGTTCCGCAGCACTAAAAGAGGAGACTTGTGGGTTAAATGGGGTAATAGCTGGAAGTTACTGACGTACAAGAACGAACCGACCCAGACCCAGTTCCTCAGCCCCTCTTCCGTGAACCGATATGGAGTATCCCTCGCTCGAGCTCTCGGAGTGATCGATGATCGGTCGCAGCTGCCTCAACAAATGGTAAAAACCCTACAGTCTACCGACGAAACGCTGGCGAAGACGGCCGCCGCTATAGAAATGAGCGAGCTCAGCGATGTCCCTCGTATAGCCACCGACGCTATTAACACAGTGGAAACCACGGTCAACGAAATGAACGGCACGAAATATGACCCACCATTACCTCTTCGCGAACTCCGGGGACTCGATAAGGCTCTGCAAATCAACTCGGGGCGGCGAACTGGTCAATAACCTCTCCAAACTCACGGCGCTGGACAAACATATCGCGCTAGAAGAAAGAAAACTTGGGGAAATCCGTGACGATAGAGAATCTACCGAGCGGATCAACAAACTCCTGCGGTCGTTGCGGGACGAAAGAGAAGCTCGGTTGGAGGCTGCTTCGACTAACCGTGAGACGCTTTCCGGCCAATTAAGTCGGAGCCGCGAAACAATCTCGAGGGTTCTGCACGAGGACACGACACTCAGTGAGCGTCTTCGCACTCTGTTCAGAGAGAAGGGCGTCACGATATTAACCATCGTCGCAGCTTTCAGCATGATTATATCGACCCTAATTATATCTATATCGTCTCTATTTGTAGCTGTCAATGCTGGTGCCGCACCAGCACCCGCACCAGCACCAGTACCGGCACCCGCGCCATCCGGCGGAGCCAAGGAGTGGATAAAAAAACAACTAAAAGCCCTCGCCAGTCTCCTGGCTAAATTAGCAGGAAAGTTGGCTGCCGCGCTGCCTGGTTTGATAGGAGGTCTCCTCTCCTTCTTGTTATCTATATTATCAAAAACGGTCGGATGGCTCGCCAAGAATACCTGGGCTTTAATCGTGGCCATCGCCGGTCTCCTACTATTCTTCGCCAGAGAGTTCCTAAAACCAAAGCGTAAATAGTCCGATCGCCACGAAGGCGACGACGAGCGCTAATTTCTCTTCCTCGTGTGTTGTGCTTCCAATCTCGATTGGTGTTTCAACATTGTTGATGGAACTCGATGGTGCATCAATTTACGAATTGGGGGTACTGGGTTCGATTGTGTTGAGGGAGATGTATCCATTTTGTGTTTTGGGGGTTTTATGAAATCTTTTTCAAATTTATTTGAATTTACAACTCCGAGCCCGATCATTTTGGGGGTGCGCTTGATGATATCCGTGTTCACGTTACCGTTGTGACCGATTTTTTGATTGGCGGTGGCGATTACGATCTGATTATTGTAACCATCAACCGGGTCGTCTCGTAGTATCATATTGCTCGGCGCCATATAAAGACCTATTCCAAATACATAGTCCACTGGGGTGCTGGCAGTCTGCAAAACGTCTTGATAATTCTGGATCGCCTTCTCCAGGTCCACCTTAGCTGAGATGGCTTCCTCGACAAGTGCCAAGAACTGTTTTTGTGCATCAAACGCCGTTCCCGTGCCCAGTATAGAACTGCGAGTTTGCTTCTGTGCGCCGAGGATGGCCCAGACGTACGTGCGAATAGATTCGTTGACGCGAGTAACCCCCCGGCCTGCGTGAACCCTAGACCCTTATCTAACATAAATGTGGTCCACGCGTTCTGAACCTCAGCAGCCTGCTGTATGTAATCGACGTGAGCCAGTTTCGGAGGTAACATTTTACAAGAAAACACGCCACAGTGCCGACCTCCAGACACTTCTGGCCCGAAAGTCATAGTGGCGGGGTCAAAAATTCCCGGCGTTCCGACTGACGATGTGGTCACCGGAGTAATCGTGTCTAAAATCGGTCTGCGTCCAATTCCCGGACTGGCCCCGAATGAGAACGTCCCCGAGGCCGGTGGTGGTAGGAAATGCTTTCTGTCTCCAGTCCGCGTCTTTTGAAACGTTAAATTCGTTACACAGTCTTTCAAACGCCATACGGTCGTATGCGTTTGAAATGGGATCCCAGGCGTCGTCTTGAGGTAGAGAAATATCTAGTTCTTTGAGAATCCTCCTAATAGTATAATACGTGTGAAAGTTGTAGACACTTCGGAGCATGATATTCTTGGATGTTAGATGGTCTTTATGTGAAACTCCACACCCGGCTGTTGCGCACCATACAGCAAAATTTAGCTGGTTCTGCCAAAACTGCATCGGTGTGGCTTTCCACCCGTTTACCGCCTCCATCGTAGTAATCTTGGGCAGCCTATATTCTCAAACGTGTTAGGGAAATTGGTGGCAAAGCCACTGTCCGGTCTAACCGTTACGGTTGGGTGTACAAGGCGGTTAACAACGTCTTTTTGCGTGTATTTACCACCGACCGCGTACTTTGCATTAGAGTTAAAGCTAAATGCTTTTGTATCCATTGAAAGATATTATTATGTTTGCTACTATCACTAATGTTCAAAAAGGGAGTTGTGAACTTCAAAAATTAATAGACAACTGCTGCGGACAACGCCGGGTAGGCCTTAGATCAATCACGTTCACGGTCGGGTGGAAAAACGTTGAAACGCTCGAGTTTTTCACAACAGAAGTCGAGGACGTCGAGTTTTTCGCATCAGAACACCCCTACGAACTGCCACATAGAATAGACGTAAATAGATTCAGAAGTCCACCAGATGCTATAGTACCTCAGGGTCTTTGGAGTTTCGGAGATCTCCAAGCTTTTGTCGCGGAGAAGATTCCTGGTGTAGTCACTCTCGCAATCTCGAAAGCCACGGGGCTCACGACATTGACCGTTGATAGGCGTTTAAGGATCTCACCGGGGTTGGGCTCACTGTTAGGATTTAAAATAACATACCCTTACAACGATGACGGAGTGTTTGATCCTGGCGAGCACGTCGGCACGACCCCGGTGAACTTCGCCGTCACGAAAACTCTCGGGGTGCACCTGGATCGGGTGAACACATCGTACAACACGGTAGACGGCACTCCCAGCATATTACTGAAAACCGTGCCGCCAGCGACTGTTTTCTATGGTGAGACCCTGACCTTAGACTTCCCACACCCGAGATGAAAGTTTTGGAATCGGGACACATCCACGAGTTGAAGATTTCTATTCTCGATGATAAAGGGAGAGAGTTGAAGAACGATTACCCGATTTCGGTCGTCGTAGAAATTTCAAAAAATTAATTAATTTTAAGAAAATTATTTAGAATTAAACGCATGTTCGTAATATATATTATCAACATTATTGAAAATGAGTATATACGGACCAGATAGTTCTTCCGATTGGGTGACAAATTCAAATAATTTGGAACCGGCAGAAGGGGGATTCATCCCGACAGAGGGCGACTTTTTAACTACCCAAAAAACAAAGGCCTTGATCAATAGAACTATATCGAGGGCCACGGACGAGATTCACAAAAGTCTACTATCACAACTTAGAGAATATGCCCTGGCTGTGAATACACAAAGTCGTGAAGAAACGCATACGGAACTAAACGAACTAGGTAAAAAAAATAACCAAATTTAGAAAAGAGGCCCGGTTGGGGATTGATAAAGCCCGAGAAGACCGCCAGGTTGACATTACGGCGGTTTATGATGCGTTGCGCTTAGAAGACTCTCTCAGCAAAGAAGCTACACTTGCTGAATTAGACGGGAAAATAATCGATTTTCGAAAAGAGGCCACGTCGGGTATTGAGAAAGCACGAGAAGACCACCAGGCGGACCTTACGAAGGCTTATGAGGTGTTGCGCTCAGAAGACTCTCTCATCAGAGAAGCGGCACTTACTGAACTAGATAAAAAAATAACCAAATTTCGAAAAGAGACCCGGTCGGGTATTGATAAAGTCCGAGAAGACCACCAGTCGAACCTTGAGGAGGCCATTGCGGAGGCTTATGATGCGTTGCGCTTAGAGAACTCTCATAGTAAAGAAGCGACACTTACCGAACTAGACGGTAAAATAGCCGAATTTCTGAAAGAGACCAGGTCGGGGGTTGAGGGGGTCCGAGAAGACCACAAAGAGGCCATTGCGGAGGCTTATGGGCGTTACGCTCAGAGGACTCTCTCAACAGAGAAGCGGCACTTACTGACATATACGAAAAAATAACCGAATTTAAAAAAGAGACCCGGTTTGATCTTGATGGAGTCCGAACGGGTATTGAGAAAGCCCGAGAAGACCACCAGGCGGATATTACGGAAGCTTATAGGGTGTTGCTCTTAGAGGACTCTATCAACAGAGAAGCGACACTTACCGAACTAGATGGAAAAATAACCGAATTTCAAAAGAGGCCCGGTCGGGGGTTGAGAAAGCCCGAGAGACCACAAGGTAAGCCATTGCGAAGGTTTATGAGGTGTTGCGCTCAGAGGACTCTCTCATCAGAGAGGCGGCGGTTGCTGAACTAGATGGAAAAATAACCGAATTTCAAAAAGAGGCCCGGTCGGGTATTGATAAAGCCTTAGAAGGCCACCAGGCGACCATTACGGAGGCTTATGATGCGTTGCGCTTAGAGGACTCTCTCAGCAGAGAAGCGGCACTTACCGAACTAGATGGAAAAATAACCGAAGTTTCCTGAAAAATAAACCTGAAAGCCCAACACACACATGATCGTATAGCCGCGACCAAAGCTCTTGAGGAGGCCTCTTATGAGATTCGTACTGAGGCATATAACGCAAACAGGGCGCTTGCCGGAATAGTGAAAACAATGAAAACACCAAAACGTGTCATAACAGTTTGGGCTGAGAAGCGGGGCCCATTGGTTGAGGGGCACTATGAATATTCGTTCGGTGCCAAAGCGAGTAATAAATATGGGGGATACACTATGACAGCTGCAGGTGAAGTTATCCAAATGGCGGTCTGCTCAGTTAATGCTAATGGTAAACCTGTGGGCGCGGTCGCGATAAATATTGTAGTAGATGGGGAAGAAGGGGGGTTGGAGTCACTAAAATCTCTGGAGATAGTTCGACGATTGTTTCGTTCGCCGGTAATGATCGAATTAGACTTTCCCAAGGTAGTGTTATTAACTTTGTTACGAAAATCGGTGACTCAGAGAGTTCTTCCACTATTGTCTCATTGTTAATTGAACTTATTGTGTAAATACTAATATATTGAAATAAATTTGTAAAATTTAAATATGAACGAATCAACGCTTCCAATTGTCAATACCACTCCATCAACACTGTGTACAATTAACGAAAGAAGTTCAGATTTTAGGTTGAATAATATCGTCGCTATGCAGGATATTTTAGTTAGAGAATATACAAATAGAAAAAGAAACGCTAAAAAATATAGGCGCGCGGTGAACATGGCTGAAGTATCTAGCACGGCTCTGGCGAGTGTTTCTGTGTTGTGGGGCGGGGACAGCTGCAACTATATCCACCATTATAACGGTTCCCGTAGCGGGGATTTTATGTGCGGTGTCGGCCGTTTCTGGGTTGTTGTGTATGGTAATTAGGGCGTCGGGTGGTGGAAAACTCGAGAAAAAAGTAGAAAACATGATAGAATATCCGTTCTCGCCAGGTCTAAGAAAAATAGCATCGACGTTATGGTGTCCAAAGCGTTGGCCGATAAGAAAATATCAAATTTAGAGTTTGAATCCGTGGTGGAAGAAATGCGGAGGAGATATGAAAAATTAAAAAATGATATAAGAATCAAGGCACGCGCCACCATGCCAAAGATTGAGTGTACTGATTGGGATAAATTTAGGGCAAAACTTGGAGATAAAGTCGAAAGAAATGTTACAGCACCATTGTGATTTTTTAAAAAATAATAATTAATTATAAAATTAATTAAAATTAATTATATTGTCGCAGTAAACAATTTATTAATTAATTTTAGGAAAATTATTAACAATTTAAAAAGAAAAAAAATAATTTTTTTTTTAGCTTCCACCGAGGCTCTAACCCACGCCAGCACCCCCATCTATCGGCTGATATAGGAACCAGTGTCGAAAGTCTAGGCAACCTTGGAAGTGTGTGCACGGAAGCACTGAGCGCTCATTTTTCGTCAAGGGGCGTCCCCCAAGACAAAGTATTGTTGTTAATTTTACATATATGAAGTTAAAACCGTGTTGTGCAATACCAAATATTTACTCGTTTATTTTCATTTGTTTTATATATAACAAGTTCATTTTTTATTTATTTAATAATATGGTTATAACGTTCTAAATTATTAAAAGTAAAATTAAAAAAATAAAAAACATGCCAACCAATCACAATGTAAGAAATACTTCCGGAATATCGATAGCGGGTTGTGTAATACACACCCACGTGTGTGTAGTATATATAGTGTGTTTATGTTTCATTCCGGAATATCGATAGCGGGTTGTGTAATACACACCCACGTGTGTGTAGTATATATTATAGTGTGTTTATGTTTCATCCCGGAAGACGTAATCGTAAAATGGACACTTAATATACGTGTAAGGTAGGACACATAATTTGTGTGTTTATAACACGTGTAAGTGAAACATTGTCGTCTGCTTGGTGTTGTGATTACAATATAAATTTATAAGCGATATCGTAGAAATGTACGTTCGTAAACGAATCGTTGGGTTTTAAAATTTTTGTATAATACGCCTTAGTTTCATATCCGATACGCATTATCTGTCTTAATGTTCGTATTTGCCTCTTGTATAGTTGACATAATTGCCGGTTATAATATTGGAAATGTAACGTTTTTATCGGAGCGTAATAAATTACGCTGGTATTTCATATATTCGATATCGCCTAGTGTTCTCATTTTATAGAATTTATATACAGGATTATAACCCCCGTATTCTTCGTAAACTTCTTCAACACAGTCATTAAAAATTTTCAATTCAAATTGTATTGTATTATCCATTTTCTCTAATAATATTGGTACTCGCTTTTTCTGTTCAATTTTATCAAATTAGTTTGATAATGTTTTTTACAGTGTTTTAATGCTGTAGAAACACCGTGACTTATTAGATCGATTCTATCTTTCTAACTGACTTTCCGATTTGAATTATTACTAAACGATAATACTTGCGAGCACGTAATCCCTTGTTAACCATTCGATGAGTAGGCCTAGCTGAGTGCCACAGCATGGTGGGGACATAGCAGTGACTCGGCTTTGGTCCCTACCCCACAATATCGACATGGGCGAGGCGAAACGGAACCTCTTCGCATCCATGCACGGTGATGTTTGCAATATTCGTAAATACCGGTGCGAAAACATCTCTCGTGACTACCTGTCTTCAACCATGCACACTTAACTAGAACCATTATGTTATATATATACTGAGTATAACATAGGGATTTTGATCTCTAATAGGGTGTATCTTCTCATGTCATAAATATATGGTCTCGCGGTAGTAGTATATAAGAGTCATAATGATTACAAGTTTCGTGTGGAAGCCACCACACGTAGTGTGTGGCTTCCATATAAACTTGTATCATTATGACTCTTATATACTACTCAAAATGATTTTCAGACCAGTCCATTTATGAACATGTTTTTATTCTCAAAATTATGAAAATTATTTGTAAAACGTGCATTGAGATCTTCATGAGACGGCTCGTCACGATCCAGCTCATCTGGATCTGCACTGTTTGCCAATACCACTATACAGGCCTGTGTACAATACCACTATACAGACCTGTGTACAATACCACTATACAGGCCTGTGTACAATACCACTATACAGGCCTGTGTACAATACCACTATACAGACCTGTGTACAATACCACTATACAGGCCTGTGTACAATACCACTATACAGGCCTGTGGTGTTGAACGGGTTAAGGGGGGTGCGTACTCACCCGTCGCACCCCTCTGCGTACGGTCTGTAACCATATTGTTAAAGTATGTTAATTACCGTTAAGTAACTTAACCCTTTCAACCCTAAGGAACTGGAATGGACTATGATATGATAATGTTCCGACCAATCCAATGGTCACAAAATGATTTTCAGATTCGTCCATTTATGAAAAGGGGGTGTTTTTGTTCTAAGAAATATTAAAATTACTTTCAAAAAGTGCAGATCCTGATGAGACGGCTCGTTACGAGCCGGCTCATCTGGATTTGCACTTTTTACATAAACCGCTATAGCGGGATTTCGGGTTCAAAGGGTTAATACTAGAAATATGAATCTCAGTTGTTGGTTAACTGAATGGAGTTTTATACTTAATACATGTAGATAAACATAATTTAGCACTTACACCGTTATTATTAGCCGATCTATTTATAGATCGGCTAATATATTGGTTATCCATCGAAATCTGAAAAAGTTTGTAGCAACCCTTTTCTCCGCTATTCGGTAATCTACGAACGCGAATTTTTCTGTATCACTTCCAAATTGCATCAACCGATAAAGTTTGCATTTTTGGCAATTATCTCCGTTTAAAACTTTACTTATAGCCAAATAACACAATTTTGAATACGTAATGAGCTGAACGTCGGAAGAGATTTAACCCGGAAGTTATTGTTGTTGAAGTCCATAGTTGGCTCTAATGGCCATATACGCCAACATACGCCGATTATTGGGCTAATTTAAAGCTTTTATTTATTAAACAGAACAAGTTTCAGCCACGTATAATCGCGTAAAATGTGTTTATTCGGCTAATTTATAATCGACCTCTGCTCAAAATCTCCTTACTAGCAACCCCAGCATTTTCGGGTTTATCCCAGCATCTCGGGTTTATCCCATTGGATCGCGTATGCGCGTCATTTGATGCTAGTTAATATTCACAAAATTTTCCACCAATCAAAACGAAGAAGAATTGCCCTTCATAGCCAACTTTGATTTGTTTACGTATCATGCAGGGATGGCAGGGATGCATCCAGCACGCGCGATTGCGGCAATCCCCCTTAATTATTGTCAATGCCGCAAATTATTGATTGTCTTGCGCCCGACATCGCGCAAAAAATCACGGATGGGGCACATTAGGCCAATCTGTTCATGTGCCTGAATACGCAGGAGCTTGCGTCTATTTTTAGATGACACTGTAACCGCTAGATATATATAGCTCTGGTAGCTCCGCCCACTCGCCCACTACAACTTTGTGTATTGCGGAGTGTAATTTGTAGATAAATAGAGCATACTATGGAAGCCCTGGAGGGACTTCCGACTTCTTTACTTCCGACTTCCGACTTCATTACTTCCGACTTCTAACTTCATCACTTCTGACTTCATTACTTCTGACTTCATTACTTCTGACTTCCGACTCCATCACTTCTGACTTCATCACTTCCGACTTCATTACTTCCGACTTCCGACTTCATTACTTCCAAGTCAGAAGTGATGAAGTCGGAAGTAATGAAGTCAGAAGTGATGAAGTCGGAAGTGATGAAGTCTGAAGTAATGAAGTCGGAAGTAATGAAGTAATGAAGTCGGAAGTCGGAAGTAATGAAGTCGGAAGTCGGAACAAGTAATGAAGTAATGAAGTCGGAAGTCGGAAGTAATGAAGTCGGAAGTCGGAAGTAATGAAGTAATGAAGTCGGAAGTCGGAAGTAATGAAGTCGGAAGTGATGAAGTCAGAAGTGATGAAGTCGGAAGTCAGAAGTATTGAAGTCGGAAGTAATGAAGTCAGAAGTGATGAAGTCGGAAGTAATGAAGTCGGAAGTGATGAAGTCTGAAGTAATGAAGTCGGAAGTGATGAAGTCGGAAGTAATGAAGTCGGAAGTCAGAAGTAATGAAGTCGGAAGTAATGAAGTCAGAAGTGATGAAGTCGGAAGTAATGAAGTCGGAAGTGATGAAGTCTGAAGTAATGAAGTCGGAAGTGATGAAGTCGGAAGTAATGAAGTCGGAAGTCAGAAGTAATGAAGTTGGAAGTAATGAATCGAAGTGATGAAGTCGGAAGTCGGAAGTAAAGAAGTCGGAAGTAATGAAGCAGGGACTTCCGTATGGAAGCCCTGGAGGGACTTCCGACTTCTTTACTTCCGACTTCCGACTTCATTACTTCCGACTTCTAACTTCATCACTTCTGACTTCATTACTTCCGACTTCATTACTTCTGACTTCCGACTCCATCACTTCTGACTTCATCACTTCCGACTTCATTACTTCAGACTTCCGACTTCATTACTTCCAAGTCAGAAGTGATGAAGTCGGAAGTAATGAAGTCAGAAGTGATGAAGTCGGAAGTGATGAAGTCTGAAGTAATGAAGTCGGAAGTAATGAAGTAATGAAGTCGGAAGTCGGAAGTAATGAAGTCGGAAGTCGGAAGTAATGAAGTAATGAAGTCGGAAGTCGGAAGTAATGAAGTCGGAAGTCGGAAGTAATGAAGTAATGAAGTCGGAAGTCGGAAGTAATGAAGTCGGAAGTGATGAAGTCAGAAGTGATGAAGTCGGAAGTCAGAAGTAATGAAGTCGGAAGTAATGAAGTCAGAAGTGATGAAGTCGGAAGTAATGAAGTCGGAAGTGATGAAGTCTGAAGTAATGAAGTCGGAAGTGATGAAGTCGGAAGTAATGAAGTCGGAAGTCAGAAGTAATGAAGTCGGAAGTAATGAAGTCAGAAGTGATGAAGTCGGAAGTCGGAAGTAAAGAAGTCGGAAGTCCCTCCAGGGCTTCCATACTTCCGACTTCTTTACTTCCGACTTCCGACTTCATCACTTCTGACTTCATTACTTCCGACTTCATTACTTCTGACTTCTGACTTCATTACTTCTGACTTCCGACTTCATTACTTCCGACTTCATCACTTCCGACTTCATTACTTCCGACTTCATCACTTCCGACTTCATTACTTCCGACTTCATCACTTCTGACTTCATACTTCCGACTTCATTACTTCTGACTTCCGACTTCATCACTTCTGACTTCATCACTTCCGACTTCATTACTTCCGACTTCCGACTTCATTACTTCATTACTTCCGACTTCATTACTTCAGACTTCA
>CM055276.1:23101243-23158743 GCA_029237695.1 Conchocele bisecta
TAATGAAGTTAGAAGTGATGAAGTCGGAAGTATTGAAGTGAGAAGTGATGAAGTAGGAAGTAATGAAGTCGGAAGTGATGAAGTCGGAAGTAATGAAGTCGGAAGTCAGAAGTAATGAAGTCGGAAGTGATGAAGTCGGAAGTAATGAAGTCGGAAGTCAGAAGTAATGAAGTCGGAAGTAATGAAGTCAGAAGTGATGAAGTCGGAAGTCAGAAGTAATGAAGTCGGAAGTAATGAAGTCAGAAGTGATGAAGTTAGAAGTCGGAAGTAATGAAGTCGGAAGTCGGAAGTAATGAAGTCGGAAGTGATGAAGTCAGAAGTGATGGAGTCGGAAGTCAGAAGTAATGAAGTCGGAAGTAATGAAGTCAGAAGTGATGAAGTTAGAAGTCGGAAGTAATGAAGTCGGAAGTCGGAAGTAAAGAAGTCGGAAGTCCCTCCAGGGCTTCCATATTATAGATATCTGGAATCTGTATTTATACTTGAATTGATGATGTCTTGTATATGTGTTACCGTATCTTTCTGATATTGCTATGCATAATCTGTAATGTTGTTGAATGTTTTGGTACATACTGTAGCAGTGCATACTGTACTTGTGCCACTCAGTAAGCCCAAAATGTCATTTATAGGAATTACATAAGTGTATAACTGTGTCACTATTCCACCAGTTCTAAACGTTACAAGTGCCCGCTATACAGCGGTATGATCATTGCACATCATAAAATAAATACAGATATTAAATAGTAATGTCCGTTAACATTTTAAGCAAACACGGTTATCGCCCCTGATATCAGTGTGTAAACTTACGTCTCATATAAAATGTATAATAATGCCAATCAGTACGTGGGATAATGGCGCATGAATGTTTATTTTGCCAGGAAATGTCTCAGATGATGTCTCTGATGTAAAGAACATTTTGTATCTACTGAGTGGGCATGTACCGTTAAGGGTTAATGAAACTGCAACACCAACAATCAATCAATCAATCAATCTAGTTTAATCGTGTAGTACCCTATGTTCAGTACTTTCAGTACTTTGATTACCAATGTAACACCTGACAAGCTGGCAGACTCGTACAACCTGTTCCAGACATGAATATTATTCCTTTACATACAGGACAGAATGGTTGTTTTACTGACGCCATAGCGAACTGTGTGGGTCCCGATACTGGTCGCAAACTCAGTAAGCTCATTGTCGTCGTGGCAAGTCACATTCTTATCGTTGTGTCTATACTATTTACTTATATAAACACTGGGCCGGAAAGCTAGCTGACATATGTGGCAAATCAAAGACGAAATACCAAGATTGTTTAGAATTTCTTTATCAACCGAAGACAAGACAAGGCTGAAACAATAACAAGGTAAGTACATGTTACACATTCAGAGTTCATATTCTGCGTATAAACTGTATGTAATAGTTATAGTTCACATATTAAATGTTTAATAAATTAATTTCGTAGCGAGCGCTAGGTAACTACAGAATGTATAGCGTTGCGTCTCGTGAACTGATGACAACACGCCGTAAAATAAATTCTAAATATAGCGGCTGAACATTTAATGATTAATTTAATATATTTTCGCGAAAGTGTCGCAATATGTGAGTAATTAAGACGAAATGCTGTTCTTTCATTGGTCAAGAAACTAGGATAAACAATAATTGAGAATAATTGTTATTCAGTTTTATAGTTTGTTATTCAGTTTTATAGTTTGTTATTCAGTTTTATAGTTTGTCTTTCTCAAGTGACTGTGAGTATAATGTCCACATTTTATTCGCGGAAGTCCTCGTATAAAATAAATAGAGGATCTTACATGCGTGATGATTTAATATGATATTTATTAAACGAGTTTACTGATTTCATAAGAAACGAGGCTAAGCCGAGTTTCTTATGAAATAAGTCAACGAATTTAAAGGCACACCTGTTCTTTATATCTGAGACATTTTCTGGCAAACTAAACATTCATTCACCATTATTATCATAAATTTTATATCAGACGTAAATTTCCACACTGATATCAGGGGCAATAACCGTGTTTCCTTAAAATGTTAACGAACAGTACTATTTATTCTCTGTATTAATTTTTTGATGTGCAATGATCATACTTCATAATCTGACGAAAATAGTATTGTTTAGGTAACGCATTTAATTAGTATAAATAATTTAAAAAACAATCATGCCTCATTTGCATATGAAAATAGCCTTATACCACCGTGAGTCACTATCAGTAAACTAAATAGTACTACATCATTATATCTATATAGCGGGCACTCGTAATGTTTAGAACTGGTGGAAGAGTGACACAATTATGCACTCGTGTAATTCCTATAAAGAACATGTTGTGCCTACTGAATGGGCATGTACTTTCAATAAATATCATATTAAATCATCACAAATGTTAGATTATATTTATTGCGTACGTACATCATCATAATTTGAAGCTGGCTAATTACCTAACATGTTTTCTACAGCGGGCTCATTTGCATATTAATTACTCTATAGTGTATTATGTATTCCTACGCCAGTAGTAAAGGAGAGCATTGGGAATAGGTTAACCGCATTGTAATTTTGAAATTTGCGGCGTATATCAGAAAATGATAGGTCGAAAAACATGTTTAATGGCTCCGCTAGCGCGTCGCCATTAAACAGATTTTCCGACCTATCATTGTCTGATATACGCCGCAAATTTGAATATTATAATATAGTTAACCCTATATTACAATACAGTTAACCCTATATTACAATACAGTTACCCTATATTTGTAATTTGAAACATTTTAGTC
The DNA here is from genome assembly GCA_029237695.1 of Conchocele bisecta. Lineage (NCBI taxonomy): Eukaryota > Metazoa > Mollusca > Bivalvia > Lucinida > Thyasiridae > Conchocele > Conchocele bisecta. The sequence goes on from CM055276.1 coordinate 23,104,019, forward strand.
GTACGAAGTTTAGTGAAACGGGCCCCTGTACTATTGGAATCTGGCGGATGGTTCTCTGTCAGCTGCTAATTTTCAAATATAGGCAAGTTTACCGCAGGTGGTAGTACAATTCCATAAGTGCATTATAATACAATTATAGTTAATTTTTTGGTTAATATTGTGTTCAAAATATCTCAAATTTTGAGTTGTCTGTGTCGAACGCTACAATATATTAAACTGGTCGATAGCTTGTCCATGCTAAGGTGGCTCAGTAGCCAATTTCATCAAAATTGCAAAGTATATTTATCTAGCAAAGTATACTTTGAGGGAGTAATCATTTATTTTCCCCAAAATGCAGTATTTAATATAGAACTAACGACTGCAAATATTTGATGATTAAAAGTATGCAGAATTATTATACTGAATGTATTACATTATCACAGCCATTATTTTTGTAATAAATTCAATATAATACAAATTTATAAATTTATCCTTAAATTGAAAATTTCTCCCTCAAAATATACTTTACTAGATAAGTATACTTTGCAATGTTTGTGAAATAGGCTACTGATGGCAACTCAATGCACAGTATAGTATACGCTAAGGAGAACACGGTCAGATACACTGTATACAAATATCACATTAATTTTACGAAGCTATTGACTTCGAAACGAAGGATGGTGTTCTATGCAGTCAGTCCTTAACAATAACTAATTTAAACAAACTTACAGTGCTAGTACTTGGTAATACAGCCATTGCCTTTTGTACTCACTTTTGCTCACGGATTGTGCATGCGTGTTGTTTTGCAGACGTGCAGCATGAAGGCAGTTTACAACTTGCTGGTACTATGCGTTCTGGACAGCCTTTTGCCTTGTGTACACTATTTTGCTCACGAACTGTACGTGTGTTGTTTTACAGGGGTGCATAATGAAGGCAGTTTACAACTTGCTGATACTATGCGTTCTGGACAGCCCTTTGAATGTTGTACTCTCTTTTGCTCACGTATTGTGCATGCGTGTTGATTTGCAGACGTGCAGCATGAAGGCAGTTTACAACTTGCTGGTACTATGCGTTCTGGACAGCCTTTTGCCTTTTGTACACTATTTTGCTCACGAACTGTATGTGTGTTGTTTTACAGGGGTGCAGAATGAAGGCAGTTTACAACTTGCTGGTACTATGCGTTCTGGACAGCCCTTTGCATGTTGTACTCTCTTTTGCTCACGGATTGTGCATGCATGTTGTTTTATAGAGATGCAGTGGGATGTTTGCGCGTACTGTGTATCCTGGACAGCCTTTTGCCTTTTGTACTCTCTTTTGATCACGAACTGTGCATGTGTGTTGATTTACACAGGTGAAGAATGAACGAAGTGTGCCACTTGCTGTGCTGGTACTATGCGTCCTGTACAGCCTTATGCCTTTTGTACTCTCATTTCTCACGGACTGTGCATGTCTGTTGTTTTACACAGGTGCAGAATGAAGGCAGTGTACTGCTTGCTGGTACTATGCGTTCTGGCCGGTCTAGTTACTGACGTGGCATCGCAGCACGCGGGTGGAGATCGAATAGGCATAGAAGTTAACGTTCAAGTGGCGTTGGGGGGTCGGGGCGGTCGTGGCGGTCGTGGCGGTCGTGGTCGAGGTGGTCACGCTCATGATGGAAGGATGGGTGGCGACCGTGTTGGAAAACGAACACTGTGAATGTTATATTCACAGGCAATGTGTGGTATGTCTAATGAACGACAAAATATTCTACTAAATCATCACTCACATATTAAACAAGCTAGAAAGGTATGACAATCGGCATATTTTCAACCAAAGGAAGTGGAGTATCTCCCTTTGGCGTGATAATTCGATGCTGGCCCCGGCCTTCGTGCGCGTAACAATTTAATGAATTACCGAGCCAGGCCCAAGATACACTAGTTATATCTCTTCCGTTGGTTGAAGAGATGGCGATTGTCCTACCTTTCGAGACATTTAATATCGCAGTAACATTGGGTATGATTTAGATGAGGATGTTGTCGTTCATATCACAAAGTGCCTGTGGTAATATTCCGTGCCATAATACGAAGACGGCCGAATGTAGCGTCAGGCCAGAAAACTGGGGCCCGTTTTACTAAACTACTTACGACTAAAATGTTCGTAAGTGCAAATTACGAACATTTTAGTCGTACGAAGTTTAGTGAAACAAACGGCCCCTGAAACCAATCTATTTTATGTATCTATTTCTAATATTTAACATTAGATTTGAACCTATGTTTCTGAGTATTTTCCATTTTCTGACAACATAAACATGTTTTGTTCGACTTGTTACTGAAATAAATTATCAGAACTTATTGAGCATTTATAATTACCTTTTCGGCACATGGTTTGCATTTGCACATCTGCTGTGGCCCGTTTCACTAAACTTCGTAATAGAAAATAGAAACATATTCGTACGAATATTCTACAAATTCACTTCACACATTAACGTGCTTCAATAATGTTAGCGTTTTCCACCTACATGTAAGGGTTATTACAGAGATCCAGATAAGATGCGTGTTTGCGTAAATACCCAACTAAATTGCCAAAAACCCAATTGAAATCAGAAGTAGCGAGTATCAAAAAGCAATAACAAATTTGTGGTACCTTTATCATGCTACAGAAAACAATAAACATACCACAAATATAGCATATTTTTCTTATTTTCCATGAAAACATATCTTGGTATTTCATTAGAATTGTCTCCAAGGAGACAATTCTAATGAAATGCCAAGACATGTTTTCATTCATTTCGAAGCAAACTATTCAATAATTGCTGTCTGTTGATGTGTAAACAGTAGTGTGATTTTATTTTGAAATACCCAATCTATCTATACAAGTCCACGTGTCAGTGAGCTTTCACAAAATCGGCTGCCAAATTGAATGCGAACTTTGTTGTACATTTTATTTGTGCTCTTACGAACTTCTTAGGCTTACGAAGTCTAATGAAACGGGCCCATAGTTTGCATTTGCACATCAGTAGACTCCTGGGGGGCCGTTTCACTAAACTTCGTACGACTAAAATGTTCATAAGCGTTCATAAAATTTTGATAGTCTGTAAATTTCACATTAAGAATGTTTTCTTGTAAACAATTATTGGATTTACATTTATTGAGCATATGCAGCCTATGCTCAATAAATGTAAATCCATCAATTGAAATTTCCAGACTATCCTAAACTTTTCACTTACGAACATTTTAGTCGTACGAAGTTTAGTGAAATGGGCCCCAGTTGCGAACAAAATCTCTGCAATACACTCCCGTACCGTCGTTACGAGACCGTTTTTGCAGAGTTACGCTTCCGCAAATACAGCTAACATTACCGTTTCGGCAAAACCGTTATTTCGGTGGATGTGACTTGAGAAATGGGGCTTATGTGTTTTCCTGCCAGTGTAGTTACAGACCAGCCTGTGCATCCACACAGTCTGACCAGGATGTGCACTGATCGCTATTCAGTGTGTGGAACACATGTCCTTCTTCTAGAGAACAGTATATAGGTCCCTACCATGACATACCACAGGGGGCCGTTTCATTAAACTTCGTAAGACTAAAATGTTCGTAAGTGCAAAATTATGATAGTCTGAAAATGTCACATTAACACTATTTTCTTGTAAACAATTATTGGATTTACATTTATTGAGCATAGGCTGCATATGCAGCCTATGCTCAATACATGTAAATCCATCAATTGAAATTTCCAGACGATCCTAAATTTGCACTTACGAATATTTTAGTCGTACGAAGTTTAGTGAAATGGCCCCCAGGTGTTTGAACAGAGGGTAAGTATGTTGGTGTCATTTGGGTATTTTGGTGAATTTTGGGTAGATTTGGGGGATTTCGTTGGTTTTAGGTGATGTACATAGTTTTGTGCAACTACTAATGCTCAATCGTTAAACACGACAGAAATCGTCAATTATCTACACATTCACCGTTCTGAACTTTCGGACCCCTTTTATACTGTCGAAATACCCTGTAAATTACTGTACATATACGTGTACTAAGTCGCGGGAGGTGACGTAAATTGTATGTTCGTAACAATGCACCCAAGCCACCAGATATACCGAAATAACCAATAAAACACCGAAATATGTTCACCGTTCTTCAAGAACCTGGGGCAAAACTGTCCGTAAGTGCAAACTTAGGATCGTCTGGAAATTTCAATTGATGGATTTACATTTCTAAATAAATGTAAATCCAATAATTGTTTACAAGAAAACATTGTTAATGTGGAATTTACAGACAATCATAATTTTGCACTTACGAACATTTTAGTCGTACGAAGTTTAGTGAAACGGCCCCCTGTGTGCCATACGACTGCGATAAAGAATCAGGAGATAGACCGATCACAAATCCCATAATAACGGAGACGGCACGGATCAACAAACGGACACATATATGTCTGTGACTGTAGAAATGGGGTCAGTGTGAATCCAGACCAGGCTGTGCAACCGCACATTCTGATCAGGATTTGCACTGTTCGCCATTCCATCAATGAAACACCCGTCTTGTTTTTAACAAGTACAAACTATCATTATCAGGCTGCAGGAGTGTGCTATTTTGTCAGGAACTACACTGGTCACACATCTCATAAGCCCAATTTCTCCAGTCATAGCCACATATAAGACAAGCAATCGGATTTCGCACCTAAGAATATTTTTTTGTGAAAAATGTTTACAGAAACTTTGATATTTTCAGTAAATGACGTCGAAAGTTGACGATTTTTTCATAACAAATACGGAATTCTTCTATTACGTATTTGCTGGGAACATTTTATAAACGTATTTCATGAGAAATCGCATATCTTCTTACTGCAAATTCACATGGCTTATCTCGTATCTGTAGAAATAAAAACCCACAATGAGACAAGAAAAGGAATGTAGTCTTGTCAACAATTATTGGATTTACATTTATTGAGCATATACTCAATAAATGTAAATCCATCAATTGAAATTTCCAGACGATGCTAAATTTTCACTTGTGAACATTTTAGTCATACAAAGTATAGTGAAGCGGACCCAAGGGCTCTGGTTTGGATAGGTTACGCTGTACTTCTTATAAACGTGTGGTATAGTCAGGGTGGGAACAGTGCCAAATGCCAAATCCTGAAAATGGCTAAACAAACTTATTTTTGCACCCTCAAATGTTATTTAGGATCAGGGTAAATCACCAATATACATGCACATTAAATTATTAATACGTGTGTGCAGTATAATGGTATATCAGCGTTTCGAAACTGAATGATTTTTGTTAACGAAACGTTTCAGTACAATAGTGTGGGTGTGCGTTAAGGACCCGTGGGGCCCCTAATCATGTAATCATCGTTTGATTCAAACATAATTGATTCCTAAATGTGATGGGATGTATATATAACATATATGTGAACATTAGCTTGTTACTGTATACTATGCGGCACATGGAGTTGCTATGTCTGCCAGCTTATTGTGTACAAGCCATCAGTCAGTTTTACCTATTGTGGCGTTTGACACATACCACACATAATATGATATCTGCATAAATACAATTTGGTGAAATATCTTCTAAATATGTTAAACAACAACATCCTATGGGTTATTATCATCACACGTATATATGACGTCTGATTTCTGAAAACGTTGTTGACCTGTTGTTAAATCTTTTGAGAATCCAGTGATGGCTGTGTAACAATAAGATAAATACGCAGTGCAATCAATATATACCGGTATTACCATACATACTGTATCAAATCCAGTGACATGTAAGCAGTTATCTGAGTGCATTGCCACTGGTGTCTACTCGCGATATTGCTTTACATATGGGTAACGTGTACACTAATAATAAACTGTGCATCAGATAGAAAAGTTTACACATTGAAATTTATTTTGATATTGATAGGAGAACTGCTCAGATATATTGCATAGTTTACTGTATACTATTTGTAGCACGCTGTCATAACTATCTATGATGTATTGCTGCTCCAAATTGTATTAGTTTTACTGTCATATTATTTGCTGTATGTGTCAAACGCTCGAATTGTTGAAACTTTACGATGGCTTATACATACAAAGATGGCGGAGATGGAAACTCAATGTACCATATAGTATACATTAACAAGACAATATTCACATATCTCATATTCATATATCACATCTGTCTTATGAAGCAAATATCATTGAAGCCATGTGTATCTTTATATGACCTAATACCTTATAGTATTATAATATATTAATTGAACACACTAGAGTATATATTCAGACCTGTACAGTACACGTATTGCAAAATCATACTTCACATTGCTTAACTCTTTGCATACTAGCGGCGAAAATATCCGCCAAACGAATTAGGAGTATATGTTTTATTTCTCTCTGTAAATATGTCTTGAAATTTCATTATAATTGTGTCCTCCGGACACAATTCTAATGAAATTCCAAGACATATTCATGACATTTATAAAGAGAAATAAAAGAAAATATAATGAATTGTCATCTGCTATTTTTTAACTATTTATAGCCCACACATTTCCAAGCATGCAAAGAGTTGATACCATAGTTTAAACTATGCAGCACTCCTAAGTGAACCGTATGTTGTGATATGAAGCCTGTAGCGCATCACGTGCACACTTTTCGAATGCTATACAGTAGAACCCCTCTAAACCGGACACCCAAAACTAATTGTATGTATAACGATGGTGTGTTTAGTTTAGAGTTATCTATTATGTTAATGTGTGTTCCTGTTCTCAAAGGACACACTTATTTCTTGGAGTGCTTATTTGTCTGTTTTACAGTGGACCATCTCTAAAGCGGACACCGTGGGGACCTCACAGGTGTCCGGTTTAGAGATGTTCCACTGTACGTGTCTATATAAATATGCAGCGTTAACCAGGTTCACCGCACCAGTGGATTGATTTGTTAACTGGCCGTTCGAAGGCGGTACCATTGCTGCCATGTCTTCGTGCACTGTACTTTATTGTGGTTGGTGGCAGGTGGGAGGGAGCATGCGATGGGTAATTTAACGATCGGGGTTCATCCTTATCGGAATCCCGATTGGAGACCTGTAGCCCGTTTCACCAACATTGCAAAGTATACTTTTCCAGCAAAGTATACTTTGAGGGAGAAATTTTCAATTTTAGGATAAATTTATTAGTTTTTATTATACTAAATTTATTACATAATCACAGCCAATTTGGCTGTGATAATGTAATACATTCAGTATAATAATTCTGCATACTTGTAATCATGAAATATATGCATTTGTTAGTTCTATATGAAATAATGCATTTCAGAAAAAATAAATGGTTACTCCCTCAAAGTATACTTTGCTAGAAAAGTATACTTTGCAATGTTGGTGAAATGGGCTACTGGTTTGGCCCTCGCATACGTCTATGGTATTTTGTATGTGACAATTGAATCTGGTTATACCCCTTATGCGAGTATTACGATTATTCGTAATCCTATTACTTTTAGGGAAGAGGCCAAGTGGCTTTGGTGTGGTATGGACCTGGCACTAGGTCAGGTTATTCTGATTTCAGGGCTGAATATATATTTTTTTTCGATGTAAATATTCCGTTCTGATTTTGGGATCCCCCCATCCCCAATGCTAAGGTTGAATACGGAATCGAACCCGTTGGCCCGGCCTTAAATGACCTTAGCTGTTGATAGGCCGTTAAAAACCAACACACACAACAACTTAATTGTGATTTGGTTTCCCCTGCTGCCGCAGCTGTTGTTTTCTCGGTAGTTCATTTGTCCCAGTTGTTGTGGGGGTTTCGTTACATTTTATATATTTCACTACTGTTGCTTTCATTTGGACACACCGCTGGTCGTGGAGTGTGTGCTTGTGTTTCGTTGAAGGCTCCTTGACCACCGATGTGCACGTGTCTTGTGCTTATCATGCTGTATTGCGTTGTGTTCTGCTTTACATGAGTTCACAACTCTCCTTTGGGTATCCTAGGGCCCGTTTCACTAAGCTTCGTACGACTAAAATGTTCGTAAGTGCAAAATTAGGATCGTCTGGAAATTTCAATTGATGGATTTACATTTATTGAGCATAGCAGCCTATGCTCAATAAATGTAAATCCAATAATTGCTTACAAGAAAACATTGTTAATGTGAAATTTAAAGACTATACTAATTTTGCACTTACGAACATTTTAGTCATACGAAGTTTAGTGAAACGGCCCACTGTTCTTTACTTTAGAAATATGTAACAAGTCCGTAGTGGTGGAAACAACACATATATACACGAATTAGATATCACAGAGACATACTAGCCTACATATGATAGGGACACACACACGCATGCACGCACGCACGCACGCACACACGCACACACGTTAATATTGTGAAGATTATCTACTTTTCTGAACGTCTATTGGCAATGCCAACTCGCTGTCAAGCAATTTGATTTTCTGAGCCTGAGGTAGCACAGCTCAGGCACAGCGCAGGCTCAGCAAACCACGTTCCTTAATTCACTTAATTCCTTAAACCACGTTCCTTACTTGGTAAATATTGAAAGCTTAGCGCGGGCGGAAGTGTATATATTTGACAAACATGATTTCTACACAGTCTTCACCATCAGGATCTACACTGTTCTTATAAATATAAATCCGAATTGTGGAGCCGAAACCAAGACTAAATAATAATTTGATACATGCCATGTGATTTTGTACCTTCGGACATCTGCGTAATTTCATTAAATACAGTTACACAATTTACAATATTTTCCGTGAATAGCGTCAAAAGTTGACAAGATTTTCTGAATAATATTCCGAATTCTCAACTTTTGACTTTATTTATGAAAAATATTGTAAATTGTGTAAACGTATTTTAAGAAATGTCCGACGGTACAAAATCGCATGGCGTTTCTCATATCAGGATCTACCTTGTTCACAGAGGGTGAAGGTCATTCACTGATGCGGACAGTCAACTACATTACCGCCTGCGTCAATCTTACCAATAAAATGTTAATTTCTTTATTTTAAAATACTTGAATATCGTGCTTGAAATCAAGCAGTTGGACCGACTGAGCTGATCAAATTGCAATACGAGTTGGCATTGCCAATATAAGGTTTGGTCTTAACTATACTCCAGTTGGCTCTAAATGAAACACAAAAAACATACTTATATCTGCTGGTTGCGATCTTTACTGCACGAGTCGAGATGGACAGTACACAAGTGGTCCCTGCGGTAAAACTAGAGACAAACCTCTAGGGCCAAATCCACTCTAGAAAGCACGGGACCCACACATCTGTACATGTACAATAACATACATTACATTTACATATCTGATCATATCACTCATATGAGAAAATTGCCTGTTTATGCAGTGACTGCTATCGCAAGAATGACGATACACGCCTTACAGCCCGCACATCACGTGCTAACAACCGGACCTACTCACTGCACTTGCTACACTTCCGTGTATTGAAGACAACAGTTTTCCGCTATGCTTGAGCGCACCGCGGAAAACTATTAATCATGTCCAGCGGTGTGCAAACGTTTGCTGTGGCCCTCGGGAACTGTTTGAATCCCAAGGCCGCAGGCCGCGGGTTCAAACAGTTCCCGAGGGCCACAGCAAACGTTTGCACACGGCTGGACATGATCAAACGTTATTGTTACATTTCCAACAAAAAACTGATGTAATTATATTCAGTATTTTCAGTACTTTTATAAAATCGTCCCATTCACGTAGATAATTTTCGATATGCATAATCCGGGGCCGCATCATGAACGTCATGAAATAGTGACGTCATGAAGGCACTTCCGCGTAGTGACGTCATGAAGGCACTTCCATTACGCGCGGCCCCGGAATGAGCATTGCCTAAAGCCATGTGCAAACAGCACGCGCTATATGTTTGCAAACAACGGAAACCATGTAACAATAGATGTTCAGACACGTTGATAATCTGAACAAGGGGTATATCAGGATTTTTTGAAAAAATATTATAAAAAATAAAAACGTGTTTTAATTATGGCCCTGTGCAAAGTGGTTTAGTTGGAAGATATATGACGATACTAGGACTGCTGATTTTTATTTTTCAGGATTTAAAAAAAACAAATATATGAAAAATAAAAATGTATTTTCATTATGGTCCTGTTCATTAGTTCACCAGTCGTGACAATAAGGGACTTACTTAGTTTCGTATTAGTGTATGTCATGATGGGCGAGTACACAAGTACACCCCGGTATAAATCTAACGTTTTGTTAAAATTCCGAGGCAATCAGAAACCAGCGCGTCATGGTACATGTTTTGTGTTTTCGTGGTTGTTTTATAAAGGTTCAGCTTTCTGAAAAATGTGGGGGTCATTGTTTGAAATTACAGTGTACGTTCAATGTCATTTCAAGGTCATTGAACATCAATATAATTTGTATGCAATATATATACACAATGTACTTTAAAACATATTAATTCATACACTTGCCAATAGTATTCATTATTATTGGACATACATGTATTGGTATTATTAAATTTACTTTATGGAATAGAACATTAGTCACCACATTTCAAGGTCACAGAAAGGTCGAAAATGTTGATACGTTTAAACTCAACAATTAACAATGCATATTTTTCAAAGTTTTTTCATAATTCCGCACGTATTTCTATGTCTAAATATCTTCACAAATGCAGTTATCAAATGTATTTGTAGTTATTTTTATATTTTTCAAGTTGAATGCTAGCTCAAAGACATTGGAATTCCAATAATGACTAGATGTATGCGGAATATATGACATTGTGTAATGCCAATGGCTACATACAATATAATCCATATATTGATGGCAACCATGATACCGACATGGAAGGGAGAATAAACATAAATTATAGTTGGTGCTTTAAATTAATTGACCTGCTACATTGTGGCTATGTCGTTAATGTAACCCAGATACGTTAAATTACATAGCTTGGCGTAAATATGTACAGTGGACTAGATTGATTGTAACATCACTTGCGTTTAGCAAAATGTGATAGATGGAAATACTCCTCTGTTTCCCACTGAATTGATCATATCGGTGCTGCGAGTTATCCTTACCTCATCAACATTTGAAGAAGTATACTATTTTATTTATCATTTGTTGATGGACACAACATTTTTTTACTGCCATCCGTATTCACACTGATTACATGACCCCCATAATACATGCATATGACGCGTCTAATTTTCTCGCAAAGCAGGATGCGTGTGACATCCGAGAGAGGATGGTTTCACTGTTGTACTCACACTATAATGTAGGTTTTGTAGGAAAGTATTTTTCACGTATTTCATATCACAAACTTATCAAAATAGCTACTTCCATATAAGATATGACAATACAATGACACCTCATAAACATATAGACGACTACTTAGCACTCACACAAATTTGACAAATGTTAGTAAATAATGACATCACATTATCTATATGTCCGAATATATACTGACTTGGCAACCAGCAGTCAATTGTGCCATCCCACTGTAATTAATTGTCTAAGCCATACTGGCTCTTGAGCACCGTAGTCATAACAAACATACAAGCAACATGACAATGCAAGCACTATGACTTATAGTTGACATGAGTAGCACATGATATGGCATACACGCATACGCTTCATACGTACGTTCAACGTTGCAACGGATATCCTAGAACAATCGTTGTTAAGAAGACGATTATCGTTCTGAATACAGAGTATCAAACATATTTCGTTACATATAGAATAGAAGCTCATAAATCTAAAATATACGACATAGGTTAAGTGCAGCGTTTAATATTTCGATTAGTACAGTCCTACTTAGTGTACCACCAAGGACATGTGTGCTCTTGTTTTCCAGGTGTCCAGTGTCTACATGGTTAATACTTTCCGGTTTACACTTGTTTAAAACATGTAATAACATTGCATGTAGAGAAACAACCCAGTGTGGTGACTTTCTAGTTGAGGAAACTTTAGTTATTACAATGACTAAATTACTAAGAATAACCAGTCGCTGTTTCAACTCGCACACTGACTTCTCAATATACATGAGCTTATCATAGGATAATTAAATATTTTTTCTCGTAAATGAATGCTCTTTCTTATGCAGTGTATGTATCAGGCTAACACGAATATGAAGACTCAATTGATGGAAACATGTGAAATGAATTGCAGATATCTTTGTAGCTACTTGTAATATGTGTTTTTGCATATACATGTACCAGTACAAACCGATGAGAATTGCACCGTCGAAAATTAATTCAGTCTAGGAATATCATCTCCTTCAAACGTGCCATTGCTACGGCACGTCATTCATACACCACATTGGCAGGGCCGTCAAAAATGGTTAGACTTGTATAGCCCAGATATTAGTCCCTGATATGGGATACCCATGAGCACTCTATTAACCCATTTAATGTATGTGGATACTAAGTCATGGGAGCGAATCCTTAGAATCACAATGGCAATTATTTCAAAGAATGTTAACAAATATGTGTACGTGTTTCAATTAAGCCAAATATTAATGTGTGTGACTTTGTCACAGGTTGATCCTGGGGAAATCGTTTTATTGTGCAGACCATGTTGAAATAATTACCGTAATGTAATTGTTTATATAATGTTGGATTCTTTGGTGCTCTTACGTAAAGTAATGAAATTGTGCATCAAAACAAAGTTCTTAACATACTTTTGTTCTTATGAAAAGGCAGTTTGGTGGCCATTTTGAAATTTAAAGATGATAGTGTATGCAAAACTGTATCAATATACTTCTTACTAGATACCATGAGGTGATACATACATTTATGCTTATACGTGTCAAATAGACTAGCCTATCTGAAAACGTAACTTTCTGGCGGCCATCTTGAAACGATGACCGCCATGCGTGGACAAAACTAATATTGTGCTACTACGAGCATGTATAATAGCTATTAGTTCGATTTTCTGAGCAATTTATACCATTACAGGGTCAATGGTAACTTCAGATTATCCTATACATATCACTGTTTGGACACAAAACATGCATGAAGTTCAATGACCTTGAAATGACCTTCAACATGATTTGAAAAAATGGCACCCGGATTTTTTGGAAACCTTATACATTCAAGTTCATAAAAACATCGGGTGTCAAAAATTAATATGAGGTGCCGGATTTTTATACATATATGTACGTTTGCCCCGGACTACCTATATGGGTGAAAATAGAAACAACTCCGCTGGGTTGTTTCTATTTTCACCCATATAGGTACACATTTATCAGATGTTCTATCTTATTGAACGCAACAAAATAGGAAATCCAATATTTATGTACCTTAAACGTCATTCAAGGTAGATGAAAAGCGGTAACTCGGCTGGTATATAATGCCATAAAAAGTACTTTGGTTCTCAGATATCGCCGCGTCAGAAAAATCCCTGCGCGTCGAGCATTTTATCATCACTGAGAAATAAAATTGTGTAATTTCGTCACATGATCAATAAAAACACTACCATACAAAAATATCATGTCTGAAGAAAATATGGTGTTTTTTCATGTCCAAAAGAGGTTATATTAATGTTATAAAACATATATATGCATCTGGCGACTTGAACAAAAACAACAGAATTGAACATGTATTTAAAAACTCCGCCCTCCCGCGTCACATTCCGCAAACGCCGTGTCTGAGAACAAAAGTACTACTTTATGGTTAGGCCTATGTGATTAAACAATTATTATGAACAGCTATTTACATGATGAAGATGTCAAGACATGATAAGATAATCGAGATTCAAACATCGATTGTTACATGGTTTCCGTTGTTTGCATATAGCGCGTGCTGTTTGCACATGGCTTTAGGCAATGCTCATTCCGGGGCCGCGCGTAATGGAAGTGCCTTCATGACGTCACTACGCGGAAGTGCCTTCATGACGTCACTACTTCATGACGTTCATGACGCGGCCCCGGAATATGAATACCGAAAATTATCTACGTGAATGGGACAATTTATAAAAGTACTGAAAATACTGAATATAATGCTCAAATTACATCAGTTTTTTGTTGGAAATGTAACAATAACGTTTGATCATGTCCAGCCGTGTGCAAACGTTTGCTGTGGCCCTCGGGTTTTAAAATTGTTTGAACCCCAAGGCCTTGGGGTTCAAACAATTCCCGGGGCAATTCCCGAGCACAGCAAACGTTTGCACACGGCTGGACATGAGCAAACCTTATATTGTACGGTACGTCCAGTATTATCCACAGATGTTTGAACAGTATGTTGGTGTCATATGGGTATTACACACGACAGAATGTGTCAATTTATATCAACATATTCACCGTTCCAAACTTTCCGGCCCGCTGTATACTGTTCACACGTGTAATTCGCGGGAGGTGACGTAAATTGTATGTTGGTAACAATGCACCCAAACCACCAGGGGCCTATTTCATCAACATTGCAAAGTATACTTTACTAGCAAAGTATACTTTGAGGGAGTAATCATTTATTTTTCCTGAAATGCATTATTTCATATAGAACTAACAAATGCATATATTTCATGATTAAAAGTATGCAGAATTATTATACTGAATTTATTAATTATCACAGCCAAATTGGCTGTGATAATGTAATAAATTCAGTATAATACAAATTATTAAATTTATCATAAAATTGAAAATTTCTCCCTCAAAGTATACTTTGCTACTAAAGTATACTTTGCAATGTTGATGAAATCGGCTACAGATGTACCGAAATAACCCATAAACACCGAAATATGAACCGTTCTTTAAGAACCTGTGGTATTATCCCGTGTCCGGGACCGCGAAAAGCATACACCAGTGCCTGCGTTAATATATTGTACCAATATTTGCCAATTTCCTTATTTCAAAGGATTTGAATATTGTGCTTGAAATCAAGCAGCTTGATTGAGAGAGCCCGAGCGGTGCTACAGCTCGGGCTCAGACAATCAATTGTTTGAGTGTGAGTTGGCATTGCCGATAGATGTTGATACTCTGGTGAAGATTAACACAAGCGGTTGTGTAGCAATGAAATTGACCCTTCATATTATGGACAGACAGACAGACAGACGGAATATAGTATAGTACACACAGACGATAGAACGGACACAACATACCAGTAATTAACTGGAAGCCCAGTCATGTGCTTACGAGTTACAGTGAGGAAGCAGTATATTTAAATATACATATATATTTAGCACAACAATTGAGGGATATAGTGACATGCAGATGCCCCATATCCCTCAATTGTTGTGCTATGCATATATCCAAGCCTTTCAACTCCATGCAGATCTCGATCTAGACTATACATGTAGCAGTTTTACAAGCAGTGTGGATCCAGATGAGCCGTCTCATAAGGATTTACTCTATTTGCGTAGCTGATCCGAGGGTAATAACAGACTTGTTACCATCAAAATCGTACCAAATGTTCAGCATGTCCAGTTCTTGGACTTGGTATTTACCCTAATTATTCAGACACTATTTTGGGACAATCCAAATACTTTTTGTTAAAAAGGATCTAAACTGTGTATGATAGATGTGTCACTGACTGAATGGCAACCAGTGTAGACCCTGATCAGAGTACACGGATGTTTTTCAAGGCCCCCCCTCCATGAATTATTTTAACAAATTTGGAGGCCCCCCCCCCCTCAATAGCTGTGAAAATTTTCGGGCCCCCCCCCCATCTGGCGCAGTCGATATTTTCTGGGCCCCCACCCCCGGCATTTCAATCATCCAGCCCCACGGCGATAAATAATGACCAGTCCCTTAGTTGACATACTGTAAGATTCAACCCCAATAAGTTGCACATTACCAAATTTAATTCGACAGGAAATGGCAAATCAATACTCAGATGGGAAATTGCATTATCAACTTGACGTAACTCTATAAGTTATTGTTCACATATTGGAGTTTTAAAGAACTAAATGCTGCGGTCCATGGCGCTCCCTCGTATTTAATTCCTCGAAAATCCAATATATGAATAATAACTTATACATAAAATGATACACGTCAAACCATCTCATGACGTAATTTATCCCACACCCATATCTATACTATATTCAAGGCCAAAAGAAACTTTACAGTATATAAATGGTTCGATATTTAGTGAACAAGTCTGTTTAAAAATATGATGTAAAATGTGTTTAATGCTGAATCTAATCTGCAACTACTGCATCAACACATTAGATGCATGTATTTGAAGAGATTGTGTAAACAATGAAAAGACAACAACATCCTTCATTTCAAAAACTGCAGTAAAGAGAACACAATTTGGAAACTTTCCTAGTCAATATTGATTATCCAGAGCATAAAATGGATCACCTACAGTGATCACAATGATTAATTGACCGTATTCAGTACAAAGTGTGCCCACCTTTGGCGTTGATCAATGTTTGGCAACGTCTGCGCATTGAATGATCCGTTTTATCAATATTGACTAGGACATTGTGTTCTATTTACTGCAGTTTTTGAAATGAAGGATGTTGTTGTCTTTTCATTGTTTACACAATATCTTTAAACATATGCATCTAATGTTTTGGTGCAGTAGTTGCAGTTTAGATTCAGCATTAAAACACAGTTTACATCAGGGTTTTAGACTTGTTCACGAAATATCGAACCATTTATATACTGTAAAGTTTTTTTTGGCCTTAAGTATATGTCTACTTCTCCACATAATACGGGTACACATGGAAGCGTTCTGATGCCGATGCTGAAATATTGTATCTCCTAATTAGGAAATATTAAGTTCTAATTAGGAGATGTATGAATTAGTATGTCATAATTAGGAGCTAATTAGGAGATAGTCACTCCTAATTCCTCCAATTAGGACTTAGTATCTCCTAATTAGGACTAAGTATCTCCTAATTATGATATATTATCTCCTAATTAGGACTTAGTATCTCCTATTTAGGAATTAGTATGTCAGCATATGGCACTAGGCTATGGCAAGCCAAATGCACAATAATTAGGACGCTTCCATAGGTACAAACTAGGGAATATTGGTAGAAGCGGGATCATACTGAAATAAAACACCGTCTTTCCTATACGCCTGGCCCTGCTCATAACCCCGTATACATTTCATTTGCAAGAGATTTTGAAAATTGATTTCAGCTAGTAGACCATTTACCTTTAAAAATCACACAGGTGCTTTTTCGAAACCGGCTGCGAATGACCGTCAGGGCTGTAATTCGAAGATGGCCGCCGGTAACCTATTGAACGTCTAACTTTTGAAGCAATGTAGAAGTAAGTGGAATGCCTCGTTTTATAGGTTTTTGGGCGTGGTCAATCCATTTGTGGCATTTTCTTCGTGCTTGGAGGTCAATGTCACATGCTAAGATCAAGGTCAAGGTCGAAATCACCAAAAAACGGATGATTTCAAATTATGTTATTTTACAACTTCTCATTCGGCTCACTATATCGTAGACTGACGAATTGTTCACTTATGAAATTGAACACACAATCCAAAAAATAAGAAAGACTACAATCAAACCTGTGGTTAAGGCCACCGGCCTTTATTAATTTGCGCCGATTCGAGCATATGACTTTAAGCAGCCACTGTTCTAGGTCCGCGGCTGTATATTTACTATACGTATATATTAAGTGTCTTGTGTTCAGCAGCCATCGAATTTAAAATGCCAATTTTTGTTGCATCATGTTGTGTGATGTTTTAGACATGTTTAACTTTAGCTACATAGTAGTGCCAAATAATACCTGCATATATACCATATTCCCTATAATTATGACGAAACATGAACGTTATACGAATCAGCTATCCGTCCTGACGAAAGTGCAAATGGGGTATCTGGGCATATGTTTATTTATTTGCACAGATCGGCTCAACGACATTCTAGTGGCAGTAGATCACACACATAGCATCTTATGCTTTGCAGGAACAGCGCTTTGAGTTGCATTTTCCACTACAGACATACATGTTAAGGTTTTGGGCGGGGACCGGTTTTAGCGACTTAAGTGGTAGTAGGGTTCCGTTTTGGTTGGTGGGTGGTAGTCCCTCTAACCTACCACTGAATGCCTGTGGACGTCAAGTCGCAATTGATCAAATTCAGTTGCAGTGGTTTTGCTTGTCACACCGGCCCATACGATATATTGTTCCGCCTCATGTAGCTCCGCTTCAGAGAGCACATGATACTCGCAGAAGCTGGAGAGAAGCATTGCTGGTCTGCATACGAGTGCAGCATGTTTTTTGCCCACTTTGCTGAATGCATAATTCCCAGTGGTGACATGTGACTTGATGAGTACACGGCATAACTCGTCTCATAGTTTGAGGTGCATGACATGAAGCGGAATCATCCGTCGCTTCTCTCCAGCCCCGTAAGGAACCCAAAGCTCCTGCAAACCACCCTCTTTGAACACATTATTGTAGCGCAGGAGAAGAATTATAGTATCTGTGTCATTAGACACTACCATAGCTCTCTCGCAGCTCCTACCGACTGCCCAGTGCACGTGAGATATTATGCGACAGTCTGCCTCCTCCTGCCAGCTATCGAATACTATGCGAGTCATTTCCAGTATCGGACAAACTCGACGGGCACTCTTCAAAACTTCTTGGATGACTCCACCAAAGTTGGTAGATATAGACCGGAGATTGGGAAATTGTCGTATTTTAGACATAAAGTCAAGCAAAACGTGTGTTGCTTGTGGACACCCGGTAGTGGTAATAATCTGAGGTGAGATTAGTTTCCAGCTCAGTGACCGATTTTGATTTCACAGGCTTTGTTGTGATGTCACCGACAAATAATTGGCTAGATTGCAGAAGATCATGCGAATACAGCTCTTCTGACGACATTCCACGCAGTGTAGCAATTTCTGCCTCCCTCTGTGCAGATGTGATGTCCTGTGTGGAAACGGTAGTCTTGGTTGGAACAGTATTGGTCTTCGTTGTACACTGCGAGTCAAAGGCAGGATGATTCACCTTAGATATAGTGACGCTAAGTTTCTTAGACCTGACCATGTACCGCTCATTACGGAATTGCCGGTATGCTATGTCACCGTCCACCAGCGCCTTCAGAAGTCTCGCCTTTACGATGGCATTGACAATGTGCTTTGTCACGAATTTGTAGAGTGGCACATTTGGCGCCAGAACATTGAGGGGTTTCCCGCGCTCCCAACAATCACGTGTCCACATGGACCCTGTGAGAATCTGTTCTGTGACTGCTCCAGCTTCCTAGCCCCTGCCACTGCCGCTAATACCGCACCCTGTCAGTCATTCACAACAAACTGGCAAATACAGAACCGGCGGCAGAGTGTGGGATAGGTGACCTCCAGAACCTGAATCCTCTCCAAGTACCATGATGCGTACCGCAGATAACTGATAGCATCAAACTCACGTAGGATCCCCATCGAAACCTTCACTGTTCCGACATACAACGGCCAGTTACCATCACCGTCTGCAACAATCAGCTGGTTGATGATTTTAACGATCTTCTGAAAGTTTATGAAGTAATGACACAATTCCGATTTCTCCTGGCACCCTTGAACAAATGTGTTAAATTGTTGACGGAGATCAGCAGCATCAGCGGATACCTGCTCAAACTTGGGGGCACACGCCTCCCGCTTATTCGCTTGCAATACATCATTGAGCTCAATGGCTGACTGGACAAAGGGTACAGGCGTGTGATCATTGGACTGCTAGAATGCATTCTACATGAGAGAATCAAGAACCTCTTATACGATAAGCATTCCTGCCAATGACCTGACGTAGTGGCCACCAGAGAGCACAGTTGAAACTAGTTTTGATCCAAAAACCTCACTTTCAATGAGTGCATCGCTCATACCACTGCCACTTAGGTACCTTCTTGCACATCGCAGGAGTACCTTAGCAAAGTGAAACATTCCCAACATTGGAAAAATGTCATCGAAAGTTTCTACAAGCCTAAAGTTGGGTGGTAAGGTAGGTTTCACCACGGGTTTGTGGTGAGAGGGTACAATTTGGCAAGGAAGTTTTTCTTTTGACGGACGCGCGAATTTGAGAGATTCGTGCTTGATATGAAAGATAATGACTTAGCTGGCGAAGTGGTCTCCTGGTAGAGTGCCTGCGCTGGTTGTATAATGTATGCCTTGGGTACCGGACATGGAGGAATTATCTTCGAGATCTTCATTGTCAAAGTCACCAAATGCCCAGCCATCATTAGAAAATGGCTTGGTATGAGCACCTCAGTGACCTCTGATGACTGTATTGTGTAATTACACATGAGACACCGCTTCATTTCATTGTAGCTGGCCGAGGTTCCTACTGTGTTTGGTGTTGTGAGTATCTCCCTGCTGCGTGTCTTCCCATACATACATTGTCCTATTGTCTGTTCCACGAAGTGCTGCCCAAGATTTGTTGCTATAAAAACACTCCAAACTGCTTATTTCTTTTTAAATAAAACAATGTAAAACTATTTTTTAGAAATGAGCCTACTTTTTATTTCAAGAAAATCCGTCTAATAACAAAGTTATTTCGAATAAACAGTCATGGTGGGCTTTTGCCTTATAAATTCATTTCACAGAATTTTAATTGTTGACAATAAAACAAGAAACTACTATTGCAATAATCACTTCCGGTAAACAACAACAACAACTATTATTGCGAACTGAACACAAATTCTTAATACATTTGTTTATTAACATCATTTTCTGGCATATAACTTAAACAATTTGCATTGAAATATATCAATTAATCATTTAATCTTCATGTATTTAGCGAATATCATTCATCCATAAGGTTCCAAGTCGATCTGATACTATTGCTAATACGTCCTAATGTATTGTAAATTGTGAATGCTAACGAACTTGATTCGATTAAACTCGTGACCTTCACCAACCAATCAGCATTTAGTAAACCAATTTGTCCGCCGGAAATTCGTCCGGCAAAGAAACTGGCTCACATGAAGTGACTGTATACTTCCGCCGGAAATGACGTATATATGGTGTTTCCAAGTCATACCATTAGAGAATGTAGATTTACACCGGTGTCGATGTGCGAGGATATGTGCAATTAATTTTGCGTGGTAGGAACAGCGTGCCAACCTCAGCTTGGCGTTGTCAATAGATACGAAAGCTGTAGCAGATGATGATGACATCATGTTGTATTTTTACCAAATTCTCGGCATTTTCTTCTGGAATTCTTGTACGAACACCGAGAAATGGAGGCTCGATTCCTTTATTTTTCAACCTGGCAAGATTTGCTCTCATAAATACAAGGTTAGTGTCTTTTTTTTAATGATGAAATCCAGCAAGCAGTTCGATGCTAGAAAAATGTTGAAAATCTGACCGCACGTGACATTTTAACATTGCAACCCTGCATTCAATTCTTGATTTATGGCTATTACTTCATTATAGGACCGAAATTCAAAAAATAAAAAGATGGCTCATTGCTAAATTTTGCTGAAAAATGATTTTATGCCAACAAATAAGAGTTTTAGGGTGTTTAAATAGGTGTAAAAGTTGGGCAGGTTAACGTCAAACAGACAGTAGCATTGTGTGGAATGGAGCGTGCGTGAAACTGAAATCTTTTGTTTTTTTGTGATTTTATACCTTGACCTTAGTATGTGAAGTTGATCTCCAATCATGAATATGATGTCAAAAATGGAATCCTCACACCCTAAAACCTATGAAATGATGTATTTCACATACTTGTATGGTGTGTGGTCTAATATTTACATTTTCAATATGTCTATCGGCGGCCATCTTGGAATTACATGTGCATATATGATGTATAGAAATTAAAGAGCTGTCCTCGACGATATATGAGGGGATGGACAGGGGGCGCGATGAGTTGTATACGGGGTTTTAAGCAGGGCCTGGACTAATAAAGCATATGAGTCAACTAGCATCCGCCAAACACCTATACACAACCGCCTCCGTTAATCTTGCCCAGATTGTCAACATTTCTGAGCATCTATTGGCAATGACAACTCGCAGTCAAGAAATTTGATTGTCTGAGCCTGAGCTGTAGCACAGCTCAGGCTCGGTCAATCAAGCTGCTTGTCTTCAAGCACAATATTAAAGTACTTTGAAATAAAGACATTGACAAATATTGGCACGATTAGCGCAGGCGATTGTGTACACCCTGACCTTAATACTGGAACTCGAATCATGGAACATATTGTTGATCTAATACAGCTTTGCGACATGTCCGTTTTACAATATAGTCCCTCATATCTACCATCATAAGCTTGAGTTCCTGACGAAACAACGAGCCACTAGCGCAGTAAAAGATACAGTTGATCGAGTTGTTTGAATAGTATATCAACCCCGTGATTGCCATTGACAGACGTCTCTGTGCCATACCCTTGGGAACGGTG
Organism: Conchocele bisecta; assembly: GCA_029237695.1. NCBI lineage: Eukaryota > Metazoa > Mollusca > Bivalvia > Lucinida > Thyasiridae > Conchocele > Conchocele bisecta. The sequence goes on from CM055276.1 coordinate 23,126,218, forward strand.
GGGTCAAAGGCAACGAGTCTAAGGGCCAGATGGATAGACACAGGAATTAGAGAGATGATGAAGTACATACATGCAGAGACTAACATTATCGTGACTGACCGCGCCTCCTTTACTCTCTGCTGCGAGGCGGAGTTGACGATGATACTGCTGCGTTTGTATAACACACGACAAATAAGAACGTTGCATACAACGATACAACAAACTGGTAGAATAAAATAGCAAATAACCATAATCCTCTGCCAGATATAGGTTTGGTATTCGCTCAGCGAGTCAATTGACGATCGGCACCGTACAACATACACTATGGTAACATTGGTGTCATTCTGAAACTGGTTGTGCTCCACCCTTCGCATGTCCACGAGGTAGTGGAAATTGATTATGAACATCACAACAACAATAGCCGCAATCACACAGATGCTCGTTTTCTGCGAGCAGTGTCGTCGATGCCACAGCGTATATTTCACCATTAGTGTTCTATCCACTGTCATTGCGCACATGATGTATATGAACAATGGACCTATCGCGTACTTTATCAACATATAAATACCACACGTTCCGTCATGCAGGGTAATTTCATCGAGATACGGCCATAAATCGAGCACATGCTGTGGTATTACAAGGTATAGAGATAGCAAGTCGCCAGCGACCAGACAGCGCAAATATACTGACGTCGTCGTTCCCGATATTTTCTTTCGCCATAGAACAGCCAGTGACAAGAAACAGCCTACTGTACCGACTGTTAACAATATCGGAGTGATAATCCGCCAGAGGTATTGAGCTACCACGCATTCTATGATTCTACTGCCGAAGTCGCAAGGATTTAAATATTGTTTAGACATTTTATGTATACGTGTTTCACTTATCTTAGAACATCTCTCGTGTTATCTCTTCTTTTCTTTTCATCCTCTGAAATGTGAAACAACAACCTATGAGAAACGTCATGTGATTTTGTACCTTCGCACATCTGCGTAATTTCATTAAATAAATTTACAAAATTTACAATAATGTTCATAAATAAAGTCAAAAGTTGTTAAAATTCACCCTGAAAATTGTGTCAACTTTTGACGTCATTTACCGAAAATATTGTAAAATTTGAAAAAGTGTTTCATGAAATTACGCAGGTGTCTGAAGGTACAAAATCACATGGCGTGTCTCATATGTAGACGCTACATGTATCCGTGTGTACCGTGGTATGGCATATTTGTTGACAAAAACCTTGCGGATACACAAGGCTGTGACTGGAGAAATAGAGAATAGTAGGTTAGTGCCGTGAATGGGAAAAAATATCTGGCAAGGCTCAGGAAACGGAATGGGCGAGGCTCTGCCGAGCACATCCCGTTTCCGTGCCGCGCCAGATATTTTTTTCCATTCACGGCACTAACCTACTATTCTATTTATCCCGTCAACAACTAAAAATGGCTTTAAAATGCAAAAATAGTATTGACTGGATATCAAAAATGTTTCACGGCACAGTGTTTCACGGCACATACGCACTGTGTTGACGAGATAAATGGAGCTTATCGGATGTGTAACAAGCGTAGCTCATTATAGGAATGAATGGCCTTTTTGTGGAATTTATCGGGGTATAAACTTGCAAAAGTCGAGGGAATACTGGACGAAGGCCGGAAGGCCTCGTCCAGTATTCCCGCGACTTTTCCAAATTTATATCCCCGATAAATTCAACAAAAAGGCCATTCATTCCTTATAATTCCAGCATTTGAAATAAAGTCATCAAGCAAATGTGTTTATTTTCCGTTTTCTTAAGAATTATTTTAACTGCGCCCCACGGTTACGAAAAGTAGTTCGGCGTGGGAGTTTACTGGGATATAAATTTTGGACAGAGACTTGCTACGGACCAATCAAATGTTAGGGAATTGTGTAAATATTTTTGTGCTGGAATTATGATCAAATAACACACTATATATTGCTTGTTAGAAGGGTGCCGGACGTTTAATTGATATAATGGCGAACAATGTAGATCATGATCAGTCTATGCGGACGCACAGGCTGATATGGATCTACATTGGTCGCAAACCCCATAAGCCCCATTTCTCCAGTCGCAGCCACAAATGAGTACACATGTGACATTTCATGGGATTTTCGTTCATAAATTAATGTACTCTGAAAATGTTGTCAACTTTGACGCCATTTACGGAAACTATTGTAAATTTTGTAAATGTATTTCGTGAAATTACGCAGATTTACGAAAGTACAAAATCACACGGCGTGTCTCATATATGCTGTTCACGTGCGTACTGACGTATGGACAGACGGAACCTTAAAACAAAGTTGATAACATTAGTGTGTACAGACAATAGGTCGCTAAATCAATGCGGAGTACTCGGTCCCGCCAAATTAATAACGGCATCGTTATCACTAAGCTAATCCCGTCGCTGGCAGTCTTGACCACAGGTTCTTGAAGAACGGTTCATATCTCGGTGTTTTGTGGGTTATTTCAATATATCTGGTGGTTTGGGTGCCTTGCTTTAAATAGAAAAAATAAATGTGTTACAATGGTAATTTTGGAGCAAATCACCTGGCATTGGTATGGCATGATGTGGTCATAATACTGAGTGATGAAAGTGAAACCCCACTAAAAAAATTTTTTTTCGCGATGTTCCTTACGGGAATTGGCTATTTTGAAAAAAATTCTTTAACTTTAAAAATAAATGTGCTACAGTGGTAATTTTTGGTGCAAATCACATGGCATTGGTCTGGCATGATGTAGTCATACTATTGAGTGATGAAAGTGAAACCTTTCTAAAAAAAAATATTTTTCGCGATGTTCCTTACGGGAATTGGCTATTTTGAAAAAAGTCTTTAACTTTAAAAAATAATTGTGCTACCACCACCACCCCCAAAAAAAAGAAAAAAATGTTTGCGATGCTCCACAGGTTCGGACCAGGTCCGGACCAGTAGCCCATTTCATCAAACTTGTAAAGTATACTTATCTAGCAAAGTATACTTTGAGGGAGCAATCATTTATTTTTCCTGAAATGCATTATTTCATATAGAACTAACACATGCATATATTTCATGATTAAAAGTATGCAGAATTATTATACTGAATTTATTACATTATCACAGCCATTAAATGGCTGTGATAATGTAATAAATTCAGTATAATAAAAATTAATAAATTTATCATAAAATTGAAAATTTCTCCCTCAAAGTATACTTTGCTAGGAAAGTATACTTTGCAATGTTGGTGAAATCGGCTACAAGTCCGGACCTAGACATAGCACTATGACTCTATCTTGTTACAAGTCCGGACCTAGACATAGCACTATGACTCTATCTTGTTACAAGTCCGGACCTAGACATAGCACTATGACTCTATCGTTACAAGTTCCGGGACTAGACATTAGCACTATGACTCTATCTTGTTACAGGTCCAGACCTAGACATAGCACTATGACTCTATCTTGTTACAGGTCCAGACCTAGACATAGCACTATGACTCTATCTTGTTACAGGTCCAGACCTAGACATAGCACTATGATCTATCTTGTTACAGTCCGACTAGACATGCACTATGACTCTATCTTGTTACAGTTCCGGACCTAGACATAGCACTATGACTCTATCTTGTTACAGGTCCAGACCTAGACATAGCACTATGACTCTATCTTGTTATTTACATCTAAATAATAAATGATAAAAGTCAGATAACGAAAAATAGAAGTTAAACATGATAGAGAGATGGCATGTTAGTCTGGTCCGGACCTTATGGAAAATGGCTATTTTTAAAAACATGTTTTAAATTGAAAAAAAAAATGTGTTACAGTGGTAATGTTTGGTGCAAATCACCTGACATTAATCTGGCAGGATGTAGTCATAATACTGAGTGATAAAAGTGAAACGCAACAACAATATTTTTCGCAATGTTCCACCTTACGGGAATTGGCTATTTTGAAAAAAATGCTTTAAATTGAAAAATAAATGTGTTACAGTGGTAATTTGTGGTGCAAATCACCTGGCATTGGTCTGGATGATGTAGTCATAATACTGAGTGATAAAGTGAAACGCAACAAAAAAGTTTGTTCGCGATGTTTCTCCTTAATACGGAAAATGGCTATTTTAAAAAAAAATGCTTTAAATTGAAGACAAATGTGTTACAGTGGTAACTTTTGGTGCAAAATCACCTGGCATTAGTCTGGCAGGATGTAGCCATAATAATGTGCGATAACGCTAACAAATAATTTTTCACGATGTTCCTTACGGAAAGTGGGTACATGTATTTTAAAAGAATTGCTTTAATTTTAATCTGATAACTAAATGTATTACTGTGGTATTTTGTTTGTGCAAACTCACCTGGTATTGATCTGGCGTGATGCAGCCATATTAATATGCGCTAAACGTTAAACGCATAATAAATATTTTTTTCGCGATGTTCCACAGGTTCAGACCTTACGGAATATGGCTATTTTGAAAACAAATATTTTAAATTAACAATACATGTGTTACAGTGGTAATTTTGAGTGCAAAATCACATGGCATGTGTCTGGCATGATGTAGCAATAATAATGTGTGATAAAAGTAAAACGCAAAAAAAATAAACATTTCTCGATGTTCCACCACAGGTCCAGACCTTACAGAAAATGGCTATTTTGAAAACATGCTTTAAATTGAAAAAAAACCAAAACAAATGTGTTACAGTGGTAATGAATGGTGCAAAATCGCCTGGCATTGGTCTGTCATGATGTAGCCATTGTAATGTGTGATAAAAGTGAAACGATGTCCCACAGGGAAATTGGCTATTTTAAATATTAAAAAAATGCTTTATTTCTCCTTATCTGAGAACATAGGGTGTGGGAATCCATGTTTATTTCAAACATTGATTGCCTAACCATATCCAAAAACAAATAACAAAAACAAACTGGAAATAATTATACATTCAGAAAAAACGGATATTATAGCAATTACTGAAATATTTCCGAAAAACAGCGCGTTCATCAACAAGTTTACAATATAATTGCATATAACACTTTCGTCTCTGACCTAAATTCTGGGGTACAGAATATGTGAAGAAGCAGCTTAATGCAGCAATTAAAACGTTGGATGAACATTATTATTGAATATGTTTGGTGTGAAGCTAACCTTAAATTGAGTTATCGACATATCATTGGATGTGTATATAGGAGTCCTAACAACACAAGAGAAGTCACAACCGACGTAAACAGGAAACTTAATCAAGTAATAATGAACGGTTACTCACGTATGCTAGTCATGGGTGACTTCAATCTAAAAGAAATAAACTGGAATCATTACAGCACGTAAATGAATGAAACGCATCCGGCCACCATCTTCATGGACGCTATCAACGACCTGTTTCTTTTCCAACATATTAAAGAACCGACAAGAATTAGAGAAAACGATAGCCCGTCTATTTTGGATCTAGTCTTCAAATATGAAGAAAATATGGTTGAACAACTTGCATACTAAATGATCACTGTAATAATATTCAAATTACTAAACCAGCACCCGAACTATACAAAGGGAAACTATATTGCGATAAGAGAAAAATCTTCTAACATGAACTGTGAAGATGCAACCCAAGACACCAATATGTTGGAACCTGCTGGCTGAGAACCTAATTTAATATATTGAAGAAAACAAAACACACCAGTGAGCAGGGTGACCCAGGGGACGAAACGACCACATTGCTATTCAAGCTCAATAAAATATCGAAATGGTTAACGTATCAAAAATGTAAAAACATCATTACTTACACAAACTACAAAGCAGCCCGCAAACATGTAACATATGAACTAAGAAGAGCGAAATGTAAATACGAAGAGCGTCTTGCACTACAAATAAACGCGGATAACAAACTATTTTGGAAACACGTGCGCCTGAACACAAAGATCAATGTAACGGTTAAGAACTTACAAATGCCCAATGGATCGATAACAACAAATGGCAGTGAAAAAGCCGACACCATGAATGCTCATGTTGCCAATGTATTTACAACGGAGAACACCAAACACTATCCCAACATTTGAAGACGCCATGTATATACAACAGCCTGAAAAATATGATAATATCCGAGGAAGACACACTGAAGGTACTGAAATAGCTGAAATCGTCTAAAACACAGGGCCCAGACAACATTCACCCTGATGTAGTGAATGAATGCAATTTTTTTTTTTATCGAAGCCATTATGTGAAATCTTTAATAAATCAGTCCAAAAAGAAAGATTACCTAACATCTGGAAAACCGCGAATGTTACAGCAATTGTCAAAGCAGGAAAAGCAACATTAGCAGAAAATTATTGGCCCCTTAATATAACGCCAATGTACTGCAACTCCTTGAAAACATAATAAGAACTAACCATGGGGAACATCTTTCTACCCGAACTTCAATGCGGAGTTTGACAAAGTCCCACATCAACGCTTACTCAACCAAATCAAAGGGTGCGGAATACGTGGCAAGATACATGATTGTACTATCCTTGTTGATGGACTTCCTAGCGAATAGGAAACAATGGGCATTGATAAACGGTCACATGTCCACTTCACGGGATGTAACTAGCGGAGCCCCCCAAGGAAGTGTATTGGGACCAATACTTTTCCTAATCTTCATCAATGACTTAATGAACTGCACATTAAGACTCTTTGCTGACGACACCAAACTATACAGGGCAATCGGTAACTCGGTACAACAGATGCTGTTGAAGAACACATCTTGAACGCATGCAAATGGGCAAACTCGTGGCAAATGATATTCCATACGAAGAAATGCATGTATTCCAAAAGATAAACAGTCAGTACACTATGATAGACGACAACACAAAGACAACTGAAATAACAAATGTTGAAAACTAAAATGATCTCGGAGTAATTTTTCAAAGTAACGTGAAATTCAGCATGAATATCAACGAAAACTCCCAAACCACGAACTATTGAAAACCCTTGGCTTGCCCACACTGGAATAAAGGACACTTTATGCAGACATGATAGAAGTCCACAAGTTTTCGAATGACATCGATGTTGTCAACAGGGACAGCTGTTTTACCATGAGCATTTACCAGGCTACCAGAGGAAACCCATTGAAGCTATTAAAAAAAAAAGATCTAGAAAACTGAAAATAGAATAAATGTGTTTGGCTATATAGTAGTGGATACATGGAATGGCCTTCCGAACTTCACCGTCAGTAAACGCGTTTAACCGTTTCAACCCTAAGGAACTGGAATGAACTCTGATATGCTAATGTTCCGACCAATCCAATGGTCACAAAAAGATTTTCAGATTCGTCCATTTATGAAAAGGGGGAGTTTTTGTTCTAAGAAATATTAAAATTACTTTCAAAAAGTGCAGATCCTGATCAGTGCAGATCCTCGTTACGAGCCGGCTCATCTGGATCTGCACTTTTTGCATAAACCGATAGAGCTGGAGTTCGGGTTCAAAGTGTTAAGAGTAGAATATTGGTTAGGGTATCATTGTAAGTTCAAGGCCAGTTTCTATTAATAAGCAAACTGGAAGTCATTTAAGTTAATAATTTCCAGCTCAAACTTGGAAAACATTACCAAACGAAACTTCAAGTATATAATGATGTGCTCCCAGCACATATCCGGTCTCTACAACTTATATGTACTTTATGTGCCATGTGACTTATGCGGGTCACGTGGACATATAATTTCAGAACTCATCTACTGTTTTATATCTACGTGTATTTTATTTCATATTATACTTCACTATTCCTTGTTCAAATTCAGCCTTATAAACCACCATTTATTTTTATTTTGTTAGACGCTTTGTGCGAATTAATTTGACATAAATCGTCAAAATATCCCTTTAAAAATCAAATTATATCTTTTAATATGTAGGAACTGACGGAAGAAGAATAACTTACGAGCCTGTACAAGTCAGAGCTCCAGATAAGGTGCGTATTGGCGTATTTTACGCACTTATTTTAGCAGAATACGCATTGATTATCAAACGTGGGAGTACACAATACTCACAGCAATGTGAAAATAGGCATTGATTTTCAAATTGAGTAGAGAAAATACTGTAATAAAGTTGAAAATTTACTGCAGCTAAAAAAGTGATTGTTATATGATGTCATAGCCCCCATGCGCCCAAACGTACAAACTTACCTCCACGCGTCTGTCTGTTCTCAATGTACGATTATGCTGGAATGCTTATTTCGATGCTTGCGGGCGTCGTCATGTGACTTCAGCGCAGCTCTAAATACGATCACTGGTCAATCGGTCAGCTGGTGTACACTCAAGTTTAGGCTCAAGTGCACGAAGAACTCATTAAGCACACGAAGGATCGAACATGAACATTTTTTATTAATTATTTTTTGAACGGCCAAAAACGTCTAGGCTCGGCGGCATATTCATAGGTAGGGTCGGGTTTCCCGCACCACAATACTTTTCTTATGCCTAAACAACCTACTTTACTTACATGGCATAACCCCCAAGCCCCCAAACGTACAAACTTACCTCCACGCGTCTGTCTGTTCTCAATGTCCGATTATGACTGCCTATTTCGATGCTTGCGGGCGTCGTCCTGTGACACCAACGGAGCTCAACATAAGATCACTGGTCAATCGGTCAGCTGGTGTACACTTAAGCCTCTCAATCCGGTCAGGTGTTGCAGCAACGACGTTGACAAATGGTCAACAGAATGATATTGGAATTCCAGCCTGTCTTATATATGTGGCTGTGACTGGAGACATGGGGTTTATGGGTTTTGTGACCAGTGTAGTTCCTGATCAAATATCACACGCTTGTAGCCTGGTATTGCTAATTAGATGCATGACAGGTGTTTAGTTGATGGAATGGCGAACTGTGATGATCCCGGATAACCGATAAGCCCCATTTCTCCAGTCACATCCACAAACATGAATGCATGTCTATATATATATAAGGCAAAAACAACATGTTTTAATAGTATTTTATTTGATAAAAAATCAAGAATTAGTTTTTTTATTTCGTGAAATTCGGTCAAAAGTTGCGTTTACTATGACAAATTGGTGTGTTTAAAGGTACATGCCCACTCAGTAGGCACAAACTGCCAGGGCCCGGTTGCTCAAAGCTTCTGTTAGCTTAACAGACTGTTAAATCCTTAGCAATGCTAAGGATTTAACAGTATGTTAAGCTAACATAAGCTTTGAGCAACCGGGCCCTGGTTATAATGTATCCCGTCAACACAGTGAGTATGTGCCGTGAAACATGGTGCCGTGAAATATTTTTGATATCCAGTCAATACAATTTTTGCATTTTACAGCCATTTGTAGGTGTTGACGGGATAAATAGAATAGTAGGTTAGTGCCGTGAATGGGAAAAAATATCTGGCGCGGCTCGGAAACGGGATGTGCTCGGTAGAGCCTCGCCCATCCCGTTTCCTAAGCCTTGCCAGATATTTTTTCTCATTCACGGAACTAACCTACTATTCTCTATATAGGGAGACTGATAGTTTTGTATATTCTTTTATATTACATTTTCTGGCATAAGAATGCTTCATATACCACTACCCCACGTATTGATTGACATTATTATACATTGTATATCGAACGAATAGTTCCACACTGATATCAGGGGCGATAACCGTGTTTCCAGAGAATGTTAACGGACATTACTATTTATTCTCACTGTATTTATGTTTCTATCGAAAATATGATGTTTTCAGGTGACGCATTTAATTGATATAAATAATTAAAATATAGCCTGCCTCATTTACATAAGAAAATAGCCTGATACCACCGCGAGTCAGTAAAATAAATATTACTAAATGATTATATCTTTATAGCGGGCATTTTAGAACTGGTGGAATAGTGACACAATTGTACACTTATTTAATTCCTATAAATGTGTGCCTACTGAGTGGACATTTACATTTAACATGGAAACAAAGGAACTGGCGAATCTGGAAGTGGAATCGACAAACGAAAACATTGCAAATTGACTTAGAAAATTGGCCAAGATAGCCAGGGCCCGGTTGTTCAAAACACCAGTTAGCTTAACGGACTGTTAAATCCTTAACGGACTGTTAAATCCTTAACTGAATGGTTAAAATCTCTGTTAAAACAGAGATTTTAACCATTCAGTTAAGGATTTAACAGCGGATGTTTTGAGCAACCGGGCCCTGGCTAAGAAATTGAAAGTAAACTTTTGAAAATCGGTTCACTGTTTCTGAAAATAGAAACATTTCCCAATGTTAAATCCCCACATACATCATAGGTTGTTTTTTTTTTTGTAATACAATCACTATTTGACCAATTTCACGAAAAAAACTGATGTAAGAAAGACACTTATACATAAATACTGTTGGAAACGACCAAACATGATACGATTTACAGAATTGGTAAAGCCTGAAAACTCCGAAACAGTACGCAAGCTAGCAATATATATATGCAAAGCCTTTAAGATAAGGAACGACAACCTGTATATCCATTAACATCATGACCTTCTCCCAAACTACTATATTTATATTATATTTGTTATATTTTGTTAAAACCAGAAATAGCGTATCTATGTAAAACACAGAAGGTTGTAAGTTTAAAGCCCGCTATAGAGTTTGAAAATATCTTTCAAAGTAGAATAATGCCTTACCACTGGTTTGCCGGACCATGCTTTAAATTATGGTCCCGTCATTATATGACATTAGTCGTTGCTGGGACGTAAATCGCAATCACTTTTACTTTAATATTATTGTGTTCTGAATTTCGATCAACACTATAAGTATTAATCATGCAATGGGGATATATATGTGCGTTATTAATAGTAAAGTATGTATAATTGCTATACAATATGAGACACCGGCGGAAAAATAGCTATTCGCATATATCGCAACGTTTACAATATTGTTTATATTTATACAAATATAATTCCAGCACAAAAATATTTACACAATTCCCTAACATTTGATTGGCCAAGTCTCTGTCCAAAATTTATATCCCAGTAAACTCCCACGCCGAACTACTTTCCGTAACCGTGAGGCGCAGTCAAAATAATTCTTAAGAAAACGGAAAATAAACACATTTTCTTGATGAATTTATTTCAAATGCTGGAATTATAGGGAATGAATGGCCTTTTTGTGGAATTTATCGGGGATATAAACTTGGAAAAGTCGCGGGAATACTGGACGAGGCCTTCCGGCCTTCGTCCAGTATTCCCGCGACGTTTCCAAGTTTATACCCCGATGAATTCCACAAAAAGGCCATTCATTCCTATAATATATCAACATACATAATTTAGTGTCGCAGGTAACGCATGCAATGACTGACGAACATCATATGCCCTGATCCTACTACGTGGCTGCGCAGAATCACCTGAACATATCATGGTCGGTTATGCCACACAACTACATGTATATACAGTCAGGCGGTGTCCATATATGCAGGTAGTACGATTGTTGTTTGTCTATTATGTCTGCTATCTTTGTCACACGTACTTGACAAATGTACTTGAACATGTAGTTTGTACTACTTCATGGGCCATATGGCTTAAAAGTGTTCAATAAAACATATATCATCCTCATTAAAGTTTGCTCAAGATCATTAGTAGTCATAATAGTATAGTTCCTGCCGTGTCTGTGTATGTTAGAGAATACCGAATGGTGCGAAATCGCCAAGGAGGTATGCAAAAGTAGTCTGGTGTTAAAAATAACAAATAGTGCGGGTGTTTAGAGGTCACAGACACAGTTTGCTTGCAAATCTTGATCTTTTGCTACGCAGTTTCACTTGGGGAACAGTTTGGGGTGCTTTCAGCATATTTGTAGCATTTAAAAGAAAACACTGAACATGTTGGTCACGTGATGGCAACAGAGTTTCCGTGGCCAAAACATGTAAACAATATTGGAGGACATGACGAAGTTGGATTTTTCTTTCTGAGGAGTAAGTGAACCTATTGTTTACTTCATACAGAACCTGTACATACTGCCTGCAGTTCATGTATCAGTAGGTTCCACACTATCCATACGAATAGCGAAAGTAGGAGAGACTGGCCTTATTGGATGGGATTCGGTTACATTATATAGTTAAACTCTTTGATGTGTTCTAACCTGTACACATGTATAACCGTAAAAAGTGGGCAATTTTACACAACATAGGCAGTAGGTACATTTATTGCATTACATGAGTATTCGCAGTGTATTAACACAGTATAATAAAACTCACATTACACTAGTGTAATACATATGCAAATTAGCTCGATACAGAATACATGTTTGGTGACCAGTACAGCTTCTATGTAATATGATGTGCTTATGCAACAAATATAATTTAACATTTGTGATAATTTAATATGGTATTTATTAAACTCATAACAAATTCGGCATAGCCTCGTTTCTGATGAAATCAGTAGACTCGTTTAACAAATATCATATTAAATCCTCACTCAAGTAAGATCCTCTATTTACCTGAAGCTGGGATTGGTGGTTTTACCTTACCATTACCCGACTTATACGTGGGCCATCATCATTGATGTTTCCTATACCATGCTATATATATTACGGAGCCCCTCTCATATAGCAATTTGTTCCCACGAATTAACAATTCGTTCCCGTGGGAACGAATTGTTATTTCGTGGGAACGGATAGTTAAATTGAGAGAACGCATTGTTAATTAGTGGGAACGAATTGTTAATAGTGGGAACGAATTGTTAAATTGAGGGAACGAATTGTTATTTCGTAGAACGAATTAATAACAAAAAAAAAATCTACATCCCCTGCGGGGCTCCGTTCATTTGGCTATTCTCGGCTACTTTCATTTTAGTATGGATATTATGGGACCTCATTTCCCATAACCTGTGCCCATCCTGCTCTAGATATTCACGAATTAAAACATAGGTATATTTATTTTTATGAAAGATATAGTAAGTCTCGTTTGACCACCCTGTTGGTGCCCCAAAAATAAGTGGCTGAAATTCAAAAGCACTTTTAAAATTTATATTTCCACTTTTAGTTTTCGAGAAAAACAAACTCATCTTGTTGGTACCTTATATTCGACTATGCTCTTGTTGACGTTGCTTGCACCGTTTCTTTTAGCACGTTTTAGCACTCTAACGAACGTGATTAAAAATCAAAGGACTGAAAGTCCTGAAATCCTTCGCAGTTGCGACAAAAAGTATTCTCTCAAAGAGTCGTCACAGACTGGAATGCACTCCCTAGTGATTGTGTAAATTCGAACACACTAAATAGTTTCAAAAGTTCACTCAACTCCGCCTGGAAGAAGAGACCCAGCAAATTCAACACGTGAAAATATTGTACAGACATTTTAACCATGATTTAGTTGCGCTCTCCCCCCAGTTTCAAAGACAATTATCCAATTTGACGTCGCTAAAATAGGCCAGTACAAGCCTAGCTTACAAGAAATGGCCTTCAACCAAGGTTGAACCAAGGTAGGTAGAAAATAAAAAAAAAGTACTTGCCCAGGTCAAAAAGTTACTCGCCCAGTTTTTTTTCAAAATAAATAGCTATTTCCAGTTTTTGTAATGTTGCATCTTATTTATAAAAAAAAGCTTTTACATATGATCATTACCAAAACGTATGAGACATATTCACTATTATTGTTATTTATATTTTAAGTATTAAATGAACATAAACAAACAAATAGCAGCGAATTTGCTCAGAGGCTTGCACACTTCTTATTTTCTATAAGCGTTGAGTGACATAGATTTAGTTTAATTTATAGTGGCTATGTTTGCATGCGCTGCGTGCTGCCTTAATTACTAAATTCAATGGTTTCGGACCCGGCGCCGACCGTTTCGTCCCAAGCCGTTATGTTCGGCGTCTGAAATGCGCGTTAACCCAACTGTATACGAGACGATATATGTGGCCGCGTATACACTAGTCTATACTCGCAGTCCTATTATTTGTTAGCCCGGCCGCGTAAAGCCGACAAATAATCCGTGAATTAAACTTGCCCGATATGGACCGTGTTCAAAATCGCTAGAGATTCTACCCGTAACCGTGTACATAGACACTGCTTGAATCTTACTTCCCGCAAATTGACGTAAACTGTAAACAACAAATGGTCGCTGAATTAATACCATTTGTTGGCCGTTATCGATGGAATTAATTATCGATGGAATTAATTGACAATTTCTTCCAAAAAAAATAATCCTGACCTAATCTTTCACTCGCCAAACTGGGCGAGTGCCTGTAGAAAGTACTCGACCGCCACAAAAAGCACTCGCCATGGCGAGCTGGGCGAGTGAAATTTCAACCCCTGATTATTGTATCGATTCAGGGGACCTTGTCAATTTGCATAAACTGAAGCCATCACAGGCGCTCGGATTGTTCAACAAAAATAATAGAGAGTCACATTTCATCACACTATCGGATTATTTAATGATTAGGATGCATGTTTTGTTGAACGGGTATATAATAAATAGGTTTTTGGATTTGTACGGAAATATATTTCGGCGTACTCGTTCGTTCGGCGGAACCTAAAATTATTCAAGCTCTAAGACAATGTTTCATTTGTGAAGTGTATCGTACTGCATTTTCTGTGTAACGTTATTATAGATTAGTTGATGTTTTAAGTAAAATGGACACTGATTAATAATATCGATGGCTCAAGATGATTATTTAAAGCATGCGGTATGTAACTGTCAAAAAACAATGTTTCTGTTTTAAATCATCATCATTTCGCTGTCCAATGTTGGATTTTATCGAGCCATTGACCTATGACTATGTAAACGATTCTGTAATTTGTCGGCATAAAATGGCGGAAACTACTTTTCATGAGACACGAGGTTAATTGTATCAGTGCGCGTGAAAAATAATATACTCAAATTAATACATGTCAGTTTATATTATATTAAATCAGATAAACATTTTGTAATATAAATGTCGTACAGAAAAATTAACAACACTTGTATTACACTACACAATATAATGTTAGCTCACTATCAGAACTATTTTTCATGGTGTATAACTACGTATAAATTACATGTGGAGCGGTCGATCATTGCGCTAAAAATATAACCTTCCTAACAAAATATTTATTATGAAACACGACAGTTAATATTTTATAAAATCACAAACTGTTTTTAAAAATATAACTGTAGCTGAAAAAAAATGTAGCTGGCCAAAAATGTGAGTGACACGTTCATAATGCACCGCTCGCTTTGGAACTCTCTCACGTGGCGTAGCTAGAATCATGAAGCATGAAGTACGTTCGTTGGTCGACAATTACTCATTTGCATAAATCATGTGAGGTCTCTAAAACCGTATAAGGACTATATCCAAGCAAATATGCTTGGATAAAAATGACAACTCGTATATCAAATAATAGTATTACCTTCAGTTAGTAATGATGCACTCCCCTTTATCTCAGTTCTAATATCTGATACATCATTACCTTGCACTCCCGTATATCTCAGTTCTGTTATCTGATACATCATTACCTTGCACTCCCGTATATCTCAGTTCTGTTATCTGATACATCATTACCTTGCACTCCCGTATATCTCAGTTCTGTCATCTGATACATCATTACCTTCTTCGTATGTAGCTGCGAGAACATAAAGAGAGTAAAGAGAGCGGGCAAGGCATCTGAAACCAGTGCAGCCCTCTGATTAGTCTGCGCATCCGCGCAGTCGCAGCGCTATGCGCAGTGTGTCACTTTCTTTATTTCAAGACACTTGAAGATTGTTCTTGAAATCAAACAGCTTGATTGGCTGAGCTTGAGATGTGCTACAGATCAGGCTGAGGCAATCAAACTGCTTGAATACGAGTACTGTGGGTGCAAACGAAGCTTTTTGGCTCATTTCATGTTGCTCATGCTGTCAAAGGTTGGTCCCCATATTTGATAAATATAATCGTTTGCCAACATATTCTAGACGGCCAACCCTCTGGAATGTTCACACGGAGGATCAAAATAGTAACGCCATAGCTGTCTTATATGTACATAATATATGATGTGCATTGTTCAATAGCTAAAATACTACTATTTTCAAGATGGCCGCTGTTTCCAAGTAAACATCTTCTTTCTTTGTTCTGTGCTCGTATGTGTCACTATTTGGATGTCTACACCATGCAAAGCAGGTAAGTTCATTTTCATAATGATAGGAAAATTACATAGAAACTACGTATTTGGTATGATCTCCATTTTACTTGAATTATAAACGAAAACCTTACGTCAACTGGGATGTCCTGCGGTATCGCCATGTACCTCTAATATACCTCAGCACAATCAGACTGCTTATATAATGCAAACCATGGGATATGTTCACTGGTTTCTGCAATTGTTAATACATTACCCCACCCATGTTTTTAACATGTTGAACAAGTAAAGCTTTGATAGACGGACCGGATGACGAATACTAATCTGATTTGTTCTGTTTGTTACTCGTACTTTATCAGGTATGACACGAAATTCATGCTGATATATGTCCCTTCCATTTGCTGTGAAGTGTAAGATCTGAAAATATGTAGAATACCTAATGAAATTCAGACATATGATTGTACAGTAATCCAAAATGGCTGCAGCGATTTGGATATGAATTTACATTGGACGACTTTCATTTAATAGTGTATAAGGATTCATTTTATAGTTTTACGGTACTTAACTGAACGCCAAATCTACATAAACTCAAATAATTAATGCTAGCTCTAAATAATTAGGGCTAACATTAATTACTTGAGTTTATGTAGATTTGGCGTTCAATAGTACTGAGCTACCTGAACAAAACGCAATACGGATTAATAATAACCTGCATAAAACGCAAATTACTAATTGACATATCTAAATGTGAATAAGACAGGGCATGCTAGTCAGTCAGATGGACATGTGCGTTTGTATATGTTAGCATGTCTATGGCACATACATGTCCCGGTGCTTAACATGTTGACATGTATAGGTTATTTGATATTGAGGTTATATTTCAAATTAGTGAGATTTTAGTATGTTTCGCTACAAGAAAATTATAGCTACCATCTTGATCGTCATCTTGAATTTGAGGCATTTGCCCACGGAAACCAGAGTTTATCAAGTGATTTCATAAAGTACAGACAATCACGATCATGTTGGTATATCACTACCTATGTTCTAAGAGACCGTCCACTACTCTTTAAATAATCCACTTTTTAGCTGATTGTTGCTCTACTAAAACGATATGTGTCAGGAAAAACTAATATATACCACACGCTATTCAAGCATGGTACTGACATATAATGATTACTCGATGCCATTGGTATTTAGGTTACTAGTACCTTGCAAATTCAAGATTTGACATATCGAAACAGTCATTAAGTAAATGTAACCACGACCATAGACAATTCTTTTTGAAACTCGCAACAATGAAGCGTTATTTACTTTCCATGGTCTACATTTCATTGTATAATTAATGTAAACTTTAAATTCAGACGAAATTTGCGATATGACAAACAAAATGTACTGGTATACACTTGGTGTGGTTCAAGCGTAACATGTAATGTATTCAGCACATATCTATTGGTAACGAATGACTGAAATAAATTGCATACAATCATGCGTTTATATCGGCCTCCATGTGAAACAAGTGGGTGGGATATACACAGCAAGCAATTCATATTTTCATTTAAGATAAGAACGGCAACCACAGCTATTGAGTATTCATTCTACATACGCGTAGTATTACACTACGATAAATAATCAATTGCATAGTATATAATATGTAGATCATACAGAAAAACTGTAATTTCCTAATTTAAGCTTCAGTTGTTCACACAATTTTAATATATTTCACACAACTGTAAAATAATTATAAAATATGCATGTGGTATACATATTCACATTGTTCGTGTGAAGGTTCGTGTCTGTGCTTACAGAGACATTGTGTATGGAATTGGCGGCCATTTTGTTTTTCCTGTAGTTATAGCCACTGTTGAATTTTACCGTGGGTTGGCCACCTCATAAATGTTCAAGGCGGTCCATACTTGTGAAAAAGTGTGGCCAACCTTTGACAGCATGCATAGCATGAAATGACCCTGTATGTTTCCATTGTCAATAGAGTTCAGAAACGTTGATAATCTGTGCAAGATGAACGCAGACGGTGGTGTACATACTGCTTATTAACCATAACACTGCTGAATTATGTCGTCTGCTGCTTGTTTTGTATTTTCCATTTTTCTCATCAAAACATTCTTTGAAAGCACTTTAGAATCATTTCCAAATGGAAATGATTCTAAAGTGCTGTCAAATAATGTTTTCATTGAGAAAAAAGACAACATACAAAACAACAGGAGACGATAATTTACGTTTCCCACTTTCTAAAGGTTAATCAGTAGTCAGTTTCTTCACAGGCAACACGTGAAAAGGGCCCAAACATATGGAACGCCATAGCTGTCTTATATGCACATACTATATGATGTGTATTATTCATTATATGATGTGCAAACCTCTTTATATGATGTGCAAACTTCTTTATATGATGTGCATTGTTCATTATATGATGTGCAAACTTCTTTATTTGATGTGCAAACTTCTTTATATGATGTGCATTGTTCATTATATGATGTGCAAACCTCTTTATATGATGTGCAAACTTCTTTATATGATGTGCATTGTTCATTATATGATGTGCAAACTTCTTTATATGATGTGCATTGTTCATTATATGATGTGCAAACTTCTTTATTTGGTGTGCATTGTTCATTATATGATGTGCAAACTTCTTTATATCGTGTGCACACTTCCTTATATGATGAAACTTCTCTATATGATCTGCAAATTTATTTATATCACGTGCAAACTGCATTATATGATGTCAAACTTATGTATATGCTGTGCATCGTTCATTATATGATGTGCAAAATTCTTTATAAGCTGTGCAGACTTCTGTATATGATGTGCATTGTTCGTTATCGACATTCAAGCATGTATTTTCGGTTGAATCTGAATGTACAGCTGGGTACTTCGAATGTACAGCTGGCCCTGCAATCGACATTCAAACGCGTATTTTCTGTTCAATCTGCATGTAGAGCGGTGTACATCGAATGTACAGCTGGCTCTGCAATCGCCATTCAAACTCGTATTTTCTGTTCAATGTGAATGTAGAGCTGGGTACCTCGAATGTACAGCTGGCGGTGCAATCGACATTCAAACATGTATTTTCGGGTGAATCTGAATATACAGCTGGGTAATTCCAATGTACAGCTGGCTCTGTAATTGATATTCAAACTCATATTTTGTGTTCAATGTGAATATAGTGCTGGATAGTTCCAATGTACAGTTGGCTCTGCAATCGACATTCACACATGCATTTCCGGTTGAATCTGAATGTAGAGCTGGGTACATTGCATGTACAGCTGGCTCTGCAATCGACTATAGAGCTGGTACTTGGAATGTACAGCTGTCTCTGCAATAGAGATTCAAACTCGCATTTTCTATTCAATCTAACGGAGGATGTTCTCATTTATTTTGTGACATTCTGTTACAAGTCACTGCAGCTGCAGCTTGCTACTATTAAACTATATCTGGCAGGTATTCGTTTTCACTATCTACAAGCAATCCTATGTCTTCTATGGATAGACTACAATGTGTTCTACGTGGTGTTAAACGTAGTCAAGGAGCGAAAACGAGGTTCAGACTGCGTATAACGTTTTCAATTCTGAAGCAGATGACTGTGCGACTTATTACATGCGGGAGTTTTTACAGAAAACTTAGATTTGACGTTACAATGTATGTGCTCATTAGCCTATTTCGGCTTTCTTCCTTCGCTGCTGTGAGTTCACTGTTAAAGCTCGGAATGATGACGTTTATTCATATTTGAAATGTCAGGATGTGTCATTCTTGACATATCATTCTATGTTTTGTCTGTTCTACCAACATTCAAGACAGATCCGTTCAGTGTATGCGTTGATAATTCCAGCACAAAAATATTTACACAATTCTCTAACATCTGATTGGCCCGTAGCAAGTCTATGTCCAAAATATATATCCCAGTAAACTCCCACGCCGAACTACTTTCCGTAACCGTGAGGCGCAGTTAAAATAATTCTTAAGAAAACGGAAAATAAACACATTTTCTTGATGAATTTATTTCAACTGCTGGAATTATAAGGAATGAATGGCCTTTTTGTGGAATTTATCGGGGATATAAACTTGGAAAAGTCGTGGGAATACTGGACGAGGCCTTCCGGCCTTCGTCCAGTATTCCCGCGACTTTTCCAAGTTTATACCCCGATAAATTCCAGAAAAAGGCCATTAATTCCTATAATATACCGATATACAGAAATAGCTCCATTATTTGATGGAACACCATTTGTGTCTACGCAGGGAGCAGCTTATATCTACTGCGTTTTGTTATGATATCTCGCCACTATTCATAGATGCGGATGGCAAACCGTTCACTAGGACAAAGTTTCTTTATTATGTGAAACAAGTTTTATGCAGACTCGTTTATGACGAGAATAAATATAGTGGCCATTCATTTCGGATTGGTGCTACAAGCAGTGCAGCAGAAGCTACCATTGAAGCTCGCATGATACAAACTCTCGGTCGATGGTCTTCATCATGCTATACCAGGTACATCAGAGTTGCACGCAGTGCTATACAAATTGCACAGGCCCGGATGTGTCATTGACTTCGTACAAGGTAAACAATACTGTGGATGTGATAGTTCATGCACTTTATTTAATAGCAGGTTACACAATAGATGTCATATATTTTCTACATGTTTCCTTGTTGGGTACAAACTGTATGTTACGAGTACACGTATACCTGATTAATTTCTCCTCTTGGGGGCACTCATTGCTATTTTTAGTTTAACAATATCAATTCGTTTTGGACCATTTTGCCACATTTTCGATAAATTAATTCATATGTACATTTATGTGCGGCATCAGTTGAAACATTTGCAAGACTTGCTGATACATCATTCACTCGCCTGAAGCGACTCGCCCCAGTACATACGCTCGACACGACATTATGTACGCTCGTCTCACCTCATTATCGGCTCGCCAGTCAATACACTCGACTGCACTGGACGACCCACCTCTCTATTGTCCGAGTACACTCCATTCGCCAGTCGGTTACGCTCGACTACCCTGCACCACTTTCCTCATTATAGTCGGTACGCTCGACTCGCTAGTCGGTACGCTCGACTAATTTCGACGACTCACCTCGACGACTCGCCAGTCGGTACACTCGACTCGCATTCGAGTTGTTAACTCAACTCAGATTTTTCTAGTCGTCCACTTGATGCACATTCTAGTTTTTAACTCAACTCAGCTCTTTCTAGTCGTATGCTCGACTCACCTATATTTCTAGTCTTTCACTCAACTCGTCACCCTCTAGTCGTTTCAGGCGAGTTATATATTATTAGCTCTACCCATTCACTCCGCCATAGTCGTGCAAGAGGATAGCTACTGCATACGTCTCACCTACGTCTAAACTTATAATATGGAAATGACTTGATAAAAGAGCCAAAACTGTATGGCGTTTCTCCTGTGAGTATACGCATGTGTCAGGTCAAGTAAACATTCATGGAAATGAATTGGCACAAGTACCACACACATTCGTAATAATTAACACATGATTCGCAGAAAACATACTGTAAAACAGTCTAATTCGGCAGCCATTTGGAAAATAAATATTGCCAATTGCTGGTGTAATTGAATATAAGATGTATTGAACATCATATTACATGTACATTCAAATTTTGAATGACATAAAGCAATTTACCCGGTTAATATTGACCACACTGAATGCTAACAGTTCTTATTAAAACACTATAACAATGTTCGGTGGCCATCTTGAAAAGGCCATCATTTCTTCACCCAGCGGCTTTTTTGAGCGCAGACAACCAGGTTTGATAGACAATAGGTTACTGCATATTAAATCATACTCAGCAAAATATCCCCGGGGGGGGGGGGGGGGGGGGGAGTTATTGCTAGCTCAGGATCTATTACGGTGTCAACGTTTCAAGACTTTTGAAGATACATGCCCACTCAGTAGGCGCAAAATGTTTTTTATATCCGAGACATCATCTGAGACGTTTCCTGACAATATAAACATTAATTCACCATTATCCCACGTATTGATTGGCATTATTATACATTTTATATCGTAAATTACCACACTGATCTCAGGGGTGATAACCGTGTTTCCTTAACATGTTAAGGGACATTACTATTTAGTTTCTGTATTTAATTTTTGATGCGCAATGATCATACTTTATAATATGTAATATTTATAATATTATTTTGTTTCAGTTGACGCATTTAATTAGTATAACTAATTAAACAATAGCATGTCTCATTTGCATATGAAAATAGCCTGATATCACCGCGAGTCACTATCAGTAAAATACATATTACTAAATCAGTATGTCTGTATAGCGGGCACTTGTAACTTTTAGAACTGGTGGAATAGTGACACATTATACACTTATTTAATTCTCATTCTACTGAGTGGGCATGTACCTTTTTAAAGGCATAATTGTAAAATTCTAAGTCCAAAAGACGGAGATAATCCATGAAGCGGTGGTGGTGGAGGGGGTGGGGGGGGGGGGAGGGCAGAATCAACAATCTAAATGTACACACCATAAGAATGTAGCATAGCAAATATCAACAACTGCAGCTAGTATAGGTTAAACGTTTTCTGACTTACACGAACATTTCAGACGTACCGACGTACGTACGTACGTACGTACGGATGGAGGGACACCTGAATAATTAGTTGCGAACAGTAACTCGTGCAGTCGACTGGCTACAGACGGTACGGGAGTAGATTACAAGAGTAACTGTTCGCAACTACCAAAGAATATACATGTACCCATGTTTCTTCAAACTAGATGGCCGCGGCCAGCATATCACGCCCGCCGAAGTATTTGATGGAGCCAGTATGTATGTATGTATCTGGTAAGAGCATTCGGATTTGGGGACTTATTTGGGTACTTAAAAACTAGCAGATTTTACGTAAATTTCAAAATATTTTCACCTTGACCTTGGCTATGGGGGCTACATGGATGGGCTGTAGATGGAAATATGAATGATGATAAAGAAATATATGAAGGTTCAAGTAAATTGGACTTAGGGTTGTGGAGATATTGGGTAGTTAAAAACTTTAACGCAGATTTAAAAACAGAACTTTTAACACAAATTTAAAAGTAATTTGACCTTAACCTCGGGCATGGGGGCCCACATAGATGGGCTATAGAATGACAATATGGATAATGATAAAGAGCTGTCTGAATTCCTAAGTCATTGGACTTAGGGTTGTGGAGATATTGGTATTGCAAAACTTTAACACAGATTTAAAACAAACAAAAACTAGAAAATGTGTTCATAGAACACGAATGCCCCACATATCGCTTTGATAATAAATGAGGCAAAATTCCAAGTAAACATTTTGTTTTACCTGATCGGTCAAAGGATGAAGAAATTATGAGACATTTACCCGAGCGTTAATGTTTTGTGACGAACGGACGGACGGACGGGACGGGACGGGACGGGACGGGACGGGACGGACGGACAAGGGTAACACTAAATGCCCCCTCCACTATCGTGGTGGGGCATACATAAGTTTGAAGCAATTTTATCTTGACCTTGGGTATGGGGGCCACATGGGTGGCCTATAGAGTGATAGGGTTGTGACGATATTGGGTACTGATAACCTATAATGTAGATTTAACAAAAGAACGCAGATTTCAAAGTAATTTGACATTCACCTTGGGCATAGGGGCTATAGAATGAATATATGAATGAAGATAATATACAATGTGAAGGTTCAAGTCAATTGAATTGGAGTTAGGGTTGTGGAGATATTGGGTACTTAAACACTTTAATTCAGAATAAAACAGGGTTGTGCAGATGTGGGGTACTTAAAAGTTAACGCATATTTTACTAAAAAAGAGGTATATGAAGTTTTAAGTCAATCAGACTGAGGGTTGCAGAGATATTAGATACTGAAAAACTTTAACGCAGATTTTACAAAACAAATATTGACCGCAAATGTCTAAGTAATTGATCTTGACCTTGGGCATGGGGGCCGAATGGGTGCGCTATAGAGTGAAATTATGGATAATGATAAAGAGGTATGCGAAGTGTCAAGTCAATCGGACATGCGCACATGTCGGACGCACGGACGCACGTTAAATGCGGCGACTATATTACGCCGACCGCAAGCGGGCGTGGATATAATAACCAGGACCTCATGTTAACATGTAACCACAGCCTGTATTTTGGCAGGTAATGTTGCCAACCCTACTGATGCAGTGATTGTCTGTGTGGGTGCGGGTAAAAAACGACCATCAGAACGCTAACGTGTACATTGTTTATTGTTTTATTTAAAGTCAAAGTTCGATAAAGGTTAAGAAGGGAGTGAGCAGGACACGCACCTGCTGAAATCAGGCTTGAACAAAAGGCATCCATCAGGTACGAACGATACGGTATATAATATACACGTGCTACGTTAACGTCCGAGCGGCATATGCTTCCAAGCATTTCCACTTACACGGATCACGGTGTTACTACATGAATTATAGTAAATATGCCTATTCAGCTTGGGTATATTTGATATCAGCTCGCCACAGAATTGAAGTGCATGTCTGAAACTATGAAGAATGCAATTTTGGACATCTGAATAAAACGCGCACGTGTCATATTGCTAATGTTTAGGCGGACGATTCTTGTCGAGCAAATGGTATGTTAAATTTTCAAGGGAAACAATCTATCGATGTGGCTTAATCGTGATATGTGCCGAACAACTCGGCCTTCGGCACTTCGGATGTATGATACCTCTGCCCAAAATAGGTTAGTGTCGCCAGCCGCATATATGTTCTAAACAGTACAATGACCACTTTAAACAGTAAAATGATCAGAATTTATTTCGTCAGACATGATTGGATTTAACATATATGCATGGTAGTGTTATTTATTGATCATCTGGCGAATTTACAGTACGATTTTATTTCTCAGTGACGATAAAATGCTCGACGCGCAGGGATTTTTCTGACGAGGCGATATCTGAGAACCAAAGTAGTTTTTTATGGCCTTAGCTTAAAGGTATATGCCCACGCAGCAGGTTACACTGTACTACTATTTTTCATTTTCTGTCAAGCCTTATATGAGTCATTTGTCTACCCACTAACGAGTTATTTTTAATTACGGCGCGTGTTAATTGGTTTAAAATCGCATTTTATATGCCGCGACCAGAAAGGGTATTTTCCGACCTCGTGCTATTTTTACCAATACTCGTCACGTGACACGGTCAATCATATCACATCTTTGACATGCGCAGTGAAGTATCGGAAGTTGAGAAGAAAAATCTCTGTTCGAGTCCAAATCTAAATCTCCACGTAACTCTTTCCATTTGGTGATAAGGTCGCCAATATTAACCACTCCCTCTCTGTACTGCCTGTCCCTCAGACATTTCGCCTTTTTTTTGGCCGACGTCGTTTCATACAATTTCCGTTCTGGACATTTCGACATGTTGATATTCTTGTTTACATATTGGGAAGCCTACTGGCGCGCATAGTATACTGCGCATGCGCACCGCAAGCCGTGATGTGAAAGTCGTCGTCCCAGAACATTATCAAAATAGACTGTTACCGCCGCTCGTCGCTAACAGTAAATTGATAATTAATAAATGATTATATTTGTATAGCGGGCACTCGTAATTTTTAGAACTGGTGGAATAGTGACATAATTATACACTTATTTAATTCCTATAAAAAACATGTTGTGCCTACTGCGCGGGTATGTACCTTTAATGTTGTTTTTACATGTAGCGTATACGCGAATTGTTCTACGGCCCTGTCTATAGAGATCCGCAATTAAAACCCTCAAATGAAGTTTATGGTGTTCATGGTATGGGGTCACGTGGTTTACACACGTTTCCGAACCTTATTTTCCGATTTGGCGTAATCCGTCTCGTCCTTCTACAGTAAATTTTGATTAAAATCTTCCTAATAAACGGACGAACTTTAAAGATATATGGCGCACCAAACGTGTTTTATGAGTGCTCCAAAACAATAATACATAACTTTTCCGAAGAATCGAGTATACGAGTACCATTTATTTCCTACATTCACGTGCTCTATATGTTACATTGTAGTATTGATTATAACTAAGTAAGTTAATAGAAACCTGTGTCACACGGATTTATTTAAAATACATACATAATGGGATACTTTCTGTCAGACTAGCATTTTTATAATTAATTACCTTGTGGACAGTGAAATATGAGGAGAAAATAGGGAGTTCACTATCATATAATTCCAGCACAAACATATTTACACAATTCCCTAACATTTGATTGGTCCGTTGCAAGTCTCCGTCCAAAATTTATATCCCAGTAAACTCCATGCCGAACTACTTTCCGTAACCGTCAGGCGCAGTTAAAATAATTCTTAAGAAAACGGAAAATAAACACATTTTCTCGATGAATTTATTTCAAATGCTGGAATTATAAGGAATGAATGGCCTTTTTTGTGGAATTTATCGGGGATATAAACTTGGAAAAGTCGCGGGAATACTGGACGAGGCCTTCCGGCCTTCGTCCAGTATTCCCGCGACTTTACCAAGTTTATACCCCGATAAATTCCACAAAAAGGCCATTCATTCCTATAGTAATCAATTCCCAGGAATCTAGAGGCGTGCTTGATTAAACAAGCAGACGCACGAAAATGGTTCAAAGAAGGACGTCGGAATATGTGACAGGCAGTAAAATGAAAATTATCTCAATATTTTTGTAGGAGTAGATTGATCAGGGTCAATGGTGTCGCATTTGTTGCTGTATTTTCTGAAAAAGTGTACCAACGAAGACCAACGAAGACTAAGGAAACTCTCCATATGCCGAGGACCATTGCAGGTAAGTATGACTTACTTATTTATATTTAGTTTATTAGTATGGCATACACGACTTGATACATGTACATATCGCCAATTTCTACGCATTTACTCAAATACATGTATATGTTTTCGTCACTAATAAATTAAATCTGCACCCCTCGCAGTAACATTGAATCGTTGACTGGCAAGTGATATTGTGATACGAGCGACCAGCATAGACCCAAATCATTCTAGGCAGACTGATCAGGGGCTATAGTGTCGCATTTTTCGTGTTATTTCTGGAAACGTGTACTACTATGTCTTAACCAGTGATGATCCACTCTCCAATCAAGATATCCCGAGGACATAATTGTGTCACTATTCCACCAGTTCTAAATATTACGAGTGCCCGCTATATAGGTATAATCATTTAGTAATATTTATTTTACTGATAGTGACTGGCGGTGGTATCAGGCTTGTTTCATATGCAGATGAGGCATGCTATTTTTTAATTATTTATACTAATTAAATGTGTCACCTGAACAAATTATATTTTCTACAGATTATAAGTATGATCATTGCACATCAAAAAGTAAATACAGAGAATAAATAGCAATGTCCATTAACATTTTAAGGATACATGGTTATCGCCCCTGATATCAGTGCGGGAATTTACGTCCGATATACAATGTATAATAATACCAATCAATACGTGGGGTAAAAGTGAATGAATGTTTATTTTGTTATAAAATGTCGCGAATGATGTCTCTGATATAAAGAACAGTGTGTGCCTACTGTGTGGGCATGTACCTTTAAGACACCCGACAAATATTAACATTATGCAATTATTAATATACAATTATTACTTTCACAATGTCGCTGAAACAATTTGCAATTGTTACACTGATATATGCCACGGGGGCATATCCTTATTTTACTAACGTACGTGTACTCTCTAGTTTTTTTATCATGTTTATGGAATACATATTCCCAATATTCACCGATATCTACACATTTTCTCACTTCTATCTTTTCGTCACAAATATCATGAACTGTCGGCTGACATATGGTGTTATGATCTGGGTGTATGCTGTGCTGTCTTTCAGTCACTGAAGTACCTTCTGTGCCGTAGGCAAAACTGTTGGACCATAAGCTGGATTGACTGCAATCTGTATCATTAGCCAATACTGTGTTCCATACAGTGGGTTTTGTCATCGTTCAGTGTGCCATCACCCAGCCGTGACGTATACCTGTGCATTAGTATACATGTAGGCAGCTCGTGGCCGAGCGTTCAGTGTGCTATCGCCCCAGCCGTGAAATCTACATGTACTTTTAATAGTATAGGCAGCTCGTGGCCACGTTAGGATTTCCACTGAAGAACAGGATGCCGAAAACCGGGTATAATGCCATTTAGATCAGTGAAGGAATTTGTCCTCTAGTAAACATATGTAATACACCACCGCCTGTGTTAATCTTGCCAATATGTCAGTTTGATTGACTGAGCCTGAGCTGAAGCACAGATCAGGCTCAGTGCACCCCCATCATTCCTTCTCTCGAAATAACTCGTACGTAAACAGTCAATCAAGCTGCTTTCTTTCAAGCACACTATTCAAGTATTTTGTAATAAAGACAGTGGCAAATATTGGCAAGATTAGCGCAGACGGTGGTGTACGCATTTAAAACAATGGCCACTATATTCACTAGTTGTAGAAATAATGACCACGTGACAGGACGGGGAAGCAGACATGTATGCAGCGCATTAGCTACACTAATTCGCCTCCGATATGTTATCTACGGCTACAATTTGACCCATTCAAACATGTGAGCAACCGAAGTGCATAACCAAACCTGTTACATTTAGTAAACTGTATATTGTATACCTTTAAACAAATAATATTTGATGTAGAACTAGTAAATTGCCAAAAATAATAGAACAGGGAAATCATTTTCTCATATAAGCCATTTTTTCTCTAGTTGTTGTTCAACATTCAACATAACGAAATGAAGCTCTCAAATGTACAAGATATACATGTAAATGTCAGAAAAACATCTTGACACCTTTGGGTAATCGTGCTGCCGGTATTCTTTGCACCGACATCTATTCTTTGCGCTGTTAACACACTTTGACAACTGGTATCACTAAGGTGGCAGTCCTCGGGCGATTTGGTTAGTTTCGAATTTTTCCTATGGGCCTTCTAGTAAATACATAAAAAACACATGTCTGTGGCTTATGAAAATGTTCTAGAATTAATTAGCCAACATCATATGATGTTTTCCACTGCATAAAACACTTTTTTGCAAAAATATGTGATTTTGCTTGCATCTGTGTCATGCTGGCATGATTTCAGTTGCAGAAGAGTGCGAAACTGCTGCTCGGAATTTTCGTCCGAAATATTGGCAGCCATTTTATCTGTCAGAAAGGCAGGTCTGCTGCTTGAAAACAAAACGGTCGGTACCAGTACAGACTATGATCAGTGTGACAAGGTGGGATTGCAGAATTGGTACAATTAGCAAGTATTAGTGCAGTGTCCGCATGGGATATTTGAAATCCATGTTGTGAAATGTGTGGCCGCGGCCAAAGAAATGCAGATTTGGGCACATTTTGTGTAAACATAGCAGAGTGCTGACAGCCTGTGCATTATGTCTGAGTTTGCGTTTGTTGTTAATATAGCTCTTGTACCTATCAGGTAGTCAGTGCATGCATCAAACAGATTATGTGATTATTTGAAGTTAAAATATTCCTAAATTTGTTTCGGCTGGTGTCGCGGGCCCGAAAGCTCCATAAATTGCCTAAAATGTGTGAGGACTGCCACCTAAATGGCGTAATGATATATTTTGGATAATGGGGAAAATGGGGCGTAATGGTGGAACATAGGGGCGTAATGGTGAATAATGGTGGCGTAATGGTGGATTATGATAATATAATATCGATAATGGTGATATTTGTATATCATGATTGATGCTGGTGGCGTTATTGAACTGTTCTCTTTTTTTTGTGCAAACTTAATTTTTAATATAAACAGTATTTTCTGTTTATGTTATAATGTTGTTGTTTTTTAACACTGGGAACCAACATAATTATATTATCTTCCAGTTGTATGTAGATCTATGTGTCGTAACATAAAAACTGGCTATTGTAAAGGATAGTGTTCTTTTTTTTTTAATATATAATGTTGCATACGCGTGTATAATGGTGGAAAATGGGGCGTAATGGTGGATAATAGTGGCGTAATGGTGGATTATGATAATACAATATGGATAATGGGGATATTTGGTGGCGTTAGTGGATTTTTTGTGTACAGATTTAATGTATGCATATATGATGCTGTATACTTGTGGGCCAATAACAATTATTTGCGTTTTACTGGTGGATAATGGCGATTATTTTTTTATTATGAATATGGGTATGTTTGTCATACAATAATCCAATAGCTGATCTTAAAAAATGTTGCATCCATTACGCCGGTGTGGAATTAGCCATTACACCGACGCGTAAAGCAATATAAGTTGACATATCTTGCATATATGAACTACTTATGCATATATTGTGTCATAAATATACTGGATATACATTAATTTGTTTTTAAATCAGCCATTATCCATCATGTACGAGGATGCAATATGAATTATATTTACAATTGCTGCCAATGTCTTTTTTTTTTAGCTTATATTTAACGGCGGCACTGGCTCTAGGACATTGCATGCCTTCTCCCAAGAATGGGATAAAGAACGGAGGTAGAGAGAGAGAGAGAGAGGGAGAAGAGAGAGAGAGAGGGAGGGAGTGAGAGGGAGGGAGAAGGAGAGGGAGGGGGATGAGATTTGATGAGAGATAGAGATGAGTTATGAGTGAGACATGAGGGAGGGGGGAGAGGGAGGGAGGGAGAGCGTATGAGATAGAGAGATAGAGGGAGTTGAATGTTTGAGTGGAGCAACATCGCAATGAACATATGTATGTTTTTTCGGATCTGCATATAATTTAATCTATGAAAAAGTATTAATTTAAAACTGTATCAGTAGACATTGAAAAATCAAAACTACAAAACAAACAACGATATTACTCTAATTGAATGCCACCTCATTTTCGTTCATGAAAAGTCACTTTATTTTTATTAATTGCTATTTCTCTTTCAGTATCTTTTTTTTTGTTTTTCTTAAATATACTTTAAAATCAGAGTATTTCGGTTCCATATTTCTTAATTTGCAAGAATAGATGAAATATTTTCGTATTACAATGCAAAGGTTTAAAAATATATATTTGTGTTCATACTGTCCAAAACATATTAAGGACTCGTTCTATACATGATCATCGTTTGATTCAAAGGTAATTGCTTCGTAAATGTGATAGAATATATGTATAACATATATGTGAATACTGCCTCGTTACTGTATTCTATACGGAACATGGAGTGGCCAAGTCGGCCATCTTTGTGTGTTCCAGCCATCAGCCAGTTTCACCTGTTCTGTCGTTTGACAAAGAATTTAAAATGTGAGGTAGAACTTATTGTATAATATAGCTACTCGCATGTAGAAAAGGCAGGAGAACGGACTCCTATCCATTATATTACACCGCACTGTAAAATATGTCTGTTTCTGGACAGGTTTGTGCCTGTGTTTTTAACAACATGATCGAACCAACATTATAGATAGCCTCATACACAGAAAATCACACAGTGTATCACTCTTACCTGGCTAACCACACAACACATACCGTATATACCCACTACTGTATTATGTTATTAGCTACCAAATCCAGTGACATGTAAGAAGTTACCTGAGTGTATTGTCTCTGATGTCTGCTCACCTACTATGCGAGTAAATATTGCTTTACCAATGGGTAACGTGTATACTAACATAGACTGATTGAAATCTGATTGAAAAGTTTACACATCAACATTTATTTTGAGTTTAATGGTAGAAATGCTCAGATATCTCGTCCTTTGTAAAGTTTGCTGGCATAATAGTTGTAGCTTGCCGTTGTCATTTATATCTATTATGTATTGCAGCAAATTTTATTTGGTTTACTGTCATATTATTTGCTGTATGTGTCAAACGCACGAAGTGGTGAAACTGTACGATGGTGTGTACATACACAGATGGTGGAGATGGAAACTCAATGAACCATATAGTATACAGTAACAAAACAATATTTACATATGTTATATTCATATATCACATCACTATTACGAAGAAATTATCATTGAAGCTGAGTGTATCTATTTATGACCTACTACCTTAAATGCCAATCGAGATTACAGTTAATATCGTGGTCGTTTAAAAAGGTTCCTAACTGTGACCAAAACTGTTGACTTTTAATGCATTCCCAAAATAGATGTTTATTGGTTTCCTGAGCCATGGTACAAATATCACACAAATTAGAGCTGACAATATTACATTTGTATAAATAATCATTTGTTGCGACAATTTTCATTAGAAATGTATACTGAATATTTCAAAGTGTAGAACTGATTGTGCTTTTATGATAATGTGTATTTAACACCTTCCAATTTATATGTTTATCTACGAATTCTGTATTCCATTTATCTCTAGGTTTATAAACGATATTCTTTTGGTTATTAAGAAACGTATTATATAACATTTTGTTACATTATTTTGTAGATTTTATTCTTTCTAATAATGGTGTGTTTGTGATTACTGCGTTTATTTCTTCATTCCTAATCCTCCTGCATGTAGTATGCACCATAATGAATATGGTAAAATAACATGTATCACAACTTAAAATTAAACGTGATCTTGCATTATGATTATTAGCCTTGTGATGATATTATTGTCATTTATGACTGGCAAAGGAAATGG
>CM055276.1:23833944-23911472 GCA_029237695.1 Conchocele bisecta
TTGTAAGGGATAATACGGGATGTATTAACCATTTCAACACCACAGGTGACAAGTTCTACCCTCGTTTACTGAAAACAAATTGGAATGAAAAATAATTTGAGTTATTATATAGGAAAACATGTATTTGGGACCAAATATTTGACATCTAGTTATCAGTGGTTCGTTCGGCTTAAGAGCATTGTGAGGAAACGGTGTAGGCTATTTACAAATACTGTAGATCCAGATGAGCCGGCTCAAAGCGAGCCATCCCATCAGGATCTGCAGTATTTGCAGTGTCGCGCTCGCCGATGTTTTGATAGAATACCAAAACAAGAGCTGTAGGAGAACAGCATAGCTCGACTACGAGGGTGTCGATGTACACATAGCTTGACAAAGAAGGTGGCTGCGGCCTACATAAAAACCTTAACCAAGGTTGACTAAAAACATTAACCAAGGGAAACTAGAAATGTGGCCTGTCGGCACACGAATACCCCCACTGGCAGCCAAAGAAAACGAGGCATTTTTGATCATAAGCCATTTAGCCGAGCGTTAAGGTTTCAAACGCATCAAGTCTGTGACCTTGACCCTGGGCATAGTGTGATAATCCATGCATCGGTGTAGAAGGTATAGAGCGGAAGGGAATTTCAATAGGTTTGACCTTTGACCTTCAACTATGACCTTGACCTTGGACGTAGGTGCGTGGTTATTGATCGAGACACACCTTCCCATCCTTTTCCTCCCGAGAATCATTTGTGCCAAGGCATTTGATAATCCATGCATCGGTGTAGAGATATAGAGCGGAAGGGAATTTCAATAGGTTTGACTTTGACCTTCAACTGTGACCTTGACTTGGATGTAGGTGCGTGGTTATTGATTGCGACACTTTCTTCATCATGAGAAACATTTTGTGCCAAGCCATTTGATAATCCATGCATCGGTGTAGAAGATATAGAGCGGAAGGGAATTTCAATAGGTTTGACCTTTTGACCTTCACTGTGACCTTGGACGTAGGTGCGTGGTTAGCAATTTGATAATCTATGCATCGGTGTAGAAGATATAGAGCGGAAGGGAATTTCAATAGGTTTGACCTTTGACCTTCAACTGTGACCTTGACCTTGGACGTAGGTGCGTGGTTATTGATCGCGACACACCTTCTCATTATGAGAAACATTTGTGCCAAGCCATTTGGGAATTTCAATATTTTTTACCTTTGAGCTTCAACTGTGACCTTGACCTTGGATGTAGGTGCGTGGTTATTGATCGTGACATACCTTCTCATCCTGAGAAACATTTGTGCCAAGGCATTTGATAATCCATGATTCGGTGTAGAAGATATAGAGCGGAAGGGAATTTCAATAGGTTTGACCTTTGACCTTCAACTGTGACCTTGACCTTGGACGTAGGTGCGTGGTTATTGATTGTGACATACCTTCTCAACATGAGAAACATCTGTGCCAAGCCATTTGATAATTCATGCATCGGTGTAGAAGATATAGAGCGGAAGGGAATTTCAATAGGTTTGACCTTTCAACAGTGACCAATGTAGGTGCGTGGTTAGCAATTTGATAATCCATGCATCAGTGTAGAAGATATAGAGCGGAAGAGAATTTCAATAGGTTTGACCTTTGACCTTCAACTGTGACCTTGACCTTGGACGTAGGTGCGTGGTTATTGATGGCGACACACCTACTCATCATGAGAAACATTTGTGCCAAGCCATTTGATAATCCATGCATCGGTGTAGAAGATATAGAGCGGAAGGGAATTTCAATAGGTTTGACCTTTGACCTTCAACAGTGACCTTGACCTTGGACGTAGATGCGTGGTTTTCCAAGTATGGTTGCTGTAGGCCCAGGAGTATTCCATATACAAGCTTGAGTAAAAACCGTAACCAAGGGGAGATAACTAAGTAATCCAAGGATAAAAGTAGGTCAAGGTCAAATATAGGTCAGGGATTATTGATGTACATCACTAGGAGATGAAGTTGTCCAAGTATGGTTGATGTAGGCCCAGAAGTATTCCGTATACAAGCTTGACTATAAACATTAACCAAGTAATTCAAGGTTAAATGTAGGTGAAGGTAAAATAAAGGTCAGGGGTTATTGATGTACATCCATATGAGAAAAAGTTATCCAAGTATGGTGTCTGTATGCACAAGAGTATTCCATCTACAAGCTTGACTAAAAACCTTAACCAAGGTTGAGTAAAAACCTTAACCAAGGGGAATTAAGTAAGTAATTTAAGGTTAAATGTAGGTCAAGGTCAAATATAGGTCAGGGGTTGTTGATGTACATCACTAGGAGATGAAGTTG
Organism: Conchocele bisecta; assembly: GCA_029237695.1. Lineage (NCBI taxonomy): Eukaryota > Metazoa > Mollusca > Bivalvia > Lucinida > Thyasiridae > Conchocele > Conchocele bisecta. The sequence continues at coordinate 23,836,236 of CM055276.1, forward strand.
TCCAAGTATGGTTGGTGTAGGGCTATGAGTATTCCATCTACAAGCTTGACTAAAAACCTTAACCAAAGAGAATTAAGTAAGTAATTCAAGAGGAAATGTAGGTCAAGGTCAAATATAGATCAGGGGTTATTGATGTACATCACTATGAGAAAAGGTTGTCCAAATTATGGTGTCTGTATGCACAATAGTATTCCATGTACAAGCTTGAGTAAAAAGCTTAACCAAGGTCGAGTAAAAACCTTAACCAAGGGGAATTAAGTAAGTAATTCAAGGTTAAATGTAGGTCAAGGTCAAATATAGGGTCAGGGGTTGTTGATGTACATCACTAGGAGATGAAGTTGTCCAAGTATGGTTGGAGTAGGGCCAGGAGCATTCCATCTACAAGCTTGACTAAAAACGTTAACCAAGGGGAATTAAGCAATTCAAGAGGAAATGTAGGTCAAGGTCAAATATAGATCAGGGGTTGTTGATGTACATCACTAGGAGATGAAGTTGTCCAAGTATGGTGGGTGTAGGGCCAGTAGTATTCCATATAGAAGGTTGACTAAAAACCTTAACCAAAAGGAATTAAGTAAGTAATTGAAGAGGAAATGTAGGTGAAGGTCAAATATAGATCAGGGTTATTGATGTACATACCTATGAGAAAAGGTTGTCGAAGTATGGTGTCTGGATGCACAATAGTATTCAATATACAAGCTTGAAAAAAAACCTTAACCAAGGTTGACTAAAAACCGTAACCAAGGGGAATTAAGTAAGTAATTCAAGAGGAAATGTAGGTCAAGGTCAAATATAGATCAGGGGTTATTGATGTGCATCACTAGGAGATGAAGTTGTCCAATTATGGTTGGTGTAGGGCCAGTAGTATTGCATATACAAACTTGACTAAAAACCTTAACCAAGGTTGACTAAAAACCTTAACCAAGGGGAATTAACCAAGTAATTCAAGAGGAAATGTAGGTCAAGGTCAAATATAGATCAGGGGTTATTGATGTACATCACTAGGAGATGAAGTTGTCCAAGTATGGTGGGTGTAGGGCCAGTAGTATTCCATATACAAGCTTGACTAAAAACCTTAACCAAGGCGTGACGGTGACGCCGACGCCGACGCCGACGCCGACGCCGGGGTGACAACATAAGCTCTACTTATTCTTCGAATAGTTGAGCTAAAAATATATAGACCAAAAACCCGGATGAACATACGTACGCCAATGTGCCGACTATATCACGCTGTCCGCAAGCGGGTGCGACAAACAAGCATAGCAGATCTTACATGTGTGATGATTTAATACAATATTTAACCCTTACTACGCTGAATTAAATTTTGTCGTCTGCTGGAAATGTTTCATTTTCAATATTTCTCGACAAAAGCCTGTTTTGACAGCGCATGAGAATCGTCTCCAGTGGAGACGATTCTCACGTGCTGTCAAAACACGTTATTTGTCACCATATTTACAAACACTGTAGATCGAGATGAGATGGGGCCCGTTTCACTAAACTTTGTACGATAAAAATGTTTGTTCGAAGGTTTCTATAAATGTGCTGGTCACATTAACGTGTTTCTCTAATGCTACCATTTTGTACCTACGGGTTCATTCCATTGAATGCAGAGCATCCATAAAAGATTTTCCAAAATCGGCTGTCAAAACAAATGTTATTGTGGATTTCAATTTTGGACTTACACACTTCTTAGTCATACAAAGTTTAGTGAAACGGGCCCTAGGTGGCTCATAACAAGCTTTATTGCATAAAACAGACTTTCACAGTGTAATGGCACGGTGCAGTAAACATCATCATACAAATACATAATCAAAGTCCATAACCCTGTGGGGCTAGCCACATAAGTACCCTAATGTGTGCCCGGACGGACGGACGGACGGACGGACGGACGGACAGAATTACGAAAACTATATACTCCTCGACATACTTCGTTAATGTTAAATTCTGAATTTATTTATTATACCTCCGGTGGCAAATTAGAGAAACTGTGGCAAAGTTAATAACCAAAAGTGATAAGTATACTGTCCACAGGTTTGATATATTGAAATATTGAAGTAATCCATCAAGGGATATAGAAGTTATGACAGAATTGAGAACTCCGGTGAACTTGTTAATGTGGGAAAAAGTTCAAAGTTGTGAAGGTCAAAAGGTCAAGGACATATTAAGGGCAGCATGGATGTGTAGCATTTGTCCACAGGTAAACTGTGCTGAAGTATTTAAGTAATCCTTCAAGGGATAAGTTGTGACATAGTTGAGAAACTCCGGCAAACTTTTTAATGAGCCAGACAAACGGACAGACGGACGGACGAACACACAGTCCAAACACCATATGCCTCAGGCTCTACCGAGACCACAGGCATAAACATTGAAATGCATTAATTTGTATGAGAATTAACACAAACAAGTAGGCTTATATATGCCACAAATTACATTACTACAAGTAAAATGTACATGTTACATGGCAAAGCTGGAAATGTTTTACACATTATAGAGAACAGGGTGTAGGATCATGTGGTTTCCGAATGACGCCATGCTTTTACTTATGATGATTTCAGTAGATTCCCTTTTACCGGTTAACAGAATAACAGAATTTTATGAAATATAGTGCAGCCAATGCAAAACTTTTTACCCTTTATTGTAAAGTTTGCTTTAATCCTTTCAACATAACAGGCCTGTACAGTCGTATTGGCAAAACGTGTAGATCCAGATGAGCCGGCACGTGACGAGCCGTCTCATCAGGATCTGCACTTTTTCATATTTTTGAGAACAAAAACAGCCCCTAGACTAGTCTGAAAATCATTTTGTGACGATTGAATTGGTTGCAAAATTAATGTATCAAAATCCATTCCAGTTACTTAACCCTTACAACGCTGAATTAATTTGTGTCGTCTGCTGAATATTTTTTATTTTTTCCATTTTTCTCATCAAAAACTTGGATTTGGCAGCCCTTTAGAATCATTTCCAATGGAAATTATTCTAAAATGCTGCCAAACCATGTTTTTACCGAGAGAAAAGACAAAATATGAATTATCAGCAGACGACTATTTTTGTTTATTGGTGTTTAACGGCCTATAAACAGCTAAGGTCATGTAAGGCCGTGTAAACGGGTTAGATCCCGTTTTAACCTGCTGCATTGGGGAGAAAATCCCAAAATCAGAACGGAATATTTACATCGAGAACAAATCTATTCAGCCCTGAAACTGAAATAACTTGACCTGGTGCCAGGTCCATACCACACCAAAGTCACTTGGCCCCTTCCCATAAAATAGGATGACGAATAATCGTAATACTCATATATAAGGGGCATAACCAGATTCAATTGTCACATACAAAATGCCAAAGACATATGTGAGGGCCAAACCAAGTCTCCAATTGGAATTCCGGTAAGGATGAACCCCGATCGTTAAATTACCCATCGCTTGCACCCACCTTCCACCCACTGAAAACAATTTAGGTTTTGTCAATAAATTTTAGTGCAACAATAAAGCATGTACCGTCATCGTGCGCTATGTATCATCAAAACATGTTGGTTTGTCTTAACACTTTCAACACCAAGTAACTTAATAGGATGTTCCATGCCAATGTTTCACGCTATTTCATTAATTTTGTTCATTCAAATTATCCCATTCTTCTAAAAGGGTAATCTGTACGACGTTTAAAATTATTAACAAACAGTGGAGATCCTGATGAGACGGCTCGTTACGAGCCGGCTCATCTGGATCTGCACTGTTTGCAAACATTGTCTCTATAGAGGTCTGTGGTGTTGAAAGGGTTAACCCTTTGAACCCGAAAGCCCGCTATAGCGGTTTATGCAAACAGTGCAGATCCAGATGAGTCGTCTCATCAGGATTTGCACTTTTTGAAAGTAATTTTTGAGAACAAAAATACCCCCGTTTCATAAATAAACCAGTCTGAAAACCATTTTGTGACAGTTGGACTGGTTGCAAAATTAACATATCGAAATCCATTCCAGTTGCATAGGTGTGAAAGGGTTAGAGCACTGTAAACAGGACGTCAACGATTACGTCATGTCAGAAAAGTCATTTGGGAATCATTCTGAAACCATGTGATCCCATACCCTGAATAAGTCCATGTTAAATGTTACTGTTACAGTGCAACCTCTCTACAACAGCCACCCATGGGAAGAGGCAAAATTGGCTGTTATAGAGAGGTGGCTGTTGTAGGGAGGTTAATGCTGAATACAATTTTATCGTCTGATGTTTATTTATTTTCTTCAATAATTCTCAATAAAAACATGTTTTGACAGCATTTTAGAATCATTTCCAATGGAAATGATTCTAAAATGCTGTCAAAACATGTTTTTATTGCCAATGGAAATGATTCTAAAATGCTGTCAAAACATGTTTTTATTGAGAAAGAATGCAAAATCAACATCAGACGACAATGTTCATGCTCAGCAGTGTAAGGGTTAGATATAGAGGAAATCATCCATTTGGGATATAAAATAGCGGCTATTACAGAGAGGTGGCTGTTGTAGAGAGGTGGCCGTTCGGGGAGGTTCGACTGTAACTACATTATGAAGTGTACGGAGCCCCGCAGGGGACATGGATTTTTTTTAATTAATTTGTTCCCACGATATAACAATTCATTCCCTCAATTTAACAATTCCCACGAAATGCCAATTCGTTCCCACGAAATAACAATTTGTTCCCTCGAATTAACAATTTGTTCCCACAATATAACAATTTGTTCCCTCAAATTAACAATTCGTTCCCGCGAAATGACAATTTGTTCCCTGAATTTAACAATTCGTTCCCTCGAATTAACAATTCATTCCCACGATATAACAATTTGTTCCCACGATATAACAATTTGTTACCACAAATTAACAATTTGTTCCCGTGGGAACGAATTGTTATTTTGTGGGAACAAATTATTAATTTGAGGGAACAAATTGTTAATTTGTGGTAATGAATTGTTAATTAGTGGGAATTAATTGTTAAATTCAGGGAACAAATTGTTATTTTGTGGGAACAAATTAATAAAAACAAGAATTCTACGTCCCCTGCGTGCCTCCAATGCAAGTAAACAGTCATGCCAAAATAATTTCTAAATCTAAAGCAAACACAAAAGTATATATAAGTACATGCATTCATGCTATACCAAGTTGTGATACATGCAATTGTGAATCTTGGAAAGCACATGGGCCCATTTCACTAAAGTTTGTAAGACCACAGGCGTTTTACTGTTTGTTTGCTTGTTTGTTTGTTGGGTTTTTTTTAACGGCCTATCAACAGCTATGGTCATTTTAGACCTAGTCAATGGGATTAGTACTAAATCCAATATATTACCTGTACAAATGGGGGGAAAATACCAAAAGCAGAACTGAATATTTACACTAAAAAATCTATATATTCAGCCCTGAAATCAGAATAATCCTGATCTGATGCCAGGTGAGAAGCAAATTTTAGTGAAACGGGCCCCAGTAGCCCACAGGGTGAAGTAACGGACCGAGGTCTATAAAGACATTAAATATGCCTAAAAGCATAAATAAATGAAGAAAAAAAAAATAATTTTTTTTACCCCTTCCATCTAACCATTATAGGAAGGGGTCTAACTTTTTAATACGCCGAACCCGCACGGGCTCGAGACAACGGACTTTCACGAAACGTCAACCGAGTTATATCATTGTCGCCTATTGCAGAAGTTGGGAGAATGTTAGTATTCCGCAACGATATATTGTCCTCCGCATAAGATTCTATAACTGAGACATGACATGTGATTTTGTACCTTCGGACATCTGCACAATTTCATGAAATACGTTTACAAAATTTACATTATTTTCCACAAATGGCGTCAGAAGTTGGCAAAATTTCCAGAGTACATGTGGAATTATGATAGTGGTCGTACAACTAAAATGTTCGTAAGTGCAAATTTAGGATCATCTAGACATTTCAATACATAGTTCCCCCATCAGTAAAAGTTACTTCCCTTTGTTGGATATGTCGGCCATTTTTTTTTTGGGTTGGGCAATATTCTATTAGGCCCTATAGACAAATACATGTAGCGGAAATAATTAAACTTTGCACGCAACAAAAACTTTCCATTTATGATTTGAACAAAATATATTTGCTAAAGCACTAAAATTCATATCGGAGTATTTATGTTTAATCAATATCCAAATGTCTCCTATCTGTTACATTAATTTAGTTTTGCCCACAAAGTTGGCGGACAAGGGAGACTACTCCATGTCACATTAGCTCATCTGGGAACTACGTATTGATGGAGTTACATATGAATCTGGGCACAAATTCCGTTAGCCCCATTTCTCCAGTCACGGCCACATATGTCAGAACGATATATGTCTGGCGCCCGTTTCACTAAATTTTGTACGACTAAATTGTTCGTAAGTGCAAATTTAGGATCGTCTGGAAATTTCAATTGATGCATTTATAGAGCATAGGCTGCAGCCTATGCTCAATAAATGTAAATCCAATCAGTGATTACAAGAAAACATTGTGAAATTTACAGACTATCATAATTTTGCCCTTACAAACATTTTAGTCAAACAAAGTTTGGTGAAACGGCCCCCTGTAGTGTAGAAAGGGTCAAAGGCTCAGAAATATAAATATCAGTATGTAATAATGGGGAGGCAAGACAAAACCAATTAAAAAACTATACTCAAAATCAAGCATTGATTTGCTGAATCTGAGCTGTGAGAATTAAGTACATGCTCAGGAATATATATGTGGCTGTGACTGGAGAAATGCGGCTTATGGGTTTTGCATCCAATGTAGACCTGCCTGTGCATACATTCGCATAGTCTAATCAGGATGCGCACTATTCGCCATTCCATCATTGAAACACCCGCCATGCTTGTAACAAACAATATAGATCATTATCAGGCTACAGAAGTGTGCTATTTTACCAGGAGCTATATAATATTGGACACAAATCCCATAAGCCCGATTTCTCCAGTCACGGCCACATATAATCACAGGGCGAGGCGCGAGCAGAGAGACAAAACCAACCCAATAGCTACAATATCCCAGAGCCACGTCTCAGGGAAGTGACTGCGAATGGTTTCTGGCTCGTTGCTAGGTGATTCACTGTTTGGGTCTTCCGTGGCAACAGCAATTGGGACGGACTCATCCACCTCCACATTTCCCATGGCAACCTGTATTCCAGCATCCACCCCTCCTGCTCCTCGGTAATCTTCAAACACTAATATTGTATTTATTTTAATAGCAGCACTCTCTCTAACAGTAGCCCTCTCTCTAATAGTAGCCCCCTCTCTAAGAGAGGGTAGCACCCTCCCCTATATACTAGTAGTCTCCTCTATACTAGTTAGCATCCCTATATACTAGAGCATCCCCTCTATACTAGTAGCTACTACCCTTATATAGTAGCACCCCTCCCCTATTACTGGCATCCTATATACTAGTAGTCCCTATACTAGTAGCACTCTCATACCCTACCCCTAGTAGCACCCACTTACACCCTCCTAGCACCCTCCCCTATATACTAGCAGCACCCCTCACTCCCCATACTAGTAGCACCATCCCTATCTAGCACCCTACCCCTATACTAGTAGCACCCACTCTATTACTAGTCACTATATATACTAGTATCTCCCCTTAGACTCCCCCATTTACTAGTAGCATCCCCTTATTACTAGTAGCACCATATATACTGTGACCCTCCCCTATATACTAGTGCATCTCCTATCTAGGCACCCTCCCCTAGAGCACCCTCCCCTATATATAGCATCTCTATATACTAGTACTCCCTACTATATACTGTAGCACCCTCCCTATACTGTACACCCTCCCCTATATATAGTAGCTACCCATCCCCATATATGATCACTCCTATGCACCCTCCCCTATTATAGTGCACCTACCAGTATTCTAGTAGCCCAGAGTCCTAGTAGCACCTCCCCTACTAGTAGCATCCTCCCCTTATACTGTGCACCCTCTAGCATCCTCCCCTCTATATCCCCTAGTAGCATCTCCCCTATTAGTAGACTCCCCTAGCACCCTCCCCTATACTAGTGCATCCCCCACATACTAGTGCATCCTCCCCTATACTAGTAGCACCCTCCCCTATATACTAGTAGCATCCCCTGATATACTAGTAGCATCCCTACCCTATATACTAGATAGCACCTCCCTATATACTAGTAGCACCCTCCCCTATACTAGTAGCACCCTCCCCTCCCCTAGTAGCTCCCTCCCCTATATACTAGTAGCATCCTCCCCTATATACTAGTACATCCCCTCCCCTCACTCACCCTCCCCATCCTCCCCTCCCCCCCTACCCCCCCAATCCTCCCCCACTCCTCCTCCTCACCTTCCCCTAAGATCCTTGTCCCACCCTCCCCTATAGTACAGTAACAATCCTCCCTCCCCTATATAAACAGTAGCACCCCTCCCCAATATACAAGTAGCATCCCTCCCTATACTAGTAGCATCCTCACCCTATATACTAGTAGCATCCTCCCCTATATACTAGTAGCACCCTCCCCCCTATATACTAATAGCATCCTCCCCTATACGGAGTAGCATCCTCCCTATATACTAGTACACCCTCCCCTATATACTAGTAGCAACCCTCCCCCTATCTAATAGTAGCCCCCACCCACCCTCCCTAATAGTAGGCCCCCTCTAATAATAGTAGCTCCCTCCCCTATATAATAGTAGCCCACCTCTAATATTAGCCCCCACCCCCTGTCTAATATAGCCCCCTCCCCTGTAATTATAGTAAGCCCCCTTCTATAAATAAAAGTAGCCCCTCTTTTAAAGTAGCCCCATCTCTAATAGTCCCCCTCTCTAATAGAGCCTCCTCTCTAATAGTAGCCCCGTCTCTAATAGTAGCCTCTTCTCTAATAGTAACCCCTCTCTAATAGTAGCCCCATCTCTAATAGTAGCCTCCTCTCTAATAGTAGCCTCCTCTCCAATAGTAACACCCTCTCTAAAAGTAACTTCCTCTCCAATAGTAGCCCCTCTCTAATAGTAGCCTCCTCTCTAATAGTAGCCCCATCTCTAATAGTAGCACCCTCTCTAATAATAGCCTCCACTCTAATAATAGCCCCTCCTAATTTTCAAATTTGGCAGGTGATTTTAGGCCGGGTTAACAGAGTCAAATTCCATATTTCATATGTATGGATGCGGGGGAAAATGCCAAAATCAGAGTATTTACAGAAAACACTATATATTCAGCCCTGAAATTAGAATAACCTGACCTGGTGCCAGATCCTCACCACACCAGTCACTTAGACCCACTCCCTAAAAGTAACAGGATTAGTACTAATCTTATTACTTTTATAAAGGGTATAACCGGATTCAACTCTCATGTAACAACATATCCCATGGTTAAAGGTACATGCCCACTCAGTAGGCACATTCTTTACAGGAATTAAATTGTATTAACTTGTGTCACTATTCCACCAGTTCAAAAAGTTACGAGAGCCCGCTATACAAATATAATCATTTAGTACTATTTATTTTACTGATAGTGACTCGCGGTGGTATCAGGCTATTTTGATATGCAAATGAGGCATGATATTTTTTAATTATTAAATTAAGTGCGTCTCCTGAATTTTTATTTTTTTTCGACAGATTATAAAGTATGATCATTGCACATCAAAAAATAAATACAGAGAATAAATAGTAATGTCCGTTAACATTTTAAGGAACACGGTTATCGCCCCTGATATCATTGTGGAAATTTACGTCTGCTATAAAATGTATAATAATGCCAATCAGTGGGGTAATGGTGAATGAATGTGTATTTTTCCAGAAAATGTCATATCTACAGAACATACAAAATTATCTGTCTCCCTATGTGGGACCCCCGCTTTAAATTACCATTCGCATTCTCCCAACCATCCACCAACAGAAACACCAAGGCTTGTGATTATTGAAGTGAAAGGGTTGAACGTCCCAAAAACAGCTAAGGTTATACAGAGACGGGTCCTCAGTTTCAAGTCTCATCCAAAAGACAAGTGGGATGGAAATATTATGAAAGTCTGTACTTGAAATAGTTGAACAAGAACACTGCCAACCCATTGATGTGGTGGTTTTATCATAAACATGCACATGGAATATTAAGCCAATCGTTGATGCAGCAAGGACGTTATAGAAGGAGAAACGTGCAGGCATCTACAGAACTGAAAATGTCAAAGTCATTTGACCTTGACTTTGGGCACGGGGAGACCCTGGGTGGGGCAGGAAATAACAATATGCTCAGGAAGATGCTTAAGAACATATATTAGACACGCCATGTGACTTTATACCTGAGAAGATGTGCGATATCTCATAAAAAATATTTGTAAAATTTACGATATTTTATATAAATCACGTCGAAAGTTGACAAAATTTCATAGCAGATGCGGAAAATTTTGTCAACTTTCGACGTCATTTACACATGGCATATCTCATACATCACAGGGTGAGGCGTGAGTGGAGACAAAAACCAACCCAATAGCTACAATATCCCATAGCCATGTCTCAGGGAAGTAACTGCGAACGGTTTCTGGCTCGTTGCTAGATGGTTCACTGTTTGGGTCTTCCTTGCCAACGGCCTCGGGGATGGAATCCTCCAGATCGAGACTTTCCATGGCCAAATATTGGACTCGTACCCCACGACCCAATCCTACTGGTCCTCGATAATCTTCAAACACCAATAACGCTTGTGATTATTGAAGTGAAAGGGTTTAACATCTAACAGACAGGTCATAACGCGACGGGACCTTTGTTTCAAGTCACATCCAAACCAATGAGGTGGAAATACTATGAAAGTTTGTACTTGAAATAGTTAAACAAGATCCCCATCAACAGCATGTACGTATCCCATCGACATGGTGGCTGGATCATAAACATGTACATTGATATGGTAAAGAAGTTATAGGAGAATAGACGAACGTGCATGCAAATACTGAAAGAATATAAGAATGATGACACACATGCATTTGAAGTTTCAAGTGAATCACTCGTATGGTACAGAGGGTATATAGAGAATAGTAGGTTAGTGCCGTGAATGGGAAAAAATATCTGGCAAGGCTTAGGAAATGGGATGGGCGAGGCCCTGCCCGGCACATCCCGTTTCCGTGCCGCGCCAGATATTTTTCCCATTCATGGCACTAACCTACTATTCTATTTATCCCGTCAACACCTACAAGTGGCTTTAAAATGCCAAAAAAATAACCCCAGTCACCGTACATATTCATATGCAGTGATTAGGTCGTATTGACAGGATATCAAAAAAGTTTCACGGCACCGTGTTTCACGGCACATACGCACTGTGTTGATGGGATAAAGCAGAATGAACGTATTGAACTTGGAATATACAAGTTAGTTGACCTTAATCTGGGGCAAGGGGGGGTTGCTGGGGTGGGAAATGAAAATATGGATGATGACAAACCTACACATGAAGTGGCTATGAGAATAGAGTAAAGAAGTTATAGGAAAATGGAGAAACTTGCACACATCTACTTATTGGCCTTGAACTTGGGCAAGAGGGAGCACGGCTGGGGCAGGGAACGAAAATATGAATGATGAGAAACATGCTCATGCAGTTTCAAGTTCGGTCATACTGTGAAGAAGTTATAGGAGAATGGAGAAACGTATACACATCTACTTGATGAAAATTTCTAAGTTATTTGACCTTGGGCATGGGGAGAGCATGGGTGGGGTGGAGAATGAAACAATGAATGATGAGAAAGATGTAAGTTACAAGCCAATTGGTCTTACAGTAAAGAGATATTAGAAGAATGCAGAAACGAGCATGCATCTACTGGTAGCAAGTAATTTTACCTTGACCTTGGGGAGCATGGGGGAGCATAGCATGGGTGGGGCAGGGAATGAAAATACAAAAGATGAGAAACAAAAACATGCGCATGAAGCTTCAAGCCAATTGTTCCTACATTAAAGAAGATATATGAGAATGGAGAAACATGCTTGCATCTACTGGACGTCAAAGTTATTTAACCCTTTCACCCCTATAAACTGGAATGGATTTTGATATGCTAATTTTGCAACCAATCCAACCGTCAACAAATTATTTTCAGACTAGTCCATTCATGAAATGGGGGTGTTTTTTTCTCAAAATAAGAAAATTACTTGCAAAAAGGGCAGATCTGATGAGACGGCTCGTCATGAGCCGGCTCATCTGTATCTACACTTTTAGTCAATACCACTATACATGTAGACATGTATGTAGGGTTGAAAGGGTTAACCTTGATATTGGGCATGGGGAGAGCATGGGTGGGGTGGGAAATGAAAACATTGATTGCAATAAACATGAACATCAAGTTTCAAGCCAATTGGTCATATAGAAAATACGGATGATAATAAACGTGCACATGAAGTTTCCAGTCAATTGGTCATACGGTAAAGAAGTTATTGTAGAATGGAAAATGTGACTGACAGACAGAGGGATGACTTATTGACGAAAAAATTTAAATCAGCAGTGTAAGGGTTGCTTGGCCGGAACTTGGAACCACTGCCATGTGCTAAGGTAGGCATGACAAACTGCTTGGTTTCCAGCATAACATTTGAATGTCTCTTCTCAGTAATGTTAACACTTAGAAAAAAAGCGGGAACCGAAAATTGTTGTCTGTTGTTGTTTCTTATTTTGTATTTCTTCTCCATAAAAACATTGTTAGACAGCACTCTACAATCAATTCCATTGGAAATGATTCTAAAATGCTGTTAAACCATGTTTTATTTAGAGAAATGACAAAAAATGAAACAACAGCAGACGCCAATTATTGTTTCCAGCATTCTAAGGGTTGATCTTTCACTCCTGACATAGACTTTCCTTATGCAGAAAAGGGGGGTAATTTTGTAAAAAATTAAAAATTATCCACAACTGGTGCAAATCTTGATGACATGGCTCATTATGAGCTGGCTCATCATGATCTACACTTTCTGCAAATATTAGGAAAAAGGTAGATTTCTAATGTTGAAAGGTTAACCCTTACTACGCTGAATTAAATGTTGTCATCTGCTGAAAATGTTTTATTTTCAATATTTCTCGATAAAAACCTGGTTTTGACAGCACATGAGAATCGTCTCCAGTGGAGACGATTCTCATGTGCTGTCAAAACCAGTTTTTTGTTAAGAATTAAAGCAAAAATTAAAAACAGCAGACGGCCATTTCCGTCAACAGCGTAGGAAGGGTTAAGGGTGAATTCATCATTCAAGATATACTCCAATCTTTGGACGAGAAAAATTGGTAGAAAGTTTATTTGTTTGTTGGGCTTTAACGGCCTATCAACAGCTAAGGTCATTTAAGCCGGGTTGATGGGTTTAGTACTAAATCCCATATATTACCTGTACAAATGGGGGTAAAATCTCAAAATCAGAACTGAATATTTACAAAAAAAAATAAAAATATTCAGCCCTGAAATCAGAATAATCCTTATCTGATGCCAGGTCCTCCCCACACCAGAATCACTTTGCCCCCTCCCAAAAGCTGTAGGATCAGTACTAATCTTACTACTTTTATAATGGGCAATAACCCAATTCAACTCCCAGGTAACAAAAGAGCCAAAGATATTTTGAAATGTGAATAATATCAATCGACGTGCAATGGATTAGGAGCAATAACAAAACAGTTAGGAAATGATATTGTAAGCATAACTAATTATAGACCATATCCTGTTAACAACGACTAGGGCTCCAGATAAGGAATTAGTAATTGAGTATTGTCACTCCATCATTTCTGAAGCAATTGGGTATTTCAAAATTTTAATTGGGTAAAATAAAATCACATTACTGTTTCCACATCAACAGACAGCAATTATTTAATAGTTTGCTTCGAAATGAAAACATGTCTTGGCATATGTGTTTTCATGGAAAATAAGAAAAATATGCTATATTTGTGGTCTGTTTATTGTTTTCTGCAGCATGATAAAGGTACCACAATATTTTTATTGCTTTTTGATACTCGCTTCTGAATTCAATTGGGTTTTTGGCAATTTTAATTGGGTATTTACGCAAATACGCAGCTTATCTGGAGCTCTGGACAACAACAAAAACAGCATCTTGAAGAAGCATTTGAAACATGCCATTTATGTCATGAAAATATTTGTCTTGTATTATTTGTGTTTAATGAATATAATCTACTGCAGAAATGGAGCAGAAACGTCATTTAACTATAAATTTATCGCCTAACTGAATAGTGCAAAAAGCCTGGGGCCCATTTCACTAAACATAATTTGTACAAATAAAATGTTCGTAAGTGCATATTTATGATCGTCTGGAAAGTTCATTTGATGGATTTACATTTATTGAGCATAGGCTGCATATGCTCAACAAATCCAATAATTGTTTACAAGAAAACATTTTTAATGTGAAATTTACAGACTATCATAATTTTGCACTTACCGTATATTGCTAGCCATAAGTCAACTTTTTTCGGTCCCAAAATTAACGATAATATCTGCCCTCGACTTATGGCTAGGGCATAAAAATAATATACCAAAAGTCTGATACAAAATGGTCAGGGAAAATCACGATTTGGTGCCATTCGTATTGCCAGATAGGTACGTTCTACTGGCGAGTACTGCAGTGGCGGTATTTTTCTTTTATGTTTCTAAAATAAAATATGTTAAATCATACCATGAGTTGCAGGCAGAATGAACAATCATTACTTCCTTCACAGAAATTTTTCAAGTGGTTTCACAACATCTGCGAAATGAAGGTCTACTCGATTAACACAATAAATTTGCGAGAAGCATAAATGACTAAAAACCTATTATACTAATTGTTCCTGCATAATTATGTCTCCCATTGTGTGAGACTGGAAACAGATACAGTGTTATGTAAAGGCATTCATTGATGTGTGCGCCCAGCAGTCAACCTACAGGAGAGCCTAATACCAACCGGTATGGACTGTCGGCTGGCAAAATGTATGTTACCGTGTGTAGTACATTTTCGACCAGTATATGGCAGTCATGGTATACAAGCGGTCACGACGATTCGGATATTTACAGCTCACCATTCCATCAATGAAGCACCCAGCATGATAATAACAAGCAAAATAGAATGTGCTCATGCTAAATGGATGTGCAATTTGATCAGCAGCTACACTGGTCGCAAATACCATAAGCCCCATTTCTCCCGTCACAGCCAAAAATGAGAAAAGCACTGCACACATCACCAGTCTACGGAAGCCCATTAGGGCCACTTCACTTTTTTTTTTTTTATCTTTTCTTGAATTTTAGAGATCTTTTCTTGAATTTTCAAGATCTTTTCTTGAATTTTCAAGTTCTTTTCTTGAATTTTCAAGATAATTATTTTGAAGAAAAGATCTTGAAAATTCAAGAAAAGAACTTAAAAATTCAAGAAAACATCTTGATAAAATGGAAATTAAAAAAAAGTGAAGTGGCCCTAATGGGCTTCCGTACCAGTCAATTACCAGGTAACGGCTGTTCCATTTATCTCCTAATATTTGTGGAAAGTTGCTATTATCATTATTTACTTGATAGAAATACAATTAGTTTGTCTCTGTAGCAGTTAATGATGTTTATGCTTGTACACCAGTAGTATTGCAATAAAAAAACAACAGTATTGCAACTGATTAAAGGTACATGCCCACTCAGTAATGCACAATCTCCTGGCTGTAGATTTTCCGCATTTTCCATGGAAATTCCACTGAAGTTCCATGGAAAAAGACCGGAGTATTTGGACAACTTTCCACCCATATTCCGCCCTCCTTCCACACCAGAAAAGATGAAGAAAACAAAATCAATTCCATACTTTCCATGGACAATTTCCGCATTTTCCATGGACAATGTCCACACTTTCCATGGACAACGCCCACTCTTTCCATGGAATGTTTTCCAGGGCGTTTCCATGGACGACGTCCACACCTTCCATGGACTTTACATGGACGACGTCCACATCTTCAATGGACTTTCCATGGACGATGTCCATATCTTCCATGGACTTTCCATGGACGACGTCCACATCTTCCATGGACGTTCCATGGACGATGTCCACATCTTCCATGGCCTTTCCATGGACGACGTCCACAATTTCCATGGAAAATATGAGGACTGAAATGTTTACTGTTAAATGTAATCAGGGACACAGTTTTAGTGAGACATCCATGGTCATTGATTGATTATTAGTGTTTAATGGCATATCAACAGCTAAGATCATTCAAGGAGCTAAGATCATTCAAGGCCGGACAAACGGGTGCGACTTATATTATATAATCCCGTATTTAACATGTCCATAATGAGGGAAATTCCTAAAATCAGAACTGATTATTTACAGAAAAATACAACTTGTATATTCAGCCCTGAAATGAGAACACCCTGACCTGGTGTCAGGTCCATGCCACACCAGTCACTTAGCTCCAATCACAAAAGTAATATGATCAGCATTAATCTGGTTAATCTTTTACTGGGGTACGACAGGATTTAGCTCTCAAGTATCAGATGGCCGATTTTACAAAAACTTTAACGCAAATTTCAGAGTAATTTGATCTTGACCTTGGGCATGGGGGCTGCATGGATGGGCTATATAGAATGAAAATATGGATGGTGATAAAGAAGTATTGAAGATATTGAGTAGTTATACACTTTTAACTCAGATTTAAGAAAAACACTTTAACGCAAGTTTCTAGGTAATTTGACCTTGGGCATGGCCACATGGCTGGGCTATTGGATGAAAATATGGATGATGAGGTATGTGAAGTTTCAAGTCAAAGAAGATGAGGTATGTGAAGTTTCAAGTCAAATAGTCACATCGGGTTGTGGAGATATTAGATACTGAAAAACTTTAACACAGATTTTACAAAAAACTCTTAACGCACATTTCTAAACAAGTTGACCTTGACCTTGAGCATGGGTGGGCTATAGAATTAAAATATGGATGATGATAATGATCGAGGTATGTGAAGCTTCAAGTCTTAGAGTTGTGGAGATATTTGGTACATAAAAAACTTTAACACAAATGACGGACGCACGTCAAAAGCAAGCGGGCGTGATAAAAACATGCAGAGTGTTGGTGTTCATAAATTGCTATTCTGTTATTGAGAGACAATTCTACAGTAGGATACAAAAATATTACCATAAACTTTACCTTATAAAGTGTGTATTAGTAAAATTCTTAGGTCACTCCCCACGAAGTAGAAAGTAAACAAAGAACGCTTCAAATGCACATTTGGAAAGACTACTCCATCATAACTCTTATGTAATGCAGCGTAATTAGAGTTATGTACTCATATCTAACATATATTAACATCAATAAATGTTCTACTATTTCTAAGACAGTGGGAGTGGAAGCCCAATATCACACAAGTTGCATACTGGATCCAGTCAGTTACTGGCTAATTATTTCATAATTTCGAAATCCTTACCTTATTTGATTTAAACGATAACAAGAAGTCTCAATCATTTCTAGAAGTCTAGTTTATGTGTTAATGAAATCCCTTACTGTGGTTTTGATTTTAATTTACATTAAATTCGTTTTTAAATCCCACTAACTGCATGCATGATCATCTGATTCTGGAAGTCGGCGTGACGTATCACTAGTCACGTGACCCGATATGTTTGGGTGTAAGTCGATACATTTTGCTCTAAAATATATTATTTTTATGCCAGAATATTTCACATTTAGAACTACGAAAATACTAAATCAGTAAATGGTGATAAGAATGAACATTTAACATTATAAATCGATCTGCATTACATTTGATTTAGCGATTGTAATTTAGTTGTTTCAAGCGTTCAAAAATGATTAAATTATATAGGAAACGGATCAGATTTCCCCCTGCGCTCCTCGACAGGGGAGATAATTATAGCCTGCAGGTGCGCAAAATGGACGAAGTCCGACTTCCAGAAGGCTTTTTTTGAAAAACGTGGTTGTTGTTGTTGTTGTACGTCTGTATTTCAGGCGCTTATATTTTGCCTCTTATCATCTCTCTACAGACCCAAAATATTTCCTACAACCCATATGTGCATGCATAATCGTCCATGTGTCTGTCAGCCTGTCTGTCAGTATTTTGCCCAGTCTGTGTGTATTGTATATTAATTATGCTTGTTATTTATGTGTAAGTGTATTAAAATTGTGTCTGTAATGTGCTGGAAACAAAGAATTGTCCTCTGATTATTTGGAATTTTATTCTTGTTTTTCTTAAAATCATGTTTGGCAGCACAGTAAAATTGTCTCAAACTGAGTAGATTCTACTGTGTTGCTGAAACATGATTTTATATTTAGAAAAATGAAGAAAAAAAATCAGCAGATGACAAAAATCTAATTGGCGAATTCTATCATATGTAATGTTTGAGCATTAGTAGTTGCACAAAATTATTTGTAAATTACCCCAAACCAACGAAATCAACCCACATATCGATAGGACACCAAAATAATGGCCATCTGTTCAAACATCTGTGTTTTACAGAACTTATATTGCATATTTAAATGTGTTCTGTAAATAATATATTATCCAGGCAAAAAACTGTGATGCAATATGGAAGGTTATTTGAGGGTTCAAATACTGTACAAGTGTGTCATAAGTGGATGTGACTGGAGAAGTGGGGCTTATGGGTTTTCCGACCAGTGTATATCCAGATCAGAGTCTCATCAGAATCTGCACTGTTCGCCATTCCATCAGTGAAACACCTGTCATGCTTTTAACAAGCAATGTACCTTGTTATCAGGCTACAGGAGTGTGCTATTGGATCAGGAGCTACACTGGTCAGAAATGCCATAAGCCTCATTTCTCCAGTCACAGCCACATAATTATGATAAATCATCAAAATGCTTTGATTACAAATACAATCTACACTTGTTTACTCAAAGTCCAAGGGACTGAGGAAATAGTATGACTGAGCGAAAATTTGAGTTAACGAGTTATACTATATAGGAAAACATGTAATAATTTCACTTTGAGTTATCAGTATTTTGATTACAGAAATTTTAACAATAAAAACAACTTTGAAAATTTCTCACATTTGCAGTAAAGTTCTCAGATTTCCTGTAAATTTTCTAAGTTCTCAGATTTCCGGTATGTTCCGCTCCTTTTCCGCTCTCGAAATTTTCTGAGTCAATATTTTGTAGCAAAAAATGACTAAGTTCTCACTTTTGACTGAATTTCCATGCTTTTTCCAGTATTTCCTTGGACAATGTCCGCACTTTCCATGGACAACGTCCATACTTTCCATGGACATTGTCCAGCATATTCCAGTGTTTCCTCATTTATTTCATGGTTTCCACAGAGTTTCCGTGGAAATTCCATGATGTCCATGGAATTTCCACAGAATTTCCTGTATGTCCATGGAAAATCTACAGCCGGGAAATTTACTGTCTGTTCTTTATAGGAATTAAATAAGTGTATAATGGTGTCACTTATAATTCCACCAGTTCTAAAGATTACGAGTGGCCTCTATACAGGTATAATCATTTAGTAATATTTATTTTACTGATAGTGATGCGGGTTGGTATCAGGCTATTTTCATATGCAAATGAGGCATGGCATTTTTTAATTATTTATACTAATTAAATGCGTCACCTGATTTTTGTTTATTTAGGACAGCTAGATTATAAAGTATGCTCATTGCACATCAAAAAATAAATACAGAGAATAAATAGTAATGTCCGTTAATATTTTAAGGAAACACGGTTATCGCCCCTGATATTGGTGTGGAAATCTCCGTCTGATATAAAATGTATAATAATGCCAATCAATACGTGGGGTAATGGTGCATGAATGTTTATTTTTCCAGAAAATATCTCAGATGATGTCTCTGATATAAATACCATATTGTGCCTACTGAGTGGGCATGTACCTTTAACTAGTTTATTATAAAGTTCATCCAATTCACGTAACAGCCAATTTTTACAACACATCGATTGAACATGTGTGTATTAAAATGTTTCAAACACGACCTTTAAATTTCACTGGGGATGACAGTCGATAAATATAGGACAGTAAGCATAAATGATATATTTACTACGTTTACGCGAAGTATATTTGCTTAAAAAACTACAGAAAGCACAAAACTTAGCTAAGCAATACAGGCGAGCCATGACCTAATTTCGCCTGCACCCAGTAGCCGACCAATTTTCAGTAGTCGACTCATGGCCACAAATTGGCTCGATCAAGACTGATTTTTTTAGCTCATTTTCGTGCCTCGACTTATGGAGCTGGTTACAGACTTATGGCTAGCAATATACGGTACGAACATGTGTGCATGATATGTACATGCAATGATCATCTGTTCACAATTCTTGGAGAGAAAATCTGAAATCTGTATCATACGGATCCATATACGTCGACATGAATTTTTTTTATTAATTTGTTCCCACAAAATAACAATTTGTTCCCTCAATTTAACAATTTCTACCCTCGATATAACAATTTGTTCCCACCAAATAAAAATTTGTTCCCTCAATTTAACAATTTGTTCCCACGAAATGACAATTTTTTCCCTCAATTTAACAATCCCGTGAGAAAGAATTGTTATTTCGTGGGAACGAATTGTTAATTCATGGGAACAAATTGTTATTTCGTGGGAACGAATTAATAAAAAAAAGAATTCTAAGTCCTCTGTGGGGCTCCGTAGTATCAAGTACAGGTTCTCAAAATAAATGAATTAAAAACACAAAATGAGAAAACTGTGGACAGAATACGAGTGCCTATACAGATTGCTCGACACAAGTCAATTATTACCGTGGAACCTCTCTAAACCGGACACCCTGGGAGGTCCCCAGTACAGTGTGGGAGGTCCCCAGTACATTGTTGGAGGTCCCCAGTACAGTGTGGGAGATCCCCAGTACAGTGTGGGAGGTGGGAGGTCCCCAGTACAGTGTGGGGGGTCTCCAGTACAGTGTGGGAGGTCTCCAGTACAGTGTGGGGGGTCCCCAGTACAGTGTGGGAGGTCCCCAGTACAGTGTGGGGGTACCCAGTACAGTGTGGGAGGTCCCCAGTACCCCAGTAAAGTGTGGGAGGTCCCAAGTACAGTGTGGGAGGTCCCCAGTACAGTGTGGGGGGTCCCCAGTACAGTGTGAGTACATGTCCCCTAGTACCCCAGTACGTGTGGGGGGTCCCCATACAGTGTGGGGTGTTCCCCAGTACAGTGTGAGGTCCCCAGTACCCCCATACAGTGTGTTGAGGTCCCAGTACAGAGTGGGAGGACCCCAGTACCGTGTGGAGGTCCCCAAGTACAGTGAGGGAGTTCCCCAATTCCCCCAGAACAAGTAGGGGTCCCCAGTACATGTTGGAGGTCTCCCATTACAGTGTGGAGGGGGGTTTCCCCCCAGTATGTGAGTCCCCAGTACAGTGGTGGGATGTCCCCCATAACAGTGTGGGAGGTCCCCAGAACATGTGGGAGGTCCCCAAAACCACCCCAGTCAGTGTGGGGGATAGTCCCCAGTACAGTGTGGAGGTCCCCAGTACAGTGTGTGTAAGGTCCCAGTACTGTGTGGGAGGTCCCCAGTACCCCCAGTAGGTGAGTCAAGGGGTAACCCCAGTACAGTGGGTAGGTCCCCAGTACAGTGTGGGAGGTCCCCAGTACAGTGTGGGAGGTCCCCTCCCCAGTACAGTGTAGTCCCCACAGTACAGTGTGGGAGGTCCCCAGTACAGTGTGGGAGGTCCCCAGTACAGTGTGGGAGGTCATGTAGGTCCCCAGTACAGTGTGGGAGGGGTCCCCAGTACAGTGTGGGAGGTCCCCAGTACAGTGAGGGGTCCCCCAGTAACAGTGGTGGGAGGTCCCCAGTACAGTGTGTGGTCCCCCAGTGCAGTGTGGGTCCCCAGTACAGTGTGGGGAGTCCCCAGTATACCCCCAGTACAGTGTGGGAGGTGAGTCCCCAGTACAGTGTGTGAGGTGGTCCCCAGTACAGTGTGGGAGGTCCCCAGTACAGTGTGGGAGGTCCCCAGTACACCCAGTACAGTGTGGGAGGTCCCCAGTACAGTGTGGGGTGTCCCCCAGTGCAGTGTGGAAGGTACAGTGTGGGATGTCCCCAGTGCAGTGTGGGAGGTCCCCAGTACAGTGTGGGAGGTCCCCAGTACAGTGTGGGAGGTCCCCAGTCCAGTACGGGAGGTCCAGTACGTGGGGAGGTCCCCAGTACAGGGGAGGTCCCCAGTCAGTGCGGGAGGTCAGTACTGTAGGGAGGTCCCCAGTACAGCGGGAGGTCCCAGTACAGTGTGGGGTCCTCAGTACGTGTGGGAGGTCCCCAGTACAGTCCCCCGTGGGAGTCCCCACGAAGTGTGGGAGGTCCCCGGGTAGGTGTGGGAGGTCCCTTAGTACAGTGCGGGTGCGGGAGGTCAGTACAGTGCGGGATGGCGGGAGTCCCCAGTACGGTGCGGGAGTCCCCAGTACAGTGGGGAGGTCCCAGAACAGTGCGGGAGGTCCCAGTAGTGTGGCAGGTCCCCAGTACAGTGCGGGAGGTCCCCTACGTGTGGGGGTCAGTACAGTGTGGGAGGTCCCCGTACAGTCGGGTAGGGCAGTGTGGGGGTGGAGGAGTCGCACCCCAGTACAGTGTTGTATGTCGTGTGGGAGGTCCCCAGTCTAGTACAGTGTGAGGGTGAGGTGATGGTGGGGCCCCAGTCATTGCGGGGAGGTACTAGTACCCCGTGGGGAGGTCCCCAGTACAGGGTGGGTAGTCAGTATGTGGGCTGAGGTCCCCTGTAGTGTGGCAGTAGTACAGTGCGGGAGGGTCCCCAGTACAGTGTGGGGGGTCCCCAGTACCCAGTGGGGAGGTCAGTACAGTGCGGGAGGTCCCCGTAGTGGAGGTCCCCAGTACAGTGCGGGAGGGTCCCCAGTTACAGTGTGGGAGGTCCCCAGTACAGTGTGGGAGGTCCCCGTACTGTGGGAGGTCCCCAGTACGTGGGAGGTCCCGTAGTGGGGTGCGGGAGGTCCCCAGTACAGTGAGGATGCGGGTGGAGGTCCCCAGTACAGTGCGGGTGGTCCCCAGTACAGTGTGGGGGTCCCCAGTACAGTGTGGGAGGTCCCCAGTAGTGTCAGGTAGTACAGTGCGGGAGGTCCCCAGTAGTGTGCAGTCCCCAGTGTACAGTGCGGGAGGTCAGTACAGTGTGGGGGTCCCCAGTACAGTGTGGGAGGCCCCTGGGAGGTACAGTGCCCGAGTCGGAGTAGTGTGGCAGGTCCCCAGTACAGTGTGGGGAGGTCCCCAGTACAGTGTGGGTGGGGGTCCCAGTACAGTGTGGGAGGTCCCCAGTACAGTGTGGGAGGTCCCCAGTAGTGGGGGGCAGGTGCAGGTCAGTATAGTGTGGGATGGTCGGGGGTCCCCAGAGTACAGTGTGGGCGGTCCGTCGAGTGTGGGGCCCCAGTACAGTGCGGGTGAGGTCCCCAGTACAGTGTGGGATCAGTGCGGTGCGAGGTCCCCAGTACAGTAGTGTGGTCAGTACAGTGCGGGAGGTCCCCGTACCCCAGTGTGGGAGGTCCCCAGTACAGTGACGGGAGGTCCCCAGTAGTGTGGCAGGTCCCCAGTACAGTGCGGGAGTCCCCAGTGACAGTGAGTGTGGGGGTCCCCAGTACGTGTGGGATGGTCCCCAGTACAGGTGCCCCACAGTACAGCCACAGTACCAGTGTGCAGGTCCCCAGTACAGTGCGGGAGGTCCCCAGTACAGTGTGGGGGAGGTCAGTACAGTGGTGGGAGGTCCCCAGGTAGGTCAGGTAGTGGCAGGTCCCCAGTACAGTGGAGGTCCCCAGACAGTGTGGCCCCAGGTCCCCCCAGTACAGTGCCCCGAGAGTCCCCAGTACAGTGTGGGGGTCCCCAGTACAGTGTGGGAGGTCCCCAGTACAGTGCGGGAGGTCCCCAGTACAGTGTGGGAGGTCCCCAGTACAGTGCGGGAGGTCCCCAGTAGTGTGGCAGGTCCCCAGTACAGTGCGGGAGGTCCCCAGTACAGTGTGGGGGTCCCCAGTACAGTGTGGCAGGTCCCCAGTAACGTGCGGGAGGTCCCCAGTCAGTGTGTCCCCAGTGCCCCAGTGTGGGAGGTCCCCAGTACAGTGTGGGAGGTCCCCAGTACAGTGTGGGAGGTCCCCACAGTATACAGTGTGGGAGGTCCCCAGTACAGTGTGTACTGGTGTCGAGGTCCCAGTACAGTGCCCCGATCACCCCCTGTACCCCAGTACAGTTTGAGGTCCCCAGTACAGTGTGGGAGGTCCCCAGTACCCCAGTACAGGTGCGAGGTCCCAGTACAGTGTGCCCCAGTTCAGTGTGTGAGGTCCCCAGTACAGTGCGGGAGGTCCCCAGTACAGGTGTGAGGTCCCCAAGTACAGTGAGGTCCCAGTACAGTGTGGGATGCGGGAGGTCCCCAGTACAGTGCGGGATGCGGGAGGTCCCCAGTACAGTGCGGGAGGTCCCCAGTACAGTGTGGGAGGTCCCCAGTACAGTGCGGGAGGTCCCCAGTAGTGTGGCAGGTCCCCAGTACAGTGCGGGAGGTCCCCAGTACAGTGTGGGGGTCCCCAGTACAGTGTGGGAGGTCCCCAGTACAGTGTGGGAGGTCCCCAGTACAGTGCGGGAGGTCCCCAGTACAGTGTGGGAGGTCCCCAGTACAGTGTGGGAGGTCCCCTGAGTACAGATGTGTGAGTCCCCAGTACAGTGTGGGGGTCCCAGGTAGTACCCCAGTGTGGGTGGTCCCCAGTACAGTGTGGGGTGGTCCCCAGTGCAGTGTGGGAGGTCCCCACAGTAACAGTGTGGGAGGTCCGGAGTACAGTGTGGGAGGTCAGTACAGTGTGGGAGGTCCCAGTACAGTGTGGGATGTGTCCCAGTACAGTGTGGGAGGTTCCCAGTACAGTGTGGGAGGTCCCCAGTATCAGTGTGGGGATGTCAGTGCCCAGTGTGAGGTCCCCGGTCCCCGTACAGTGTGGGAGGTCCCGAGTACAGTGTGGGAGGTCCCAGTACAGTGTGGGAGGTCCCCAGTACTGTTGTGGAGGTCCCCACCCCAGTACAGTGTGGGAGGTCCCAGTAACAGTGTGGGGGTCCCAGTAGTACAGTGTGTGAGGTCCCCAGTACAGTGTGGGAGGTCCCAGTACAGTGTGGGAGGTCCCCAGTACAGTGTGGGGTGTCCCCAGTCGAGTGTGGGAGGTCCCGAGTACAGTGTGGGAGGTCCCGAGTACAGTGTGGGAGGTCCCCAGTACAGTGTGGGAGGTCCCCAGTACAGTGTGGGAGGTCCCCAGTACAGTGTGGGAGGTCCCCAGTACAGTGTGGGAGGTCCCCAGTACAGTGTGGGAGGTCCCCAGTACAGTGTGGGGTGTCCCCAGTGCAGTGTGGGAGGTCCCCAGTACAGTGTGGGAGGTCCCCAGTACAGTGTGGGAGGTCCCCAGTACAGTGTGGGAGGTCCCCAGTACAGTGTGGGATGCGGGAGGTCCCCAGTACAGTGCGGGATGCGGGAGGTCCCCAGTACAGTGTCGGGAGGTCCCCAGTACAGTGCGGGAGGTCCCCAGTAGTGTGGCAGGTCCCCAGTACAGTGCGGGAGGTCCCCAGTACAGTGTGGGGGGTCCCCAGTACAGTGCGGGAGGTCCCCAGTACAGTGCGGGATGCGGGAGGTCCCCAGTACAGTGCGGGAGGTACCCCCCGCCACCCCCCATACAAGTGTGGAGGTCCCCAGTACAGTGCGGGAGGTCCCCAGTAGTTGTGCAGGTCCCCAGTACAGTGCGGAGAAGTCCCCATACAGTTGGGTCCCTCCCAGTACAGTGTGGGAGTTCCCCAGTACAGTGCGGTAGTCCACAGTACAGTGTGGGGGCCCCAGTAACAGTGTGGGAGGGTCCCCAGTACAAGTGTGGGAGGTCCCCAGTACAGTGATTGAGGCCCCAGTAACAAGTGTGGGAGGTTGCCCAGTACAGTGTGGGAGGTCCCCAGTAAGCAGTGTGGGGTGTCCCCAGTGCAGTGTGGGAGGTCCCACATACAAGTGTGGGAGGTTTCCCCCAGTACAGTGTGGGAGGTCCCAAGTACAGTGTGGGAGGTCCCCAGTACAGTGTGGGAGGTCCCCAGTGCAGTGTGGGATGTCCCCAGGTACAGTGTTGTGAAGTCCCCAGTACAGTGTGGGAGGTCCACAGTAACAGTGGTGGGAGGTGCCCCCAGTACATTGTGGATGCGGGAGGTCCCCCCAGTAACAGTGCGGGATGGCGGGAGGTCCCCAGTACAGTCGGGAGGTCCCCCCAGTACAGTGTGGAGGTCCCATAACAGTGGCGGGAGGTCCCCCGTAAGGGTGGCAGGTTCCCCAGAACAACGTGCGGGCGGTCCCCAGTACAGTGAGGGGTCCCTAGTACAGTGCGGGAGGTCCCCAGTACGAGCGGGATGCGGAGGTCCCAGTAACAGTGCGGAGGTCCCCAGTACAGTTGGAGTCCCCATTACATTGCGGGAGGTCCCCAGGTAGTGTGGCAGGTCCCCAGTACAGTGGCGGGAGTCCCCAGTACAGTTGGGGGTCTCCCGCAGTACACAGTGTGGGAAGGTCCCCCAGTACAGTGGCGGAGGGGCCCCAGTACAGTGTGGGGGTCCCCAGTACAGTGTGGAGGTCCCCAGTTCAGTGTGGGGGTTCCCCAGTACAGTGTGGGGAGGGTCCCAGTACAGTGTGGGAGGTCCCCACCCCCAGTACAGTGGCGGGGAGGTCCCAGTACAGGGTGGGATGAGGGAGGTCCCCAGTACAGTGGGGATGCGGGAGGCCAGTACAGTGGCGGGATGCGGGAGGTCCCCAAGTACAGTGTGGGAGGTCCCCCAGTACAGTGCCCCGGGAGAGGTCCCCAGTAGTGTGGCAGGTCCCCACAGTACAGTGTGGGAGGGTCCCTGTACCCCAGTGGCGGGAGGTCCCAGTAAGTGTGGGGGCCCCGGTCCCCGTGACCCCCTGTGCGGGAGGTCCCCAGTTACAGTGTGGGGGTCCCCAGGTACCCCCAGTGTGGGAGGTTCAGTACCAGTGCGGGAGGTCCCCAGTAGTGTGGCAGGTCCCAAGTACAACCCGTGCCCCGGGAGTTCCCCAGTACAGTGTGGGGGTCCCCAGTAACAGTGTGGGAGGTCCCAGGTACAGTGGGGAGGGAGGTCCCCAGTAGTGGGCAGGTCCCCAGTAACTGTGGGTGGAGTCCCCAGTACAGTGTGGGGGTCCCAGTACAGTGTGGGGGTCCCCAGTAGAGTGTGGGAGGTCCCCCAGTACAGTGAGGGAGGTCCCCAAAGTACCCTGTGTGGGGATGCGGGAGGTCCCCAGTACAGTGCGGGTTGGTGCGGGAGGTCCCCAGTACAGTGTGGGGAGGTCCCCAGTACAGTTGGGCGGGTCCCCAGGTACAGGTGCGGGAGGTCCCCAGTAGTGTGGCAGGTCCCAGTACAGTGTGGGAGGTCCCCAAGTACGTGTGGGGGTCCCCGTACCCCAGTGTGGCAGGTCAGTACCAGTGCGGGAGGGGTCCCCAGTACAGTGTGGGGGTCCCCACAGTACCCCAGTGTGGGTGGTCACAGTACAGTGTGGGAGGTCCCCCAGTACAGTGTGGGGAGGTCCCCGGATACAAGTGCGGGAGGTTCCCCAGTAAGTGTGGGCAGGTCCCCAGTACAAGTGCGGGAGGTCCCCAGTACTGTGTGGGGGTCCCCCAGTACAGTGTGGGCAGGGTCCCCCAGTACAGTGCGGGAGGTCCCCAGTACAGTGTGGGGGTCCCAGAAACTGTGTGGGGAAGGTCCCCTGTACAGTGTGGGAGGGTACAGTTCAGTGTTGGGTGGTCCCACAGTACCCCAGTGTGGGAGGTCAGTGAACAGTGTGGGGTGTCCCCCAGAGGCCCAGTGTGGGAGGTCCCCAGTACAGTGTGGGAGGTACCCCCAGTACAGTGTGGGAGGTCCCCAGTTACAGGTGGGAGGTCCCCACCAGTCCCCTGTGTTGGGATTGAGGGAGGGTCCCAAGGTACTGTGCGGGGATGCGGAAGGTCCCCAGTACAGTGCGGG
This sequence comes from Conchocele bisecta, assembly GCA_029237695.1. NCBI lineage: Eukaryota > Metazoa > Mollusca > Bivalvia > Lucinida > Thyasiridae > Conchocele > Conchocele bisecta. The sequence goes on from CM055276.1 coordinate 23,864,090, forward strand.
CGGTCCCCAGTACAGTGTGGGCGGAGGTCCCCAGTTCCCCACAGTGTGGGGTGGTTCCCCAGTGGTGTGGGAGGTCCCCAGTACAGTTTTTGGGGTGGGAGGTCCCCCAGTACTGTGGGTGGGGGTAACCAGTTACCCAGTGTGGGAGGAGGTCCCCAGTTACAGTTCGGGATGCGGGAGGTCCCCAGTACGTTGCGGGAGGTCCCCAGTTACAGTGTGGAGGTTCCCCCAGTACAGTGTGGGAGGTTCCCCAGGAGTGTTGGGAGGCTCCCCAGTACAGAATGTTGGGAGGTCCCCAGTTACAGTGTGGGGTGGGGGCCCCAGTACAGTGTGGGAAGGTCCCCAGTACAGTGCGGGAGGTTCCCCAGTACAGGTGTGGGGGTTCCCTGTACAAGTGTGGGGGTCCCAGTACAGTGTGGGGAGGGTCCCCATTACAGTGTGGTGGGGAGGGTCCCCAGTACAGTGGGGAGGTTCCCCAGTACTGTGTGGGAGGTCCCCAGTACCAGGGTTGGGTTGGGGTGGTCCCCAGTGTGTTGGGAGGGTCCCCAGTTAACAGTGTGGGATGGTCCCCGGAGTACAGTGTGGGAGGTCCCCGAGGTACCCAGTGTGGGAGGTCCCCAGTACCCCAGTGTGGGGAGGTCCCCAGTACAGTGTGGGAGGTTCCCCCGTACAGTGTGGGAGGTTACACAGTACGTGTGGGGTGTTCCCCAGTGCAGTGTGGGAGGTCCCCAGTACTCCCAGGTGTGGGAGGGTCCCGAGTACAGTGGTGGGGAGGTCCCCTGTACAGTTGTGGGAGGGTCCCCAGTACCAGTGTGGGAGGTCCCCTGTACAGTGTGGGAGGGTTCCCCAGTACAGTGTGGGGGTTCCCCACAGTACAGTGGTGTGAGGGCCCCAGTACAGTGTGGGAGGTCCCGTACAGTGTGGGAGGTCCCCAGTACAGAGGTGGGGTGTCCCCACAGTCCCCGAGTGTGGGGGCCCGTCACCGGAGTACCCCAGTGTGGTTAGGTTTCCCCGAGTACAGTGTGGGAGGTACCAGTACAGTGTGGGAGGTCCCCAGTACAGTGTGGGGGGTCCCCAGTACAGTGTGGGAGGTCCCCAGTATAGTGTGGGAGGTCCCCAGTACAGTGTGGGGGTCCACAGGGTGTCCGGTTTAGAGAGGTTCCACTATAAAACAGACAGATGACTACTTCAAGAGAAGCGTGGATGCTTTGTGATCATGAACAGACATTTTTATTGTAGGTAAATAGCAATAAATCATATCAAAATTAAGTAAAACTAATCTTTCTCCGTGTCCGATTTAGAGAGGTTCCATTGAATATTTTTCACTTCTACTGTGCGTCCTTTATATTTTCTGGGTAATATCTTTAATGCAGAAACACAAGTGTTTTCTACACTAATAAGCTGGGAGCAATAGGGTTAAAGCAAAAAAAAAAAACAAGCTGAAAATTTCAGAATATGTTCAGAAACTATTTCTACAACCAAATATCAGGGCCCGGTTGCTCAAAACCTCTGTTAGCTTAACATACTGTTAAGCAGTGATTCCGCTGGCGAACGCCACTTTCGCAATTGGAGATAAAAATAAACAATTGGTGATAAAAAATTACAATTTTAGAAAAAAAGAAGAAAAATAATTGTAATTTTTTATCGCCAATTTTTTGAAGTGGCGATTTTTTTATTTTCCCCAGCGGGATCCCTGGTTAAGCTAACAGAAGCTTTGAGCAAACAGGCCCAGGAAAATAGGTCACTATTTCCCAAAGCCAAGTACTGGAAATTTAGCTTTGAAGTTTATCATGCAGAAAGACAAATATTTTCTACATGTACCAGTGATTCTATATTTTATGTACATATTGGTGCCGTTTTTCTAGTTTTGATGTAGAACCAATAATTCATTAATCTGTGTATATTCCATTGGGTGACAGTCCAGGTGTTGCATTTATAATAGCAAAGCCAATTGTTCTCGTCATTTTATATATTTTATTTCCACTTTAAGGGACCAGGGGTCTCAGAAATGTAATTTCCATTACGTATATTTACATGACGTAAACATAGCTTTACATTTACATTTTTTTCTTTTAAACGGCATACAACATAAAACTGAAGGGGCATCTATTTAGAAAAGTGTCAAGAATATGGTAAGCTAATTGTATTAGTTTGAAACAGAGAAATTTAGTAGCAAGTCGTGGAATTTCTCATTTATGGTAACCCAACAACGTGTATTTAATATGAATCAGTACAGTTAAGCAAAACAAAATAGCTTTGCATGTAACAGAATGCCGTGTTTTACAACATGTACCAAACATCGTTATAAAACTACATTTAATTAATAGCACAGCCTCCAAAAATATGGGCGTAACGGAAATGATTATGTAACGGTAATGACAAAACGTAACGGTAATGACTCTCCATTTATTTAAAATACGAATACAGCATATATAACAAACATATTTATACTTTGAATATGCTGTACAATATAACTTCAAGTTAGTGTTTACTTTTAATGTGATTTCCACTAGAAACCCACACTCATTGAAGCTGTGTCTGTTTTTTGTTGTTTCAGAGCTTTTACTAATTAAATCCGGATATATAAATGTTGTAGGTCTGAATAAATGTGCCATTACTGACCGACAACTGATGGGACCTGGTTTACATCTAATTGACGCATGAACTGACTGGTTAGTATGGTAATTTATCATTGCCGTTACACGATCGTCATTACCGTTACACAATTTCGTAACGGAAATGACCGTAACGGTAATGATTTTTCTTTAAAAACTCCCATTTTTCACCCCTCTGTATACAACGCATCATGAAGGTAGAATATGCAAATGTAACGTTGTAAGTGTGTCTATCCACCCATTTTGGTTTCAGTCGACCTACATACATATGGACGTGTATAAACCCCGAACGGTAATGATGCATGTAATGTGTAACCTTAAAATTCCGAATACAGACCGGCCTCGTTCTTGGCAATGACTGAAGTTGTGTTAACACCGTGTTTATTTATAAATCTGGCGCCCATAAACAGTGTTCATTGCATTAGTAGCTGAGAGTAGGAAAGGGAGGTTACTCTGATTTTACATTTTTTGTTCAGCGTAACGGTAATGATTCGATTTCGCGGGACAGATACATTAACGTCAGTATTTTTCACAACAAAAGGCAAATTTATTGCAGAATAAGTTTAATGTCGATGTTAAACTATTTTAATTCAGATGCAATGTATAGTAAAGTACAAATGGACAAGATTTTAGAATTACGGGCTTGTGAACTGTGCTGATTGATGATCGGGACATGCCCATTTGGTGCACCACACGTATGCCAACAACAGAAAATAATAACTAAACACACATAACAAGAATTGTAAATACTGTTTTCTTAATGAATTGGTATTATACATAGTTTCTTTACTGAAAAAAAAATAATTTTCCTTATAAATTGTGTGATTTGTCAGTAAATTACACCGGGACACCAGATGTACATAAAATATAGAATCACTGGTACACTAACCCCAAACTAACTATTTCCCACAACCAAGTATCGGGAAAATAGCTTCGAACTTTTTCTACCACTGGCAAGCTTTCAGAATCAGTATTTTGCGATTCTTCTATATTCCAGTCGAACACTACGTCCACAGCCACAAATCTCAAGTCAGCAGTGTCATAATCAGGCACCGGTGCCATCTCGTATGCAATGTCATCTACAGCAGGGAAAATTTTATTTTATTTATTGATGTTTAACGGCCTATTAACAGGTAGGATCATTTAAGGCCGGGCTAACGGGTTCGATCCAGTATATTTAACTTGCTGAATTGGGGGAAAATCCCAAAATCAGAATGGAATATTTACATCGAAAAAAAGTCAGCCCTGAAATTAGAACTAGAAAAAGTCGATGGCGCGCCATCGCAATATACCCACTTTCGCCAAATGCTAAGTCCGAAAGGGGGAGGTAATCCATGATGGAGGGTCGGATAAAAAATCCGAATTCACTTTGCGCATCAGCACATCAAAACGAAGCTACGAACCAAATATCAGACGCATAGGTATTAAGGTGAAAAAGTTTTTCGACCTACGAGGAAAAATAGTGAAATTCTAAGTCCGAAAGGGGGAGATAATCCATGATGGAAGGTCGGATCAAAATCCGAATTCACTTTGCGCATCATAACGAAGCTACATATCAAATATCAGAAATGTAGGTATTAAGGTTGAGAAAGTTTTTCGACTTACAATGAAAATTAGGGAAATTCTGAGTCCGAAAGGGGGAGATAATCCATGATGGAGGGTCGGATCAAAAATCCGAATTCACTTTGCGCATCGGCACATGATAACGAAGCTACTTACCAAATATCAGGCGCGTAGGTATGAAGATGAAAAAGTTTTTCGAGTTACAAGGAAAAAATGGGAAATTCTGAGTCGGAAAGGGGGAGATAATCGATGATGGAGGGTCGGATCAAAAATCCGAATTCAGTTTGCGCATCTGCACATGATAACGAAGGTACATACCAAATATGAGGCGCATAGGCATGAAGGTGAAAAAGTTTTTCGAGTTACAAGGAAAAAATGGGAAATTCCGAGTCCGAAAGGGGGAGATAATCCATGATGGAGGGTCGGATGAAAAATCCGAATTCACTTTGCGCATCTGCACATGGTAACGAAGCTACATACCAAATATCAGGCGCGTAGGTATGAAGGTGAAAATGTTTTTCAAGTTACAAGAAACGTGACGGACGTACGGACGGACGGACGGACACTCGTGACGAAAACAATATACCCATTTTTTCCCAAAAAAGTGGGTATAATAACCTGACCTGGTGCCAGGTCCATACAAAACCAAAGTCACTTGGCCCGTTCCCCTAAATCTAATATGATTAGGAACTAGAGGATTGTTTTTCAGACAAAAACATATGTCTCCCCCAATACCACCACTGCATGTTATCAGGACTTGGAAAAGTAGAATTTAAGGCAGCAACAGCATATATGTAGCTACCTTGTATTTTCTGCATAAGTTAGCTGTATAATAAAATAATAAGATAATAAAATAATAAAAAGTGAGGAAAAATGAAAATTGAAACGTCAGGCATAAAAAGCCGAAAGTACATGTATAATTGAGCTCACACCTAATATAATCTCACACCTAATATAATCAACATTATCATATATGAGATTTTTGCTGAAAAATGATTTATATAAATGGCCACAGCTTTTCACAAGGCTAACAAAAGTTGGTGAAATTTTCAGAGCAAATGCGGTATTATATTCATTTGGTCTGAAATTTTCACTAACTTTTGATCTCATTTACAGGAAATATGGCAATTTGTCATAACCATTAAGGTAGGTGTGCCCTTATTGGAGCCCCATGTAAAGTAAATGGAAATAAAACGAAAAATCTACCTCAAAAACGTCAAGTAACCGGCACACATACAGTAGAGTCAGCGTGTAAGTGCACACACGAACGAACACGACACCGTCTCCACACGGCACGCACACGACACCAAATATCACATGATATGCAAGAATTTGGACGCACGATTGCCTTGACCAATCAAATACGACGGTGTTGTGTTACACCACACTCGTGTCATGTTACACCGCACTCGTGTCGTGTTACACTACACTAATGTCGTGTCGTGTGGTGTTACACCACAGTAGTATGGTGTTACACGGCATTGGTGTGATTCTACACGATAGTAGTGTCGTGTTACACTACACTAATGTCGTGTCGTGTGGTGTTACACCACAGTAGTATGGTGTTACACGGCATTGGTGTGATTCTACACGATAGTAGTGTCGTGTTACACTACACTAATGTCGTGTCGTGTGGTGTTACACCACAGTAGTATGGTGTTACACTGCATTGGTGTGATTCTACACGATAGTAGTGTCGTGTTACACTACACTAATGTCGTGTCGTGTGGTGTTACACCACAGTAGTATGGTGTTACACTGCATTGGTGTGATTCTACACGATAGTAGTGTCGTGTTACACTACACTAATGTCGTGTCGTGTGGTGTTACACCACAGTAGTATGGTGTTACACTGCATTGGTGTGATTCTACACGATAGTAGTGTCGTGTGAGGGTAGTCGTGTGAATTACACGCACAAATTCATCCGGTGTCAATAAATATAACAACGGCAAACACATATCCGTGTTCAAATCCAAATTTGTCACAATGCATTAGATCGTATCCCATATTTAATTGAAACTGACTCGACGGTCAACTGTATTGATGATCTGTTTTATTCTTCACAAATTATGGTGCGCAAATAAATTCTAGCGGGTTATTGCGCGAGAAACACAGTCGTGACCTTGAGCATGTTGAAGCTTCACTATTTCTCGGACAAAAAAATGTTGTCACTGACAATGTTCCATGTTCCAAACATCAAGAACAAATATATATACACCAGCATACTCATACTTATTTTGATATAAAATCGAACTCATACTTATTTTGATATAAAATCGAATTAATATGTGTGGTCTACGGTATAAATATGGCAAAACTAAGCATGCTAAGCACCAAGTTAGCGTTTTGTTTCCGTTTTTGTCGGTATCAAATTAAGTGTTCCTATTCCGTTAACGTTATTTCGACGCGATCCTATAGTATAGTCGACAGGACACTTTCTGAGATCAGTTTCAACTCGTAGATCTTTCAATTTCAAGCTGCAAGGAGCCTGTGATTGAAATTTAATCACTCATTTAAATATAATAACAGGGTGAAAATATTGATATTAATTTTAAAATAAAAGCATTATTTAATTTTCCAAATCTATAATGATTGAATGAATGAGATTGATAAAATTTATTTCATAATTATTAGTATTGCAGCAAAATTTCTGCTCTGTTGTCGTGTTGACTTCTATTGGTCTGAATCAAATACCGGTGATGGCTATCGCTTAAAAAACAAAACGGTTTACATGTGTGAGAAAAAATGCATACCGGCCCGGAATCGAACCAGGGATAATGTATCTGACCTTGGTCACTGTCGCGTGACACGTGCATTCTTGTACATTCCGGATTTCCGTATAATTGTATATTTGTGATGTGTGGTACTGTGTTGTATTGTTGTGCGTACTATTGATTTCATATACTATTGATTTCACATACCTGTGATTCCACATACCTGTGATTTCACACACCTGTGATTTTTACATACCTGTGATTTAGCATGTACATTTGCCATGTACAATGTGCGTGTAATAATGGGGATTATGTTGTATTGGTGGAAATACGTTTATGCGTGTCCTTTTTGCGGATTTAAATACACGTCCATTTTATGAGCAATGTTTTACTGATGTCACGCCATATTTGCCACAGACTATGCATGTGTGTGGTAGAGAACTCGTTGACTGCGTGTGCTGTCGCTAGGGAAAAAGACCCCTTTTAGTATTACGGATGTCCACTATCCGTGCCGGCCGAGTTTGTCCATGTGTCAGTTGTTCACCAGATAAGGGACCTTCTGTAGGTGAAGCCAGTATATAGCGCAGACCATACCATGGTCTGCCCTGTTATGTATGCTACGGGTTAGTGTTTCAGCATAGCCTGGTACTGGCCAACACGGATATATCAGATCCCATACTGGTGATGCTTTGTGTCGTGATATTTCCGTAAATGACCACGATATTTGAGTTTAGTATGTGCTACACTCTCATTTGAGTGTACAGCCCGTAGTATCGATATGGACGGGTTTGGCGGGGCCAAAAAGCGACCCTCAAATGTCAAGACCAGTCGAGTCCATTTCACATTATGAGATCTGGGTCTATAGTGTACAGATTTATGGTAGTGTGGGATATACCATGTTGGATGGTATTTATTCCGCGAGGGCTGTACACTAGTTTGGTTGAATTTATGGTGTGGGAACATATATTTATGCCAAATATAACCCACGGGTGAAATGGCAAAAGCCATGGTTTTGTAATATTTATGCTGAGTGTCGAACGAGGGGTAGGCATATTCATTATTCCGTGCGTGGTTTCACTGGTGATTATATAAGCGATGTCTCGCAATGTGTTGGGGGGACACATATTTTCTGGTAGCAGAAGAATATTACTGTATTCACCAGTGACACGGAGGATTTTGCCTCTTGAGATCGCTCCAGCGAGCCACATTGGACGTTTTGGTCCACTCGTTGAGGGCAGACCCCAGTCCGACGAGTGTCCGTACGTCTGTCTGGCGCAGTGTGTGTAGCAGCTCCGGGTACAGGCCTGTATAGAGCAGTGTGTGATAGCTACATCGCGTTCAGCAGACAGTCACAGCCATAGATTAGTGAAGTGAAACACCATACACATATATCATATTATTATACTACCACCGAGTTGAATGTCACCTATGCGAAACTTTTCCCGGCGTCTTAGCCAACGTGATAATCGCAATTTTGTATTATATCGGAACTTTACATCCGGACTACCACTTCCGGTATTACAACAAATTGATTCACCATGGATACTTTACATCCGGTCCACCACATCCGGGTTGCTACAGTCTAGTGATACCATAGGAACTTTACTTCCGGTACCAGCTTCCGGAACATTATCGTTATTGACTACCATGTGATGTAACCACATCCGGCTTTGACTTTGACATTAAGACTTTGGAAATACATTGCATAGGCAATACATATGTATACTTTGATAGTGTATGGTAATACTCCTATCATGGCATATCATGGCTAAGGGATTGTAGTAAGACTACATTTATTGTTCATTGATTAATCCACTTGAAGTTGGATTATAGCCATATTGTTGACTAGACCTCATACTGCGGGTGAGGCAGACCTTGGGACCTTGATACTCAGAGGTTACCACTATCTATTGAGATACGCCAGCACTGTGGTAGCTCAGATGATTGTCATTTGTCCTGCAATGTTCGTTCTGCCATGTTGTACTTGTATATTATTTCACTTTGATTAGCGATCATCAAAGTACTTGTGCATTCATACTATTGTCCACTACGGGACCATTGATATACCACATACTGAGTTTATTCGTCTATAGCTTTTAAGTTGCGTTAAAGTATAACAGTCGATTGGCTTACAACCTTGTAATTGAATAGTATCATGCACCGTACAGTGATGTTCGCATATCAATGTATCGTGTATTCCTGTGTGTTCCCCATGTAATATAGTGTACATTATAAGTGATTAAGTGACTATGTGTACTTATCTACTCTAGCCTATCCCTTACACTTCAACTGCATTGTTACCACTTTTGTTCGTCAGATCAAGCTATATTGGCCATAACGTCATAACAATTGAAGTATACTTGGTTCATATGATAATAGGGGAGACAATTTGTCTCGATCATTCCTGACCTTGGTAATGACCTTGACAGTCACAACAAGCATTTATCGTTAGAATGTTCGACCGGATACAATTATTTCCTACGGTTATCTGTTTCGACGGCAACATAATTATTTGGATAATGTATCTGACCTTGGTCACACCAAGGAATTATTGTTAGAATGTTTGACCGGATACAATTATTTCTTACGGTTATCTGTTTCGACCGAATATAATTATTTGGATAATTTATCTGACCTTGGTCACAACAAGGAATTATTGTTAGAATGTTAGACCGGATACAATTATTTGTTACGGTTATCTGTTTTGAAGGAATATAAGTATTTGGATAATGTATCTAACCTTGGTCACAACAAGGAATTATTGTTACAATGTTCGACCGGATACAATTATTTCTTACGGTTATCTGTTTTGACGGAATATAATTATTTGGATAATGTATCTGACCTTTGTCACAACAAGGAATTATTGTTAGAATGTTCGACCGGATACAATTATTTATTACGGTTTTCTGTTTCAACCGAATATAATTATTTGGATAATTTATCTGACCTTGGTCACACCCTAGTGAAAATGTGACTGAGATTTCAATGAAATCATGATCATTTCCCGATCCCAAACTCGCAGCAAAAAAAATATTATTTTTTTTAAACTGTCCAAATATTGAGGCGGCGGTCCCACTTGTCCCGGACAAGTGACTTGACAAAAGTGACTTGTCCTGGAAATTATAATTTACATATACATATTCCGGGGAGTCCACTCATTTGACCATCTCGAAAATGAAATCACGTCTATATTTACAATATTTAATGTCTATCAGTATGTTCGCGGAAAGGTAAATAATAAACTTTTTGAAATTTCAGTTTTTTTTGTTGGCAACAGCTGTTAATTCGCTAATTACACTGCAGATCAATTATAATGCGATCGTGTATAGCGTGATCTCCATTATAACGCGGGTCTCTCGTGGCTACCAAACAAATATTAAAACAAGAGGGCCATGATGGCCCTAATTCGCTCACCTGACTCCATGAACACCAGAGGAGAATGTGACATTGAGTTCATGTGTTTTAAACAAATTGTGCTATTTTTAGATGGCGGTCATCTTGGATTAAGCGATGACTCTCATTTTACCAAATTTGAAAATGCTACACCCAAGGATCTTAACTTCCTATGAAGTTTGTCCAGCATCGGCCATGTGGTTCGAGAAAAAGATGTTCAAAATCTTGAATAAATGGACCTTTTGGTGGCCATCATGGATGACATAATCATCCGATTCCGACAAATATTGCACCAGAGCAATCGCCTCATCGATACCTTCAATTTGATATACGACATGAGCATATTCGGTCAAAAATAAAATTTGACACCACAGGCCACGCCCATTTTTGACCCCGGTGTCACCATTTTCACAACTTTGAAAGTGCATTGTAAATCGATCATTCCTACCAAGCTTAGTCGAAATCTGGCCAGCGGTTCATGAGAAGAAGATTTTTTAAGAATATATGCTATTTTTAGACAGCGGCCATCTTGGATTAGCAATAACCTCCATTTTAACAAATCTGAAAATGCTTCACCCATGGACCATAACATTTAAGTTTGGCTACCATGGGCCAAGCGGTTCATGTGAAGAAGAACTTTGAAATCTCTAATAAAAGAACGACCTTTTGGCGGCCATCTTGGATGACATAACAATCCGATTTCGACAAAAAATGTACCAGAGTGATCGTCTTATTGATACCTTTGATTTGATATATAACATGACCATATTCGGTCAAAAATAAAATTTGACCCCACGGGCCACACCCATTTTGACCCCGGGGTCACCATTTTAACAACTTTGAAAGAGCATTGTACATCAATGATTCCTACCAAGTTTCGTCAAAATCCGGCTAGCTGTTCATGAGAAGATTTTTTAAGAATTTATGCTATTTTTTTTAGACGGCGGCCATCTTGGATTAGCGATGACCTCCATTTTAACAAATCTGAAAAGGCTTCACACATGAACGACCTTTTGACATTTCGGCGGCCATCTTGGACGACATAACAATCCGATTTCAATAAAAAATGTACCAGAGTGGTCGCCTCATTGATACCTTCGATTTGATATATAACATGACCATAATTGGTCAAAAATAAAATTTGACCCCACGGGCCACGCCCATTTTTGACCCCGGGGTCACCATTTTAACAACTCTGAAAGAGCTTTGTACATCGATCATTCCTACCAAGTTTCATCGAAATCCGGCTAGTAGTTCATGAGAAGAAGATTTTTTAAGAATTTATGCTATTGTTAGACGGCGGCCATCTTGGATTAGCGATGACCTCCATTTTAACAAATCTGAAAAGGCTTCACCCATGGACCATAACTTTTAAGTTTGGCTACCATGGGCCAAGCGGTCCATGTGAAGAAGAATTTTGAAATTTCTAATAAAAGAACGACCTTTTGATCTTTCGGTGGCCATCTTGGATGACATAACCATCCGATTTCGACAAGAAATGCACCAGAGTGATTGCCTCATTGATACCTTCAATTTGGTATATGACATGACCATATTCGGTCAAAAATAAAATTTGACCCAAATTTGACCCCATGGGCCACACCCATTTTTGACCCCGGGGTCACCATTTTAACAACTTTGAAAGAGCAATGTACATCGATCATTCCTACCAAGTTTTGTCGAAATCCGGTTGGCGGTTCTTGAGAAGAAGATTTTTTAAGAATTTGTGCTATTTTTAGACTGCGGCCATCTTGGATTAGCGATGACCTCCATTTTAACAAATCTGAAAAGGCTTCACCCATGGACCATCATTGTGAAGTTTTGCCACCATGGGCCTAGTGGTTCGTGTGAAAAAGAATCTTGAAATCTATAATAAAAGAACGACCTTTTGACCTTTCGGTGGCCATCTTGGATGACATGACCATCCAAAAAAACAAAGGAAGATAACTAAAAAATTAGTGATGCAAGAGTTGTCATTCTTGCGTGACACACCTTTAGGGTTGTGGTCTATGCATGTGTGACGTTTCATGAAAATATTCCAAAGGGTGGTGGAGTTATGCTCCAGACACGAAATCAGTGCACGAAACAACAAAGGGAGATAACTAAGAAATTAACGACGCAAGAGTTGTCATTCTTACGTGCGACACACCTTTGGGTCGTCTTCTATGCATGTGTGAAGTTTAATAAACTAGAAAATGTGTTCATAGAACACGGATGTCCCACATATCGCTTTGATAACAAGAGGGCCATGATGGCCCTAATTCGCTCACCTGACTCCATGAACACCAGAGGAGAATGTGACATTGAGTTCATGTGTTTTAAAAAAATTGTGCTATTTTTAGATGGCGGTCATCTTGGATTAAGCAATGACTCTCATTTTACCAAATCTGAAAATGCTTCACCCAAGGATCTTAACTTACTATGAAGTTTGGCCATCATCGGCCATGTGGTTTCTGAGAAAAAGACGTTCAAAATCTGGAATAAATGACCTTTTGGCGGCCATCACGGATGACATAATCATCCGATTCCGACAAATATTGCACCAGAGCAATCGCCTCATCGATACCTTCAATTTGATATATGACATTAGCATATTCGGTCAAAAATAAAATTTGACCCCACGGGCCACGCCTATTTTTGACCCTGGGGTAACCATTTTCACAAATTTGAAAGACCATTGTATATCAATCATTCCTACCAAGTTTCATCGAAATCCGGCCAACGGTTCATGAGAAGAAGATTTAAGAATTTGTGCTATTTTTAGACGGCTGCCATCTTGGATTAGCTATGACCTCCATTTTAACAAATCTGAAAAGGGTTCACCCATGGACCATAACTCTTACGTTTGGCTACCATGGGCCAAGCGGTTCATGTGAAGAAGAATTTTGAAACCTCTAATAAAAGAACGACCTTTTGACCTTTCGGCGGCCATTTGGATGACCTAACCATCCGATTTCGACAAAAAATGCGCCAGAGTGATCGCCTCGTTGATACCTTCAATTTGATATATGACATCACCATATTTGTTCAATAATAAAATTTGACCCCAATTTGACCCCATGGGCCATGCCCATTTTTGACCACGGGGTCACCATTTTAACACGTTTGAAAGAGCATTGTACATCGATCATTCCTAGCAAGTTTCGTGGAAATCCGGCAAGCGGTTCATGAGAAGATTTTTTAAGAATTTATGCTATTTTTAGACGGCGGCCATCTTGGATTAGCGATGACCTCCATTTTAACAAATCTGAAAAGGCTTCACACATGGACCATAACTTTTAAGTTTGGCTACCATGTGAAGAAGAATTTTGAAATCTCTAATAAAAGAACGACCTTTTGACCTTTCGGCGGCCATCTTGGATGACATAACAATATGATTTCGACAAAAAATGCACCAGAGTGATCGCCTCGTTGATACCTTCAATTTGATATATGACAAGTCCATATTCGGTCAAAAATAAAATTTGACCTCAATTTGACCCCACGGGCCACGCCAATTTTTGACCCCAGGGTCACCATTTTAACAACTTTGAAAGAGCATTGTACATCGATCAGTCCTACCAAGTTTTGTCGAAATCCGGTTGGAGGTTCTTGAGAAGAAGATTTTTGAAGAACTTGTGCTATTTTTAGACGGCGGCCATCTTAGATTACGTAATGATGTAATTTTAACAATTTTGTAATCCCCCTACCTAAGGACCATGACCATGAAGTTTGGTGACTATAGGCCCAATGGTTACGGAGGAGAAGACGTTTGAAAATGTTCACGGACGACGACGACGACGACGGACGACGGACACATTGCGGTAACAATAGCTCACATGAGCTTCGCTCAGGTGAGCTAATAAATGAGGCCAAATTCCAAGTCAAAATTTTCTTTTACCTGAGAGTTAAAGTTTTTGAAGCACCAAGTATGTGACCTTGACACTGGACTTGGCGGGGGCAGGATAAAAGTGGATTTGGCACAGGGCGGTAGAGGACCATTAGAGCAATGCGTATATGAAATATGAAGCTGATCCGTGAAAGAAAAAAGAAATTACAAGATATTTACCCGAGCGTTAAAGTTTTTGAAGCACCAAGTATGTAACCTTGACCCTGGGCTTGGCGGGGGCAGGACGAATGTGGATTTGGCACAGGGCGGTAGAGGACCATTAGAGCAATGTGTATATGAAATATGAAGCTGATCCGTGAAAGAAAACAGAAATTATAAGATATTAACCCGAGCGTTAAAGTTTTTGAAGCACCAAGTATGTGACCTTGACCCTGGGCTTGCCGGGGGGGGGCAGGACGAACGTGGATTCGGCACAGGGCGGTAGTGAACCATCAGAGCAATGTGTATATGAAATATGAAGCAGATCGGTCGAAGGATGAAGAAATTATGAGACATTTACCGAGTGTTAAAGTTTTGTGACGGACGGACGGACGGGAGGACGGGACGCACGTTCCTACGAATGAATACTTGTTGGGTTTTTACTGTATAAAAATACCCAACAAGAGTACCCAACACTATCCTAACCCTACCCAATAAGATCCCCGTACGCTTACAACAAGTACCCATTCGTGTGTACGGACGGACGGACGGACGGACGAGGGTAACACTAAATGGCCCCTCCACTATCGTGGTGGGGCATAAAAATATTCCAAAAGGTGTTCGAGTTATGTTCTGGATACAAAATCAGAGTACGAAACAACAAAGGGAGATAAGTAAACAAGAATTCCGCGGAATCAGATGCCTCGCCTTGTCCCGCCTTGACCTCGAGCCTGGGCCTGATTATATTCTATGGCTCACTAGTCAATAATTGTTTTATTATATGATAATAGTCTGTATATAGCACTTACGACCTTATGATACTAGACAAAAATTGAAAAATAATTATAAAATTAAAAATAAAAATAAAAATAATGCTTGCTACTGGAGCCCAGAATTTTTTTTAATAGTCCTATATTTATCTACATATATCTGCACAGGTCCACATAATGCCACAATATTTTCAACACAGTTTACGGAAATGTAATATACAAAAAAAAATAAAATAATAATGCTCGCTACTGGAGCCCAGAATTTTTGTTAAGTTACGGAAATGTAATAATGTACCTGTATAAATTACCTTTAATAAGTTAGTGGTCAGGTAAAAAATTGAAAAAGAATGTAAAAAAAAAAAGATTTTTTTTTTTTTTTTTTTTTTTTTTTTTTAAAAATAAAAGAATAATGCTCCTACTGGAGCCCAGAATGTTTTTCAATAGTCCTATATTTATCTACATATCATATATATACAGGTCCACATATTGCCACAATATTTTCAACACAGTTTACGGAAATGTAATACAGTAGAACTTCGATAACTAGAACAGGTCTGGCTCGAACACCATGGAAAACTCGAACTGGTTCGACAGTCCCGGCAAATTTCCTATATAATTCATGTAATAAAACACCTTAAACTCGAACTATGAATTACTCGAACAGTCGAACCTGTGGATTAGTCCCGTGGACGGTCAAACAGTGGTAATTACCGCTAATAACTCGAACAGGTAAGTCTGTGATCAGCTGTTTGTCTAACGAGGTGCGAATTCCACCATTGCGGGCGGTCGCGTTGAGTAGTTTCCCTTGACGCGGGATGACATTAAATCACGAATCGCAAACAATAGCGGCGTTAATTACGGGCGTTATGATGTCCACGCTAATTAAGTGATTTGAACAAAATTCATTTTATGTAATGTTTAATTGGCTGTTGAGCGACTATTGACACATTTCTATGTCTATCGAGTGAATAATGCGTGCTTAGTTTGTGAATAAAACGAGACTAATTCGAGCAATCGTCATTCTATGACAATTATTTTCCGTTTGTATATTTATTCCAACCACTGTGCTATGTGCTATTTTTAGACACTGGGAATACTAGTATTATGTATAGACGCAAAGCGGAACATAGCGGTTTATTTGACGTATAATTACATGTAAATATTGAATAAAACAGCAACTTTACAATTGTATTCGTTATTTTTCATTTCTCCCTCCAAATGTAATGCATCTACAATGGCATGTCACATCGGTCATCTCATATCACATAAGTGATTTTATTGACTGAATGTGACAGTACATTTTTGAAACTTCATTCCCTCGAACTATGCATCGCTCGAACTCAAACTCGATTCCGTTGCCGGTTCGAGCGATCGAAGTTCTACTGTATAATCATTTACCTGTATAAATTACCTGTAAGTGGTCAGTGGTCAGTTGCACATGCTAGCACATGCACAGGTGAATAGTCTGTATATAGCACTTACGACCTTATGCTACTAGACAAAAATTGAAAAATAATTTGAAAAAAAAAATGAAAAAAAAAAAATGAAAAAAAAAAAAAAAAAAAAATGGAAAAAAAAAAGAATGAAAAAAAAAAAAAATGAAAAAAATAAAATGGAAAAAAAAAGTTTAAAAATAATAATTACTGGAGCCCAGATTTTTTTTTTTAATATTCCTATATTTATCTATACTCAACAAAACTAGAAACGTCCCTGTTTTATAGCCGGTGTAGCTCTGTCTATGTATGTACCACATGTTCAAAGTACATGTATTTTAAACCGTGGCGATGTTCAGAATACGATCGTGTAGAGTTTAGCCGATACACACGGTTTACATAGCGGCCAGTGACCGGAACGTTGATTTCCACTTTTTGCACGTGCACGCTATACTTGTCATCGATAAGGTGATTCAGTTCATGTCGTACCATTTATGCGATAGGGGCTATTCGGAAAATTAAAAAACTTTTTTAATTTTTCACTGTTTTCGATATGCCACGGCTTTCCGAAAACGACCGAAATCAGGCAATTGGGATGCTTGCGGGTGGGATGGCCGCCAGGGCGGTCGCGCCTCGGTTTGGTTGCTGTCGGAAGACGATTGATCGTCTTGCAGCTCGGTACCAGCAGACTGGGGCAGTTCACGACCGGCAGCGACCTGGTAGGCCTCGTGTAACGACGGCTAGAGCCGATCGTTACATTACGTTGACGCACTTACGTCAACGTCGATTGGCAGCCACAGTCACTGCTAGGCGATACGGTGTCTCAGGGCAGACCATTCGCAACCGGTTACGTCGTAACGCCCAACCAATCCGGGCACGCCGCCCGTACACTGGTCAGATAATGACCCAACGTCACCGTGCTGCCAGACTGTTATGGGCGCGACGTCATCTGAACTGGAGAAGGGCTGACTGGAACCGAGTTTTGTTCACCGATGAATCTCGGTTCACAGTTAGTCATGCTGACGGAAGATTACGGGTATACAGGCGTACAAATGAAAGATTCACCGATTGTTGCATTGTTGAAAAGAACAGGTTTGGGGGAGGGAGCGTAATGGTCTGGGGTGGGATCATGGGAAACCGGAAGACAGATTTGGTTGTTGTACAGGGCAACATCAATGCACAACGTTATGTTGCAGATGTGCTAAATGCACATGCCTTACCATTTATCCGTCAGCATGGTCCTGGTGTGACATTGATGCACGACAATGCCTGCCCTCACGTAGCCAGGGTCACCACTCAATACTTAGCACGCAAAATCATGCCATGGCCCGCGGTCTCCCCGGATCTCAATCCCATTGAGCACATATGGGATGAGCTGGGCCGCAAAGCACGAGCTAACCATCAGATTGACAATGTTCGCGATCTTACACGGGCGTTACAACGGGAATGGAGGAATTTGCCCAACGCACTGGTATTGCGTTACGTCACGTCGATGCGGCGTAGATCATTGCATGCATTCATGCAAATGGTGGCCACACTCGGTACTAACGAGATTTACTGAATTTGCCACATTACTTATTGAAATTCCATCTCTAATCATTAAGCAACACATTTCTGAGTTTTTGTGATTTTTGATTTTGACCCCTACCGCCCTTGGCCGGTTATATCTCGAATATTTAACAAGATATCCAAATGCAATTTATTGGCTTTCATACAGAAATGAATGAACTTGTTTTTCCATTTTGATTTTTAAAAGTAACCCTTTTGGTTTTTGATGAATCTTTCCTTAAACATGGAGGGACGTTTCTAGTTTTGCTCAGTATACATATATCTGCACAGGTCCACATAATGCCACAATATTTTCAACACAGTACCCAATGTAGTAATTTACCTATATAAATTACCTGTGGTCAGCAGTGGTCAACCACTGGACATTTGCACATGCAAGCCCATGCTAGCACATGGTTCTCCAGTCTCTATTGTTCTCTCTACAGGTAAGGTGTACAGAGCACACGAGAAAAGGTGTACAGAGCAGACGAGAAAACGGGTCTTCATGCATTATTGTCCAGTTTGTAGAGTGCGCAAAACAAAAAAAGGAGATAACTCAAAAATTAGCTACGCAAGAGTTGTCATTCTTGTGCACGACACACCTTCGGTTCGTGGTCTAATTGAATGTGTTAAGTTTCATAAAAATATTCCACAGGGTGGTCGAGTTATGGTCAATCACTGCGCGAAACAAAAAAGGGAGATAACTCCGAGCCCAGAATTTTTGTTAATAGTCCTATATTTATCTACATATATCTGCACAGGTCCACATACTGCCACAATATTGTCAACACAGTTTATGGAAATGTAATAATGTACCTGTATAAATTACCTGTAATAAGTTAGTGGTCAGTTAAAAAAATTGAAAAAGAATGTAAAAAAAAAAAAAATGTAAAAAAAAAATTAAATTTAAAAAAAATAAACAAATAATGCTCCCTACTGGAGCCCAGAATGTTTTTTAATAGTCCTATATTTATCTACATATCATATATACACAGGTCCACATATTGCCACAATATTTTCAACACAGTTTACGGAAATGTAATATAATCATTTACCTGTATAAATTACCTGTAAGTGGTCAGTGGTCAGTTGCACATGCAGGTGAATAGTCTGTATATAGCACTTACAACCTTATGCTACTAGACAAAAATTGAAAAATAATTTGAAAAAAAAAATGAAAAAAAAAATGGAAAAAAAAAGTTTAAAAATAATAATGCTTGCTACTGGAGCCCAGAATTTTTTTTTATAGTCCTATATTTATCTACATATATCTGCACAGGTCCACATAATGCCACAATATTTTCAACACAGTTTACGGAAATGTAATATCCAATGTAGTAATTTACCTGTATAAATTACCTGTGGTCAAGACTGGACATTTGCACATGCTAGCACATGCAGCACATGGACAGGTGAATGGTTCTCCCAGTCTCTATTGTTCTCTCTACAGGTAAGGTGTACAGAGCACACGAGAAAAGGTGTACAGAGCAGACGAGAAAACGGGTCTTCATGCATTATTGTCCAGTTTGTAGATTGTGCAAAATAAAAAAGGGAGATAACTCAAAAATTAGCTACGCAAGAGTTGTCATTCTTGTGCGCAACACACCTCCGGGTCGTGGTCTATGCATGTGTGAAGTTTCATGAAAATATTCCAAAGGGTGGTGGAGTTATGCTCCGGACACGAAATCAGTGCGCGAAAACAAAAAAGGGAGATAACTAAAAAATTAGCTATGCAAGAGTTGTCATTCTTGTGCACGACACACCTTCAGTTCGTGGTCTAATTGAATGTGTGAAGTTTCATAAAAATATTCCAAAGGGTGGTCGAGTTATGGTCAATCAGTGCGCGAAACAAAAAAGGGAGATAACTAAAAAAATAGCTATGCAAGAGTTGTCATTCTTGTGCGCGACACACCTTCGAAATCCGGCTAGCGGTTCATGAGAAGAAGATTTTTTAAGAATTTATGCTATTTTTAGACGGCGGCCATCTTGGATTAGCGATGACCTCCATTTTAACAAATCTGAAAAGGCTTCATCCATGGACCATAACTTTTAAGTTTGGCTACCATGGGCCAAGCGGTTCATGTGAAGAAGAATTTTGAAATCTCTAATAAAAGAACGACCTTTTGACCTTTCGGCGGCCATCTTGGATGACATAACAATCCGATTTCGACAGAAAATGCACCAGAGTGATCGCCTCATTGATACCTTCAATTTGATATATGACATGACCATATTCGGTCAAAAATAAAATTTGACCCCAATTTGACCCCACGGGCCACGCCCATTTTTGACCCCGGGGTCACCATTTTAACAAATTTGAAAGAGCAATGTAAATCGATCATTCCTACCAAGTTTCGTGGAAATCCGGCAAGCGGTTCATGAGAAGAAGATTTTTTAAGAATTTATGCTATTTTTAGACGGCGGCTATCTTGGATTAGCGATGACCTCCATTCTAACAAATCTGAAAAGGCTTCACCCATGGACCATAACTTTTAAGTTTGGCTACCATGGGCCAAGCGGTTCATGTGAAGAAGAATTTTGAAATCTCTAATAAAAGAACGACCTTTTGACCTTTCGGCGGCCATCTTGATGACATAACAATCCGATTTGATTTCGACAAAAGTGCACCAGAGTGATCGCGTCATTGATACCTTCAATTTGATATATGAAATGACCATATTCAGTCAAAAATAAAATTTGACCTCAATTTGACCCCACGGGCCACGCCCATTTTTGACCCCAGGGTCACCATTTTAACAACTTTGAAAGAGCAATGTACATTGATCATTCCTACCAAGTTTTGTCGAAATCCGGTTGGCGGTTCTTGAGAAGAAGATTTTTTAAGAATTTGTGCTATTTTTAGACGGCGGCCATCTTGGATTACGTAATGACGTTATTTTAACAATTTTGTAATCCCCCTACCTAAGGACCATGACCATGAAGTTTGGTGATTATAGACCCAATGGTTACCGAGGAGAAGACGTTTGAAAATGTTCACGGACGACGACGGACGACGGACGAAGGACACATTGCGGTAACAATAGCTCACATGAGCTTCGCTCAGGTGAGCTAAAAAGGGAGATAACTTAAAAATTAGCTATGCAAGAGTTGTCATTCTTGTGCGCGACACACCTTCGGGTCATGGTCTATGCATGTGTGAAGTTTCATGAAAATATTCCAAAGGGTGTTCGAGTTATGCTCCGGACAAGAAGTGTCTGCGGCGGACGCGGCGCGCTGTCAAATCCATAGTATCCCCCCGACGGAGTCCGGGGGATACAATAATGCTTGCTACTGGAGCCCAGAATTTTTTTTTAATAGTCCTATATTTATCTACATATATCTGCACAGGTCCACATAATGCCACAATATTTTCCACACAGTTTACGGAAATGTAATATCCAATGTAGTAATTTACCTGTATAAATTACCTGTGGTCAGAGTGGTCAAGACTGGACATTTGCACATGCTAGCACATGCACAGTTGGATGGTTCTCCCAGTCTCTATTGTTCTCTCTACAGGTAAGGTGTACAGAGCACACGAGAAAAGGTGTACAGAGCAGACGAGAAAACGGGTCTTCATGCATTATTGTCCAGTTTGTAGAGTGCGCAAAACAAAAAAGGGAGATAACTAAAAAATTAGCTATGCAAGAGTTGTCATTCTTATGCGACACACCACCTCCGGGTCGTGGTCTATGCATGTGTGAAGTTTCATGAAAATATTCCAAAGGGTGGTCGAGTTATGCTCCGGACAGGAAATCAGTGCGCGAAAACAAAAAAGGGAGATAACTAAAAAATTAGCTATGCAAGAGTTGTCATTCTTGTGCATGACACACCTTCGGTTCGTGGTCTAATTGAATGTGTGAAGTTTCATAAAAATATTCCAAAGGGTGGTCGAGTTATGGTCAATCAGTGCGCGAAACAAAAAAGGGAGATAACTAAAAAATTAGCTATGCAAGAGTTGTCATTCTTGTGCGCGACACACCTTCGGGTCGTGGTCTATGCATGTGTGAAGTTTCATGAAAATATTCCAAAGGGTGGTGGAGTTATGCTCCGGACACGAAATCAGTGCGAGAAACAAAAAAGGGAGATCAACTCAAAAATTAGCTATGCAAGAGTTGTCATTCTTGTGCGCGACACACCTTCGGGTCGTGGTCTATGCATGTGTGAAGTTTCATGAAAATATTCCAAAGGGTGTTCGAGTTATGCTCCGGACAAGAAGCGGCCCGCTGTCAAATCCATATATTATTGTTAGAATGTTCGACCGGATACAATTATTTCTTACGATTATCTGTTTCAACCGAATATAATTATTTAAATAATAATTATTTGGATAATGTATCTGACCTTGGTCACACCAAGGAATTATTGTTAGAATGTTCGACCGGATGCAATTATTTCTTACGGTTATCTGTTTCGACGGAATATAATTATTTGGATAATGTATCTGACCTTGGTCAAACCAAGGAATTATTGTAAGAATGTTCGAACGGATACAATTATTTCTTACGATAATCTGTTTCGACCGAATATAATTATTTAGATAATAATTGATTGGATAATGTATCTGACCTTGGTCACACCAAGGAATTATTGTTAGAATGTTCGACCGGATACAATTATTTCTTAGGGTTATCTGTTTCGACCAAATTTAATTATTTGGATAATTTATCTGACCTTGGTCACAACAAGGAATTATTGTTACAATGTTAGACCGAATAAAATTATTTTTTACGGTGATCTGTTTTGACGGAATATAATTATTTGGATAATGTATCTGACATTGATCACAACAAGGATTTATCGTTAGAATGTTCGACTGGATGCAATTATTTCTTACGGTTATCTGTTTCGACGCAATATAATTATTTGGATAATGTATCTGACCTTGGTCACACTAAGGAATTATTGTTAGAATGTTCGACCGGATACAATTATTTCCTACGGTTATCTGTTTCGACCGAATATAATTATTTGGATAATTTATCTGACCTTGGTCACAACATTAGGAATTATTGTTACAATGTTCGACCGCACACAATTATCTCTTACAGTTATCTGTTTCAACGGAATATATATGTATATATATATATAATTATTTGGATAATGTATCTGACCTTGGTCACAACAAGGAATTATTGTTAGAATGTTCTATGGGGCCACTTCTACCGGATACAATTATTTCTTACGGTTATCTGTTTCGATGGAAAACATTATTTGGATAATGTATCTGACCTTAGTCACAACAAGGAATTATTGTTAGAATGTTTGACCGGATACAATTATTTCTTACGGTTATCTGTTTCGACCTAATATAACTATTTGGATAATTTATCTGACCTTGGTCACAACAAGGAATTATTGTTAGAATGTTCGACCGGATACAATTATTTCTTATGGATATCTGCTTTCGACGGAATATAATTATTTGGATAATGTATCTGACCTTGGTCTCAAAAAGGATTTACCATTATAATGTTCGACCTGATACAATTATTTCTTACCGTTACCTGTTTCGACCGAATGTAACTATTTGGATAATTTATCTGACCTTGGTCACAACAAGGAATTATTGTTAGATTGTTTGACCGGATACAATTATTTCTTACGGTTATTTGTTTCGACGGAATGTAATTATTTTGATAATGTATCTGACCTTGGTCACACCAAGGAATTATTGTTAGAATGTTCGACCGGATACAATTATTTCTTACGGTTATCTGTTTCGACCGAATATAATTATTTAGATAATTTATCTGACCTTGGTCACAACAAGGAATTATTGTTAGAATGTTAGACCGGATACAATTATTTCTTACGGTTATCTGTTTCGACCGAATATAATTATTTGGATAATGTATCTGACCTTGGTCACAACAAGGATTTATCGTTAGAATGTTCGATCGGATACAATTATTTCTTACGGTTATCTGTTTCGACGGAATATAATTATTTGGATAATGTATCTGCCCTTGGTCACACTAAGGAATTATTGTTAGAATGTTTGACCGGATACAATTATTTCTTACGGTTATCTGTTTCGACAGAATATAAATATTTGTATCGGTTATCCGTTGTCACCTGATCAGTCGGCCATCGAAACATGACTAGTCCGAAATCTGGTCCGTTATGTCCAGGTACCAGTCTGTCGGTAACTCGAGTCATGTAAGTCGCCCTGTGTTACATACAGAAACTTCTGGTTAGTGGGGGTCGGGGATGTAGTGTAATCAGAGACAACATCTGGGGAGGGTGGTTGTGGAGGGGGATATAAATTGTTCCCACTTTGGGGGATATAGACCGGAACTTTGCGGACGCCAAATTGAGATGGCCGTGTGTGCGTGTGTGTGGGGGATATTTTGTTTTTGTCCGGCGTTGGTGCGAATTACAATGCTGAATTACTGATTAATTACGTTATTGAACACAAATATATAAGATGGATTGTGATAATTCACAATCCTCTGCTTGAAATTGATTCTGTATCGTAAAACTGAAAATTGATTCATTTTGAAAGAACTTCATGAAAATCGTGGCAGAAATGAAAACCGGATGTTTACATGTAAAATGAACCGGTGCATCGGTATATTTTAACCGCACGATTCTGACAATCTCATTGGTTAATCCAAATCGTCCCGTGTGGCACGACACGAATGCCATGTAACACGGCACCTATCTTCTAAGTCATATCGTTTTACACGTCACGATTCACACCAACACAATATGCAAATTAGTAAAACGAAACGAACTTCATGTCCTCATTAAAAAAACGGCATGAGACGAACACGGGACGCACACGATACGCGTGCGTGGAAACGATACACTTACACGCTGACTCTACTGTATTATACAGGCGCGGATCCAGGATTTCGGGTTTTGAAATTTCCTGCGTTCTGGCGCATTTTGGAGCAAAAAAAAACCCAATAAACAATAAATTTCACAACGCGAACGTAGAAACGTGCCTTGTAACTTGTAAAAAATCTTTACGTTTTGACGTTTATACATATATAAACACACTGTATACACAGGTGTGTAATGATAACATATATACATAAAAACAGCGACACAAATTGAAAATTTTCACTAAGTCAAGGGCCATTTCGACAAAAAATGCACCAGAGTGATCGCCTCATTGATACCTTCAATTTGATATATGACATGACCATATTCAGTCAAAAATAAAATTTGACCTCAATTTGACCCCACGGGCCACGCCCATTTTTGACCCCAGGGTCACCATTTTAACAACTTTGAAAGGGCAATGTACATCGATCATTCCTACCAAGTTTTGTCGAAATCCGGTTGGCGGTTCTTGAGAAGAAGATTTTTTAAGAATTTGTGCTATTTTTAGACGGCGGCCATCTTGGATTACGTAATGACGTCATTTTAACAATTTTGTAATCACCCTACCTAAGGACCATGACCATGAAGTTTGGTGACTATAGACCCAATGGTTACCGAGGAGAAGACGTTTGAAAATGTTCACGGACGACGACGGACGACGACGGACACATTGCGGTAACAATAGCTCACATCAGGTGAGCTAATAAATACTAGATTCTCATCTACCGTATTTTTGCGATCATAAGTCGCATTTTGTTTACTCAGATTTGTATCCCAGAAAGCCCCTGCGTCTTATAAATACATGTAGATACATGAGCATTTTTTTCCACCCGAAATATTGACATAAACGACAAAAAATCAAAACAAGAAATGCGTCTGTCGAACGCGGATGCCACCTGCAGCATATATGAGAAACTGTGACAAAGTGGTTAACCAAAAAGTGTGACGGACGGACAGATGGACAGACGGAAGGTCCAAACACTATATGCCACCCGTTTCTTCGAAACCCGGTGGCATAAAAATAAAATGCGTACCTATATTTGTTGTTGTTGTTAGTCTTTGGGGTTAAAATCCGGTAATGCAAAAATGGATTCGTATTCTAAACAGTTTGCACCTTACTCGCACCTTACTCGTTCCGGCCCTGTGTCACATTCAGTACACATTTTCTATACCGAAGGCGAACAGTGTATACCAAGATCAGATCCATTTTGCTGATTTAGCCTATTTTTAAAATGGCATGTTCGTACCCCAACCAGTTCGCCCCATATTCGTTACGGCCCTGTATCGGGAACACGTAATTGACTGAATTTCCGAGTTAATGGTCTATACATTTATTATTGGGAATGCACATTGATTTACAAGCTGATCTGTGTCTACAATATGTACAGTGGGCTTCGATTATAGACAAGAAGGGTTTGCCATGTGTTGATGACAATGTGCAATTTGCGGTGTTTGCCAGTTATTTTGAAAGGTGAGAAACTGAGAACTGCCTGAGAACGTCAATTACTAAATTTTCGGCACAAGCCATTTCTTGTGTGAAGTGGTCAGATTTGTTTTCTTAGTGAGAACCTGTCGCGATAATCGAGTCATATTCTGATTAGGTGTTGACATTGAGAAGATGTTCTAAAACTAACAGTAGGGTTAAATACCACCGAAAATTATTTTCAGGGATGGTGGCCGGATTAGCTCAGTAGGTAGAACGTTGGTCTGCGGATCGCGAGACCCCTGGTTCGATTCCTACTGTGACCCGCTCCGAATGGCCGATTCGGCGTGTCCTTGGGCAAGACAACTTCATGCTAGCCAAGTCCTATCGGATGGGGACTTAAATAGTCGGTCCCGACATGTAAGGTCATCGAGCCAGTGCTGTCGTTAAATCAAAGCATTTACTTTTCAGGGCTACAAACAGCCCTTTCAGGGCTACCCAATTATTTATGATAGAAAACCATTACAATTATTGCCATATTGTTTGTATTACTTGATTACATGAATTGGTCCGAAACTTCCAGGGTACGAAAAATAAATAAAAAACAGCACGGGGAATTAGTATTAAATAACAACAACAACAACTTGGCGATTAATTGTATTGGTCCGAAACATCCAGGGTACGAAGCTTGTGAGTGACCAAGAAAATTGAGGGCGTCTTATAACCCCATGTAGACATTTTCCCCCAGATTTTTGAGTGAAAATAGGGGTGCGACATATGCATTATTGCGACTTATAATTGCAAGAATACGGTATACTGAATTTATTACATTATCACAGCCATTACAGCCATTTTGTCTGCGATAATGTAATAAATTCAGTATAATAATTCAGCATACTTTTAATCATCAAATATATGCAGTGGTTAGTTCTATGTAAAATAATTAATTTGAGGAAAAATAAATGATTACTCCCTCAAAGTATACTTTGCTGGAAAAGTATACTTTGCAATTTTGATGAAATCGGCAATGTCAGGGCCGTAGCTGCCACATACAAAAAAAAACAGGCCAAAATAATGCCACGGCAGCACCGTGCTGCCGTGGCATTATTTTGGCCTGTTTTTTTTGTATGTAGGAAATGCGATTTTGAGGGTCTAAGTGGAATTTTTCCCGCTAAAAAGGCTGCCGTGGCATTATTTTACACACTGCTACGGGCCTGAATGTTGGTGAAATTGGCTACTGGAAATCCGATACGAGTCTAGGGAAAGTGATAAAATAAATCTGGTATTATGAAATGTTCGTGTAATAAATTGTATATCACATGATTTTCGAAAAATGTGAAATTTGCCCTTATATATAGACCAGCTTTTAAAGTCAAAATTGACGTTAGAGTTTGAATGATTTCTTCACCGGAAATGATGTCAAAACAAGATGCCAATTACGTCTCACGAAAGTCTAGGAGGAAATATTTCCTTCAAAGAAATAAATCCCTCCGGAATCACGGTTTTCCCTACCTGGGTAGTATGTAATATATAGGCAATTGCTCATGTGAGAAATAAAATATCGGCCATTACAGAGACGGGTCGTTGTAGTGAGGTCCATTCAGGGAGGTTTGACTGTACCTGAAAACTGTAACGCAAATCTTGGGCAGACATACAGACGGACACAGACACCCCTACGATACACACCTTACTGTCTGTTTACGAAACTTGCCCAAATTTTACGGCTATACAAACAATGCAAAAACAATATTTGTTTCGATAATATTAAATTAAAGCAAAATTAAAGAATGACCTTTTTATTTAGTGAAATTTGGTCCTATATTGATTTTATGGCGAAAAAACAATTTCCCCATGTTAAATCCCGAGACATCTTCACAGATTGAAGATGTCTATGGGGATTTAACATGGGGAAATTTTTCAAATTTCAGAAATTTTGGACCGATTTTCAAAATTTAACTTTCGTTTTCTTAGATCATTTCTAAGCTTTTCGGAGTTAAATTCCAAAATTGTTCATATTTTGACTTCACCCACAGCTCCTCCACCTCCTTGTCCCCCATGTTAAATTCATCACAGACAAATCAATTTTTCGTAACAACATCAATATCAATATTTGACCAAAGTTCACGAAATAAAAAGATGGCTCATTCTTAAATATTTATAAAATAATATTATCGAAAAAAATATTGTTTTTGCATTGTAAAATTTGGGCAGGTTTCGTGAAACAGACAGTAGGTGGGACATCCATCGATTTCAAACAAACGAATGACAACCTACAATAGTCTTAAGTGGTTACGGAATAAGTTGCATTGTTTTCTTTTATCTTAGGCTACACCTTCAACCACCTAAGCCCCGATCGTGCGCCCGGACAGACAGACAAACGGACGTACTAACATTATGGGTTCATGGGCTATTTGCTCTTTAAAAGATAAAAAAACACCCCTAAACAACAATAGGCTTAGAGGCTATACAGAGTAAGTATCGTCTTAGGCTCCGCCCCCTAGTCCCTAAACCCCCAATGTTAGCACGGACAGACAGGGTGGTGACAATATGAACCCCACTGTTGTTGTTGTTTTTTTGGGGGGGTGAGGGGGGAGGAGGGGATACATAATAATAATAGGATGTACTCACAATAATAATGTTGCTGTTCACTGCACGGCCGTGTCTCTAAAGTCATGTTCGTGACTACCCACATATCTGCATCCTAAATAGACACACAGTAGATTGTGGCTGTGACGGAAGAAATGAGGATTATCGCATTTGTGAGGATTTGTGATACTTTTCTTGCAAAGTACACTTTTGAGGGAGAAATTTTCAATTTAAGGATAAATTTATTAATTTTTATTATACTGAATTTATTACATTATCACAGCCATTTTGGCTGTGATAATGTAATAAATTCAGCATAATAATTCTGCATACTTTTAATCATCAAATATATGCAGTCGGTAGTTCTATATGAAATAATGCATTTCGGGAAAAATACATGATTACTCCCTCAAAGTATACTTTGCTAGATAAGTATACTTTGCTAGATAAGTATACTTTGCAATTTTGATGAAATCGGCTGCTGATCAAATACCACACCCATAAAGCCTGATAACTATCTATAGTGTTTGTTGGAAGCATGACTGGTGTTTCATTGGCAGAATGGCGAACAGTGTAGATCCTGATCAGACTGTGCGGATGCACAGGCTGATCTGGATCTATGCTGGTCTCAAAACCCATAAACCCAATTTCTCCAGTATCTATATTGCTTGTTGGAAGCATGACAGGTGTTTCATCGACGGAATGGCGAACAGTGCAGATCCTGCTGATCAGACTGTGCGGATGCAGTCTGATCTGGATCTATGCTGGTCGCAAAACCCATAAGCCCCATTTCTCCAGTCATAGCCACATGTGTTTGCAAAACAAAGAGAATGTCAATATTTAGACCTACTGTCTGTTCCACGTTTTTCTGCCGACAAACTTTCGGCTATTAAACATATTAAATCTAAAACATATTTAAATGTAAGAACTTTTTCACCAATAACAAAAAAGGTCACCCTCCCTAAATTGTTTGTTTGATGAAATTCCATCAAATATTGACTTTATAGCGAAAAAACGATTTTCCTATGGGAATGTAACATGGGGAAAGAGGTGGAGAATGTAGATGAGGAGTCTAAAAACAAAAAAAATTGGAAATTGACTGAAACCTGGCTAGATAGTTTGCTATGAAATATTTTTGCAATAAAATCAATAATTGATAAACAAAATTTTGGGGAGGGTGACTTTTATTATTGATGAAAAAGTACTTCTATTTAAATATTTCTTTGATTTAATGTGTTCAATGGCCAAAAGTTCGTCGGTAGCAAAACGTGGAACAGACAGTATAGTATAGTTGTGCAAAATAATGATGTATCAGAATACAATTACATGGTATGGGATCACATGGTGTATTTTTTACACTGGATTAATGGCAGCGCCCATGAAAATATGGAAGATAATAAAGAATTATTTGAAGTTTGAAGTAAATCGGAATTGGTGTTGTGGAGATATAAGGTATGTAAAAACTTTAAAAAAAAATCAAAGTCATTTGACCTTGGGCATGTGGACCACATGGGCAGGCTATGGAATGAAAATATGGATAATGAAAAGGAAGTATTGAAAGTTGGAAGTAAATTGGAGTAACAATTATAAGTCATTTGGCCTTGACCTTGGGGCACAGCGGCCACATGTGTGGGACACAGAATGAATATATGGATGATGTCCAATAAGCATACAAAGTTTCAAGAAAATCCGACATATGGTGCAGAGATAGCAAGTATCTGAAAGCTTTAACGGAAATTTTAACAAAAATTTAACGCAAACTTCTAAGTCATTTGACCTTGACATTGGGCACCAGGGCCGGCCGGCCGCAAGAGTGGGATAAAGCATGAATATATGGATGATGACTAATAAGCATATGAAGTTTAAAGTCAATGTGACTTAGGACTGCAGAGATATCAGTGATTCTATATTTTATGTACATCTTGGTGCCGTTTTTCTAGTTTCGAGGTAGAACCAATAATTCATTAAACTGTGTTTATTCCATTGGATAACAGTCCAGGTGTTACATTTATAATAGTATAGCCAATTGTTCTCGTCATTTTATATATTTTATTTCCACTTCAGGGGACCAGGGGTCTCAGAAATGTCATTTCTGTTACGTAAATTTACGTGACGTAAATATAGCTTTACAGTTGTTTCTGTCAAAATGTTCCGGGTTTATACGTGTACAAAGTGTTGTGCGTTGCGTATCCGTGGAGTTTCCGTTAGCTGCGTTTCAAACCGTGTGTCGTCTACGTGTAATACGTTTTCGGCCATGCGTTGCGTTTCCCCACTCTTGCGCATGCGCGAAAGTCGAACAAACCGTGTTCAACGCATTGAGTTTCAAAAGTGTGTAATCCGTGTACAACGGTTGTAAACGTATACAACGGTTGTAAACAACGCATTGACTTTCAATAGCGTGTAATCCGTGTACAACGGTTGTAAACGTATACAACGGTTGTATACGTATACAACGCTAAGGTAAACCGTTTAAACGATTTAACGCTTTCTTTGACGAACGGTTACACGCTTCTACATGTACACAGCACCGTACAGATGAAACCGTGTTATACGTATAACACGTTTCCACGGGTTTTAACGCATTACACGTTTTGATATGCCAACCGTGTATCGCGTAGAATGCGCATGCTCAGATCGTTCTTCGTGTGTGTATATATACTTCTAGACTCACTGCAGGGCTTCTAAAATTTTCAGTTTTCCGGTTCTGGTTCGATTTTTGAACTCTCAGACCGATTGAGATTTGAAAACTAGTCTTAAAAATCGGTCCGAGAAAAATTGCCAGTCGGCTGGTATTTCGCTATAAACCTTGTAAATTTACCGGTTTTGACCACCAAGTAATTTATGACACATATCCGCGGGCCATATCCGTGTTAAACCAGTGTGCAGCTCGCTGTGTATTCAGTTTCTCCAAATATCGATTAAACTTAACACACGCGTGGGACAGGTGTATAGCGGATTAGTGACTGAAATAGACTGGCTTCAGCGTAAAGATACGAGAGTTCCTAGACTCGCCATTTCTGATGATGTGAAAATAAAATAAAGAAACCATGCACTGTGTTTATCTGTGTAATATTTAACCCCAAGTAACTAACACGGACTATCGGCCCGGGCTATTCCATATTAAGTTAGGAACTGTTACATTACGCTGTATTAGGGGTCATTTTTGTGTATATAAAATGTACATAGGAATGCCGCAGATCCTGATGAGCCGGCTCACGTGATCTACAATTCGCAAACATTTTGATAAACGACAAGGTACATGTGTCGTGTTAAAAGCGTGACTCATTAGGCATCAGGGATTAGGGATCAATTGAAGTGCTAAATCACACCGCCGATGTACTTTGAACTCGATCTGAGGGTATGTATTCGCGATATTTTAAAAGGGACGAAACAAGGACGCCTCGAAGCGATGGGGGCCGAACAGGTATTCGCGTTAAAACTTGTAACTGTTGTACACGTTTCAACGCTTTCATATAGCTAAACGCTTCCAGGTAAAGCGTTGTACACGTTTCAACTCTTTCACCTCGCTACATATGTATACGCCAAAGCGTGTTATACGCCTTGAAGCTAAACGTATTACACGCTTTAAAACTAAACGGTTTGACAATGTGTATTACACGTGTACGAACCGTATTATATGTCTAAACAACGTATACAACGCTTGTAAACTAAACGGTTTGACAATGTGTATTACACGTGTACGAACCGTATTATACGTTTAAATAACGTATACAACGCTTTTAAACTAAACGGTTTGACAATGTGTATTACACGTGTACGAACCGTATTATACGTTTAAACAATGTATACAACGCTACAGCAAACCGTTGTGTTCGCGTTGCGTTCGCGTTGAGTTTGCAAGTGTTGTCTACGGTGGAACAAAAACGGAGACTGCACTGTACATTGACATTTTTTTCTTTTCAACGGCATAAAACATAAAACTGAAGGGGCATCTATTAAGAAAAGTGTCAAGAATATGGTAAGCTAATTGTATTAGTTTGAAACAATTTAGTAGCAATTTAGACTCTCATTTATGGTAACCCAACAACATGTATTTAATACGAATAAGTAAAGTTAAAAATTCAATATATCTTGGCATGTAACAGAATGTCGTGTTCTACCACAGGTACCAAACATCGTTATAAAGCTACATTTAATTAATAGCACAGCCTCCAAAAATATGAGCGTAACGGAAATGATTTATGTAACGGTAATGACAAAATGTAACGGTAATGACTCTCCATTTATTTAAAATACTAATACAGCATATATAACAAACATATTTATACTTTTCATATGCTGTACACTATAACTTCAAGTTAATGTTTACTTTTAATGTGATTGCCAATAGAAACCCACACTCCTCGAAGCTGTGTCTGTTTTTTTTTTGTTCCAGAGCTTTTACTAATTAAATCCGGATATATAAATGTTGTAGGTCTGAATAAATGTGCCATTACTGACCGACAACTCATGGGACATGGTTTATATCTAATTGACGCATGAACTGCCTGGTTAGTATGGTAATTTATCATTGCCGTTACACGATCGTCATTACCGTTACACAATTTTGTAACGGAAATGACCGTAACAGTAATGATTTTTCTTTAAAGATTTCCATTTTACACCCGTTTGTATACAACGCATCATGAAGGTAGAATATGCAAATACAACGTTGTAAGTGTGTCCATTTTGGTTTCAGCCGACCTACATACATATGGACGTGTATAAACCCCGAACGGTAATGATGCATGTAATGTGTAACCTTAAAATTATGAATACAGACCGGCCTCGTTCTCGGCAATGACTTAAGTTGTGTTACCACCGTGTTTATTTATAAATTGCGCGCGCATAAACAGTGTTCATTGCATTAGTAGCTGAGAGTAGGAAAGGGAGGTTACTCTGATTTTACATTTTTTGTTCAGCGTAACGGTAATGATTCGATTTCTCGGGACAGATACATTAATGTCAGTATTTTTCACAACAAAAGGCAAATTTATTGCAGATTAAGTTTAATGTAAATGTTAAACTATTTTAATTCAGATGCAATGTATAGTAAAGTACAAATGGACAAGATTTGAGAATTACGGGCTTGTAAACTGTGCTGATTGATGACCGGGACATGCTCATTTGGTGCACCACACATATGCCAACAACAGAAAATAATAACTAAACACACATAACAACTGAGAAGTGTAAATACCGTTTTCTTAATGGATTGGTATTATACAAAGTTTCTTTAGGCCTTTTTTTTTTAATTACTTGGTTTACTGATTTCTTTTTTAAAAATTTGGTGCGGGCGGGCGAAAAAAAATAAAAATAAAAATCGAGGAAAAATTAGGGTAGGAGATTAGCAAAAAATAAAATTCACGTTCTGCACAACATAGGAAATTTAGGACATACGGTATAACAAAATGTACTTAAAATGTAGGAATGCATGCTAACATTGTGACATAAATATCAATTAAACAATGTGATAATGTCTACTTCTGGTATCTTTATTCATATTCTGGTTAAGTCCGGCGTTCGTCTCACGTCCATGGTGGGTGGTTGGTTGGGAGCAAGCAATGGGTAATTTAATGATCGGCTTTCATCCTTACCGGAATGCTGACATTACATGGCTTGGCCCTCCTGTACATTTTTCGCCCCCCTGCTACTTGACAGCTAAATCCTGTTATGCCCCATTAAAAAAGTAATAAGATTAGAGCTAATCATATTACTTTTGGGGTGAGCTAAGTGAATCTGATGTGCCACAATGTGATCTGAGCATACGCTGGTTGCCACTTTCAGTCTAGGGCTAATTAGCAACGATCGGAATGTATGAATGTGCAGGCTGATCAGGACTACACATTGTGAGGCTGCAATGATGTCTAATCAGGGCCTATGTTTGGTTGCAACACCAAATACTATAAAGATCATACGGCAAGCTATGGCATATTGAAGAAACTACTGAACATCTGCAACAACAGTAGATGCCAGTTTTCTCGTTGTACGGGTGATGATGCAGCTCAATTTGATTGATAATAACATTGTGATTTGGAGTTGAATTATTATTTGTATTGAATTGTTGAACATATATTCAAAATGAATCAACAAGGACCCACAAACACACAGAGGCATCATTAAGCAACAATTTTTGCACTTTAATTTTACACCAAAAACGGCCAGCTCTACTGAAACGCTGCCTTTTTCGATGTGGAAATGAAAAAGTAATGGTCGCGAAAACCCATGACACGGCTCGTGTTCCGAACTTCCGGTTTGATTTGATTTATTTTTTATGTAAATTAACGTTTTCGTCTTATCGCGTGGACATGTCAAGAAACGAATATTTAAAGGAATAAATTCACGTTCCTTCACGGCGACGGGGTGGAAAAGAACTTTAAAGTTTTTAATTATCGTTTCTACTCGTATAAACGAAGGAAAAAAAGTGAAAGTGAATGGGTTTCACGTCCCAGCTAATGTCATATAGACGGGAACACAGTCTCGTCTGACAGACCAGTGGGATGAATATACTATGAAAGTATATTTTTGATGCATAGGGCGATGTTTTAACCCACAACCTCCAGATTGGAAGTCAGATGTTCTACCCCTAGGCCACAACCCATCCCTTATAAATGAAGGAAAGAAATGCCCCTAACGAGCGACCATACATACTTAGAGAATAACAACTGATGTAACGGCGTAAACTGAAATGGTGTACGTGACAATTGACATTTACGTTCCAACAAGATTTTCACGGTGTGTAATCGATCGTATTTCCTCTCCACCCGACTCGAGAAACACAAATTAAATCGTTTATTTCTGAATATGTCAAACGTTTGCCCGGTCCAGCAGTTTCCCCATTGAATGACTATGGGCTAGGTTCGACATTTCATTCCATGTCACATCGCCGGTTTTCGCTGATAATACGGTCAACAATTAAAAATACGCACGGACACCCGGACGTCATTGTGATCACTATATATGTATCGCATTCCGCAAGCGGGCTCGACAATAATGCTATTATTCGTACAAAATATAAATGGAGACTATTCTCATGTGTGTTAGGAGACTATTCTCATATGCTGTCAAAACATGTGTTAGTATTAAGAAAGCAATCAAATGTGACAAAAATCATCAATACATGTATGTTTTGTTTTTTTTACAAAACATTAGAATCGTCGAAGGAGACGATTCTCGGATGTTTCCAAACCTATTGTATAAGAAATGAACAAATATGAAAAGAAAATTTGAATACATTGGTATTTCTTTACAAAACCATATTTTGACAAAATAGGAGAATCGTCTTTGGAGATGATTCTCATGTGCAGCCAAATCTTGCTTTATCAAGAGATCAAACACATATGAAAATGCACTATGTCAAGCTATTAATGGTAAATATCAATTTATTGGCGATGCATGCGATGACGTGAGCGACTACATAGCGTGGTTGAGATACGTTTGTTCCTGCCGAATTCTACAGTCACACTTTGCACGTGAAACTGGATTACCAACAGATGATTGTAAACACCATCAGGTGTGCACCTAGACCAAAAATGATATGTCGCAAGTGTGCTAGTTGTGGGGGGCATGGGGGGGTGTACGGCGGCATATGTTTTATACGCCCGTTTAAAACGGGAGTATTATTTAGTATCCACGTTGTATGTGCGGTGGACGACTCTCGGGCACAGCATGTTCCGACGATAGTGAGGCCCATTGCATGTCAAGGGCAGCGACATTGTCTGGGGTTCAAGTTGGGAGGGGCGAACCGACAATTGATTTTAGATATAATTTTTAACTGTATCACATCGTAGGCATTGACACACCCAATGTTTTACCCTCCACTACGGTGTTCCATTTAGGCCATCGTAATATTCGCTATCGAGTACATACTACGATATCACGATATTACATGTACAATACTACCATATGGCGATAGATTATTAAAAACTGCGTACCTCAGAATTTGCTACTCGATCACACGGTGGAACGAACTAATACGTTGACACCAATTCCACTGCATGACAGTGGGGCAATCGTGTATAACAACATACGTCTCATTTGGCAATGCGCCGCTCTCCATTGGGCTGATTTGGAATAACTAGCATGGATATGGATGCGCTAGCGCGTTTTTGATTCTCGATCTCGCACGACTGTTGGAACTATGGTCTACACACACGCATGCGCAATTTCAACATGCATGCTTTTGACACATGTATGAGCAAAAAAACCCCGAATTTTCAGACAGAATAGAGTTGGAGCCAAACTTATTTTCAATAGCGGAAGGCGAGATCGCGAAAACGCGAGACAATTCCCATGTTTTGTTGTTGATAAATATATAACATCCCCCCCCCCCCGCCGCTACTTATGGACCTGCCGTAACCTGTCGACTATCTGCTGATGAACATTGAACATGTCGCTATTGTGTATTATTTTGAGTTGGCTGATCATATAATCAACGAATAATAACGGGACCGATACGATTTCTAAAGCATGACTATCTATTAATGAAACGTAAATAAAGATAAGTGCTGTAGGCAGGGGCGAGCGAGGTTGATCCGTATCAATAAACGCTTTAATTAATAAAATGCGAGCACTAACTTCATACCGATCACGTAAGACGAAACGTCGCGGACCCGGAGACGAAAATATGGCGATGTCGATGCTTTTTCTTCAGATTTAGTGGTCGGCGGTGGATCAGCGCGAACGTGAGACGAAAAATTGACAAAGTCAATATTTTTTTATTTCCTTTTGCGGACTTTGTGGTCGGCGGCGGAAATTAAAAAAAAATAAAAATTGACATGCCAATTTTAATTTTTTTCTAAATCGGCAAAATTAGGTGCGGCGGATCAGTAAACCAAGTAATTAAAAAAAAAAGGCCTTACTGAAAAAAAAAATTGTTTACTTATAAATTTGTGATTTGTCAGTAAATTACACCGGGACACCAGATGTACATAAAATATAGAATCACTGATATATAAGGTATTTAAAAATATTAACGCAGATTTTGCACCGACGGACTGACACACGGACGCATGGACACCCGGACGTCATTGTGATCACTATGTTTCGCTTTCCGCAAGCGGGCTCGACAAAAAATGGGCACTGAACTTACGCGGAAGGCCTGTATGGCGTCTACGCCCTGGGGGCGGGACCAGCTGTAGGATGACTCATCCAGCTCCAAGTCATTTTTAGCGCGGCAGTATTGCTCGTCATCCGACCAGTAGCTGAACCACGAGTATGGCCGCGCCACACTACGTACATGCTCAAAAACCTGCACATTTAAATGTCAATTGAACGTTGTTTTTTTTTTTGTAAATAATACAATTTGATAATATGAAATAAATGCTGAAAAAAGCATGTAAAATAACATGTAAAAAAGCATGTAAAAATAAGCAAGTAAAAATAAGCATGTAAAATAACATGTTAAAAAAATTACAAAGGTATGAACATTCTAATTAGCTGAACAATTTATTTTTTATATTTAATTAGATTAAGTCTTTTTATATTTAAGTCTAAGTGTTTTTTTTTCTCATTATTTTATTACATGAACTTGATAATGTATGATGAAATAAAATGAAAAATGTAAACAAAATATTTTTATTTTAATTAAATCTTTTTTTATTGGGATTTTCTAAATTTTGTTGGAAAAAATTTGCATAAATTTGCATAAAATGTAGAATTCTGAAAACTTGCATAACTATTGATCAGATTATAATTTTTGCATGGGGTTTTCTGCTTGTCGTTTATTATAGGAATGAATGGCATTTTTGTGGAATTTATCGGGGTATAAACTTGGGAAAGTCTTTTCCAAGTTTATATCCCCGATAAATTACAAAAATAAAATGCCATTCATTCCTTATAATTCCAGCATTTGAAATAAATTCATCAAGAAAATGTGTTTATTTTCCGTTTTCTTAAGAATTATTTTAACTGCGCCCGACGGTTACGGAAAGTAGTTTGGCATGGAGTTTACTGGGATATAAATTTTGGACAGAGATTTGCTACGGACCAATCAAATGTTAGGGAATTGTGTAAATATTTTTGTGCTGGAATTATATTGTCATTATCTACCAGTTTACTAAATATATTTTAAAATTTAATTTTTCTATTCATACCTTTAAAGGTACATGCCCACTCAGTAGGCACAAAATGTTCTTTATATCAGAGACATCATCTGGGACATTTTTGGTAAAATAAACATTCATTCCCCATTACCCCACATATTGGCCATTTTGGCTGTGATAATTTAATAAATTCAGTATAATAATTCTGCATACTTTTAATCATCAAATATATGCAGTCGTTAGTTCTATTTGAAATAACGCATTTCAGGAAAAATAAATGATTACTCCCTCAAAGTATACTTTGCTAGAAAAGTATACTTTGCAATGTTGGTGAAATCGGCTACAGGTCTCTGTCGAACACTCCGGAAAATTCGAACTCGTCCTGTGGTTCCGACAAATTTCCCTATAGGCCTATAAATAATATTTGTTTTTACCTAAAATTCGAACTATGAGTCGAATTCTCGAACCGAAGTCACGGTCCCTTGGTCAGTCAATCAATGTAAAGTGCTACACTGCAGCTCCATTATAACGCAACCGCGTATAAAGTGCGATCTCCATTATAACGCGGGTGTCTCGTGGATCCAAAAAAAATAGAGAAAAAAGAAGAAACGCGATGTTTGTGATAGTCATCAAAGTACAACTACCGCGCTAAAGAATTCGCCAGTGTGTATAAATAATGATATAGACCTGGTTTCATGTCATACCGGGTTTAGAAGGTTCTTGAACCAGTTCCCACATTTAAATATAAGATAACTACCACTTTTTGTCACCAAGTAATGTCAATGTTATGAGACATATATCCATGTGAACACATAATTGTCGCTAATAAATGGTTGCGTGTTCGGTCGCCTTTCTCTACTTTACTCCCAGTACATTGTGTATTGATTTTTCATAATTGTGACAGGTGTAATATTCAGCGTTCTATAAATAGACTGGTGTTTGTGCGCAATCTGCAACAATACATTCAGCATTATCTGGGTATGGGATCACGTGGTCTATTGTTTACACTGCAGCCCACGGCAATCATGAATGTCTCGCGTAAATCGTAAATTTCATTCATCAATAGGACTGTTGCAGTGTAAACAATAGATCACGTGAACCCACATCCTGAGATTATGTACGTATCAACAGCTAATCATCCGCATGAATAGGCAGGACACGTGACCATTATTTATTATCAATTAATCCTTTTAAGCGCCTGTTGATCGCGAGCAGTATACATTGTAATAAGCGTCTGTCTATCGCGAGCACTATACAACGTAATAAGCATGATTTTATAAATAACTTGATCATATGTTTAATACATTAATACAAGTTTGTATGTCATAGTCATTATTAACTTCTGTTCAAATGACATGATTTTATATGGGTCCGTTGCTAATGGAATTCCCGCAATAGTTGGTAACCGAAATGCGGATGATACCAGTACCCGTGCATGTCCCAAAATTTTAGTAATCCGATCGCGATTTGAAATCTTGGACCCGACCATCGCGTTATAATGGAGCTGCAGTGTATTGACAGCTTGTACAGGTAAGTCTGTCGCCAGCTGATCTGTTTGCCTAACGAGGTGTGAATATCATGTCAGATTGGCGATCTCTTTGATCTGTATCGCTTGACAGGTGGTGACATTAAATTACGAATTTAAAAATTGAACGGCGTTAATTCCACATCAAGATGACCACGATAATGAAGGGAGGGACATGTTCGTATTTGTATTCCCGAGTGACGAATGTTTAGAAAATAATATTCCGCCTTTAACATTTTTAAATGCTAAATTGTGCAATTTCGTTTAAATTTTATTTGTACATTTTGTATATTTAATATATGCAATTTTTAGACACATTCTTGGAATATGATGTTTCGCACCTGTCTACTTTCGGTTATTGAATGTTATTTTACGCCAATCTTTTGCAAACACTTTACTGCTTGTGTATGCAAATGATCCGTGATAAAAAACATTCACTAGCAATAAAAATGGTTCATGGTTGTGAAGTTGTGGTTGTCAAGCTTAATTATAGCATAGTAAAACAAACACGTTTACAATGGGAATGTTGCTCACGACAACTTCCGGGTTTCGATATGAAAAAACAAAACAAAGACGAGACGGTGTGTAATATTCAGTTTAATTAACAGTTTATTTATTTACGTATGTACATATTGAAATAAAATAATTAATTCATTATATTTGTATATTTGATATTTCTCCCAGAAGGCCATACAAACATCAATCAATGGTGTCATTCCTATACAAGAATTCCGCCACGGAAGCGGTATCGTGCCTGCCGAGGCATTTGACCGTGTTGTGAAAAAACAATAACTTTAACGCATTTGCCTTACAAAAAAACTGGACTACGCCGGTTCGACAGATCGATCTTTTACTGTAAATTATTAGTATTTCCGTGGCGGTCGATTTCTATGACTTTTTGTCAAGATGACAGGGTGATAAAAACTAGTGCTATATCACAAGCACATGTTAATTTTTCATCCAGAAAACGGCACTGTGACACTGAACGACAATTTGTATAGTACGGTACCGATTTCTATCATGTTAACGGATTTGTAAAAGGCGCAGGCTTCACCGCGCTGCTGACCTGTACTAGAAGACACTGTCATGGAATTTCGTCCGTCAAGTGTAGTTATAGAGAATAATAGGTTAGTGCCGTGAATGGGAAAAAATATCCGGCAAGGCTCAAGAATTTCTTTATTTCTCATCAGAAGTATATGCGCCGAGACGGTTCAAATGAGTGGTCACAACATATACTTTGGTTCAGAAATAAAGAAAATAGATAGAGAATAGTAGGTTAGTGCCGTGAATGGGAAAAAATATCTGGCAAGGCTCAGGAAACGGGATGGGCGAGGCTCTGCCGAGCACATCCCGTTTCCGTGCCGCGCCAGATATTTTTTCCCATTCACGGCACTAACCTACTATTCTATTTATCCCGTCAACACCTACAAATGGCTGTAAAATGCAAAAGTAGTATTGACTGGATATCAAAAATGTTTCACGGCACCGAGTTTCACGGCACATACACACTGTGTTGACGGGATAAAACCTATTACACATGCGGAATACATCTATACGGGTACAAATTTTTTAAAATATTTTATTTTTATTTTTATTATTTCTCAATGAAAGTATTATGTTGTCACCACTCATTAGAACCGTCTCGGTGGTCACAACATATATTTCTGAGCTCATAAAGAAAATAAATATTTACGATCTTTCACAAACAAAATGGAGTATCCTCTGCATGAAATGGGTTAACGGAGTGAGTGGTTACCTGA
Organism: Conchocele bisecta; assembly: GCA_029237695.1. Lineage (NCBI taxonomy): Eukaryota > Metazoa > Mollusca > Bivalvia > Lucinida > Thyasiridae > Conchocele > Conchocele bisecta. The sequence continues at coordinate 23,906,328 of CM055276.1, forward strand.
GCGGGAGTGAGCTGGTTATCTCCCCCGAGTAGATTGATACTTTTATCCACCATGCCCACGAAGCACGTAGACATCGGTGTCGCCTCGAGGTGTAGGGTGGTGGTCTCACCGGGTTTCACTGTCCTGTTGGTAAACGTCATAGTCACCTGGTAGAGAAAACATGCATAATAATGTTACGAGGGGCGTCTCAATGTGTAGGGTGGTCGCCTCACAAGGTTTCACTGTCCTGTTGGCAACCACCAGTCACCTGGTAGAGAAAACATGCATAGTAATGTTACGAGGGGCGTCTCAATGTGTAGGGTGGTCGCCTCACAAGGTTTCACTGTCCTGTTGGCAACCACCAGTCACCTGGTAGAGAAAACACGCATAATAATGTTACGAGGGGCGTCTCAATGTGTAGGGTGGTCGCCTCACAAGGTTTCACTGTCCTGTTGGCAACCACCAGTCACCTGGTAGAGAAAACACGCATAATAATGTTACGAGGGGCGTCTCAATGTGTAGGGTGGTCGCCTCACAAGGTTTCACTGTACTGTTGGCAACCACCAGTCACCTGGTAGAGAAAACATGCATAATAATGTTACGAGGGGCGTCTCAATGTGTAGGGTGGTCGCCTCACAATTTGGTTTCAACTGTACTGTTGGCAACACAGTCACCTGGTAAGACGTAGAGAAAACACTGCATAATAATGTTACGAGGGGCGTCTCAATGTGTAGGGTGGTCGCCTCACAAGGTTTCACTGTCCTGTTGGCAACCACCAGTCACCTGGTAGAGAAAACACGCATAATAATGTTACGAGGGGCGTCTCAATGTGTAGGGTGGTCGCCTCACAAGGTTTCACTGTCCTGTTGGCAACCACCAGTCACCTGGTAGAGAAAACATGCATAATAATGTTACGAGGGGCGTCTCAATGTGTAGGGGGGTCGCCTCACAAGGTTTCACTGTACTGTTGGCAACCACCAGTCACCTGGTAGAGAAAACATGCATAATAATGTTATGAGGGGCGTCTCAATGTGTAGGGGGGTCGCTCCCTGTAGGGGGGTCGCCTCACCGGGCTGGGAAACTTGTTGGCTATAAATAATTCAAAACTAGCGAACAAAAAATCATCATATTTTCTTTTATTTCTCCTTGTGTGTAAATATCATGAATATGTCTTGGAATTTCATTAGAATTGAGTCCTCAGGACTCAATTCTAATGAAATTTCAAGACATATTTACAGAGAGAAATAAAACATATACTCCTAATTTGTTTGGCGGATATTTTCACCGCTAGCACGCAAAGAGTTAAGCGAAATACCTTGTTTTTGAAGCATCCCTTAATATTGAAGTTGATGGTTGTAGCGACAACCTCCAGATCTTCTCGAATATAGAACATGAGAACTTTGGCATCCGGGCTCATATCCTGAGTGACCGGAATTGTTGTGGTAAAATATGCCATCACCGGAGTCTCAGCATCTACAAGAAGATTTGGTTTAATTTATTATAGGAATGAATGACCTATTTGTGGAATTTATCGGGGTATAAACTTGGAAAAGTCGCGGGAATACTGGACGAAGGCCGGAAGGCCTTGTCCAGTATTCCCGCGACTTTTCCAAGTTTATATCCCCGATAAATTCCACAAAAAGGCCATTCATTCCTTATAATTCCAGCATTTGAAATAAATTCATCAAGAAAATGTGTTTATTTTCCGTTTTCTTAAGAATTATTTTAACTGCGCCTGACAGTTACGGAAAGTAGTTCGGCATGGGAGTTTACTGGGATATAAATTTCGGACAGAGACTTGCTACAGACCAATCAAATGTTAAGGAATTGTGTAAATATTTTTGTGCTGGAATTATTAGTTCCACAGATAAGGTCAGTTAACCATTTCACTCCTAAGTAATGGGAATGGATTTTGATATGTTAACTGATTTTAACTGATTTTCAGACTAGTCCATTTATGAAAAGTGGGTGTTTTTGTTCTAAAAAATATGAAAATTATTTTGAAAAAGTGCAAATCCTGATGAGACGGCCCGTTACGAGCCAGCTCATCTGGATCTGCAGTGTTTGCATAAACCACTACAGCGGACTTTCGGGTTCAAAGGGTTGAGGCCGGGCAAACAGGTTTGATGCTGCATTTAACCTCCCCTGCAAGTAGATTAATCCGATCTGGTGCCAGGTCAATACCACACCAAAGTCACTTGGCCCTTCCCGTAAAAGTAATAGGATTAGGAATAATCGTATTACTCCTATAAGGGGAATAACCAGATTCAACTCTCACATACGAAAGAATGCCACAGACATTTCTTGAATGCCAAACCAGTAGCCGATTTCACCAACATTGCAAAGTATACTTTTCTAGAAAAGTATACTTTGAGGGAGTAATCATTTATTTTCCCCCGAAATGCATTATGTCATATAGAACTACCAACTGCATATATTTGATGATTAAAAGGCTGTGATAATGTAATAAATTCAGTATAATAAGAATTAATCAAGTTATCCTTAAATTGAAAATGTCTCCCTCAAAGTATACTTTGCTAGATAAGTATACTTTACAACAAATGTTGGTGAAATAGGCTACAGGTCTCCAGTCATGATTCCGGTAAGGATGAATCCCGATCATTAAATAGAGAATAGTAGGTTAGTGCCGTGAATGGGAAAAAAATATCCGGCAAGGCTCAAGAATTTCTTTATTTCTCATCAGAAGTATATGTTGCGACCACTCATTTGAACCGTCTCGCCGAGACGGTTCAAATGAGTGGTCACAACATATACTTTGGTTCAGAAATAAGGAAAATAGATAGAGAATAGTAGGTTAGTGCCGTGAATGGGAAAAAATATCTGGCAAGGCTCAGGAAACGGGATGGACGAGGCTCTGCCGACCACATCCCGTTTCCGTGCCGCGCCAGATATTTTTTTCCATTCACGGCACTAACCTACTATTCTATTTATCCCGTCAACACCTATAAATGGCTGTAAAATGCAAAAATAGTATTGACTGGATATCAAAAATGTTTCACGGCACCGTGTTTCACGGCACATACGCACTGTGTTGACGGGATAAATTACCCATCACATGCTCCCAACCAACCACCACCCTACAAGAAGAATGGTCTATTTTTCCTTCAGGCATGCCACAAAAACAGTAGCTGATTTCATCAAAATTGCAAAGTATACTTATCTAGCAAAGTATACTTTGAGGGAGTAATCATTTATTTTTCCCAAAATGCATTATTTCATCACTGCACATATTTGATGATTAAAAGTATGCAGAATTATTATGCTGAATTTATTACATTATCACAGCCAAATGCCAAAATGGCTGTGATAATGTAATAAATTCAGTATAATAAAAATATATAACTTTATCCATAAATTGAAAATTTCTCCCTCAAAGTATACTTTGCTAGAAAAGTATACTTTGCAATGTTGGTGAAATAGGCTACTGGGCTCCTTAAGTTTTGGGGCGCTAAAATTAAGAATCTTATGTTATTTTGTTGCAATTCACAGAACAGCGACGTTGCCAGTCAATAGCACACTTTCATTAACAACATTGTTGATAGTATTGACATGAAACAAACTTTAACCAATCAACTAAGCTACTGTATGCAACGCATAACGGAATATGGACTTAACATAAAACCTGCCCATGGTTTTATTATATTTATACTGCATTTTCGGATAGCTTCAAAGATGTAAATAACCATATACGGCGTAAAAGTTAGGAATCTTATTGTCTTACGTAGTTTTGTCGCAATTCATGGAACAGCGACATTGCCGGTCAATAGCGCGACGTTATAGACAACGACGATGAACGTCACGTAATCTAATGACGTCAAACAAACTTTAACGAATCAACAGCGTCGCGCGACGTCATGCTAATGTAATGTACTGCGATATGAACGCAATGTGTTGAATGGACGTTTCCATTATGAATTCAAGGACAGTGTAAATATAAATCTTGGCCTATATACCATTAGGCAATTAGGCAAGCCTCCACCCGTTACGTTTTAAAGATGAGGTCCCATACATCAGGGGGCCGTTTCACTAAACTTCGTACAAATAAAATGTTCGTAAGTGCTAATTTAGGATCGTCTGGAAATTTCAATTGACAAATTTACATTTATTGAGCATAGGCTGCATATGCAGCCTATGCTCAATAAATGTAAATCCAATATTGTTTACAAGAAAACATTCTTAATGTGAAATTTACAGACTATCATAATTTTGCACTTAGGAACATTTTAGTCGTACAAAGTTTAGTGAAACGGGCCCCATGATGATTTGTAGATGTTACATATTTTTGGTTCATCACTTGGAGATTAATTAATTAATTAATTAATACAGGGCTCCAGATAAGTAATTAGTAATTGAATATTGTCACTCCATCATTTCTGAAGCAACTGGGTATTTCAAAAATTTAATTGGGTAAAATAGAATCACACAACTGTTCACACATCAGCAGACCACACTTATTGAATAGTTTGCTTCTAAATTAAACGATTGCAGACAATTCTAATGAAATACCAAGATGTGTTTTCATGGAAAAATAAGAAAATATGCTATATTTGTGGTCTGTTTATTGTTTTCTGTAGCATGATAAAGATACCACAAATTTTTCATTGCTTTTTGTAACTCACTACTTCCGATTTCAATTGGGTTTTCGGCAATTTTAATTGGGTATTTACGCAAATACGCAGCTTATCTGGAGCCCTGTTAATATATACAGAGCGTTTAATTTTTATTACCCGGTACAAATATTGGTACTACCATAATTACCCTAAATATTCGGACACCAAAACCAATTGTTATAAATGTCATAAACATTTATCAAGTTGATTATGTTGTCCAATGAGGCCTCCGAAGCATTCTGTGAAAATGGAAAATAGTGCAGACCCTGATCAGACTGCTCCTTCAGGAGCAGGCTGGTCTGGGTCTACATTGTTTGCTCGCATATTGGTGTCCGAATATTTAGGGTAATTACGGTATTTTGTATTATTTGTATGATGGAGATCAATGATAACCGCATTTTCTCAAAATATTAATAAAATTTATTTGTCCAATGCATGTCTGGTGTACAATAAATATACGTTATAACATATCGACAGCAATCATGTTTAAGTTGATACGCATACTTGATTTAAATAATGAAAACTAATCACATTG